>CM046354.1:32851054-33445432 GCA_025403435.1 Artocarpus heterophyllus | reverse complement strand
CCAATACCAATTATTATCGTGTTCTTCAAAATTTTCTACACAAAGCCAAATATGAATCTACCGTAGTAGCCCAGTTGGATTTCGAGACCTATGCTCAAGGTCGGTCTCTGAATCATGACATCATGTCTTAATATATCATTTCAAACGGGGCGTCCCACTCGTTTGGCTCTCTAAGTCATTACTCAAGTCTCAATTATCGAGTATCATCATTTACA
Organism: Artocarpus heterophyllus; assembly: GCA_025403435.1. Lineage (NCBI taxonomy): Eukaryota > Viridiplantae > Streptophyta > Magnoliopsida > Rosales > Moraceae > Artocarpus > Artocarpus heterophyllus. Next base: position 33,445,217 of record CM046354.1, on the reverse strand, counting down.
TTCATTATTTAGTTCATTATTCATCATGATCTCTCATCATTGATCAATTACTGAAAATAATTGGATAATATATTAAAATCATACCTTGAAAACATTTCAGGAAAATATGTTGTGGCCAAATCATATTCAAAATCATGGCTACCAAGGAAAAAAAGGTCAAGAGTCCTACCTCATGATCTAGCATGATATCACAAATACCGTAGTCTCAGTCTACTACACATTAGCTCATCGGGACGACAAATAACTTTAGGTGTAAACTAAACAGATTAATGTCTAATCGTTGACATAACTTACTAGTATGCTATCTTTGGTTTCTTTAGTGTGCCATCTTTAATCATAATATCTCATTTATTTTTATAACAATTAAACGTGTTTTAAGCACATAAAAAAATTCCAAATGATCCATAAACATAATATGAAGCTTTTAAACTCAATTTTACGATCATGCAACACATTTTTATCATTTTCCATACACTTTTGCATGCAAATCCAAGAATGAGCAAAATAAGTATAAAAACTACTCAATTTGATTTTTGGTTCGAATTAGAGCTCGGGTTCGAGGTTAAAATCATCCTACAATGTCATTTGAAATATTTTTTTCAAGTTCATTCATGCTCAGATCATGACATGCAAGCCTAAACGTTCGAGATAATGTCTAAAAATGAAACTGTTCAACTAGAAATAAAAAGGCAGTCCTTTGAACACGAATTTTGACCATTAAATCAGAGTTAAAAGCTACATTTCAAGAGTTTAATTTGGCCAAAAACGTTACTAACCTCAAATGGAAAGTTTGAACTGAATTGACTTGAGTTGGAGGCTCCAAACGTGGGCTGCTTTGGTTCTGTTTGATCTGGAAAAATGGAGTTCCAAGGCTTGGTTCTTTAAAACAGAAATGTGAGAGTGAAGAAGAGAGAATGAGAGGCGTGGAGAATGAGAGGAAAAGGAGTGTGTTGAGTTTCTTGGTTATGCAGAGAGTGAGAGAGCATGTGTGACGAGAAGGAAGAGGGAAGAAAATGGCTAAAGCTGGTTTCTATATTTCAGAGTTATGGAGATCGTTTCACACAAAAACTGTGTCCAGTACACAGTTTGGCAAGATGGTTTCATGTTACTTGTCTGGGATGAGGCCACACGTGGGGGGGGAAAAACTTGGGGCTGAGTCTCCAAAGTGCAAGCTGTGGGTCCCAAGACTCATCAACGTGGCATAAGTAGGGAATGAATGGCGTGGGAATAAGTAAAAAAAAAGTGAGGGAGTAGGTGAGCACCTGAATGTGAGCATAGAGGAAAAAAAAAAAAAAAAAAAGGTGGTGGGGCCAAGACTTTTGTCTTGTTGTTTGTTGTAGTACTTGGGTGAAGGAAGAGGAAAAAGAAAAAGTATGGTGGGGACCAATGCATTCACATGTCTGAGTTTCCAAGGCTTGAAACCCTTGGTTTCAAACTCAAAGCACACGTGGCTCTGTCCGATGGAATGAGAAAGGGGACCTGTTGGTCATTTTGGAAAAGTTTTGTTTCAAATTTTTTTGGGAATAAAATCTGATTTCAAATTAAAGAAAATAATTAAATAAGTAGTAAAATTAAAACAAGACATCAAACTAATAATAGTGCAATTAATGAAGGAAACGACACAATTGATTAATAAGCTTAATTTATAATTAGATACACTAATCATGTTTAACAAATTTTTGAACATTACATTTAAGTTTAAAAACTGTAACATGTAAAAGTTTTACACAATTTATTAGTAATTGGAACCATAGTTAGAGTCATATTCTAAACAACATAAACAACACATTATGTTACTTAATGGCTCAAAATTATTTATTAAGTAGTTTTTTTCCCTACTCTGCTATAGAATTTTCAGTTAGTTATAAGCAAAATCCAAAAGCTGAAAGCGTAGGGAGATTAGAAAAAGTAGAAGATTAAAGTGAATAATTACAATTTGATACAGAAAGAATAGTTCCCATGTGACCAGTCATTTCTCGTGCTTTTTTTTTTTTTTCTCTTTGTCAAAATCTTCTAACTACTCGTTAGTCTCTAAACTACGATGAATATAATCGATGAAGTGTTACTTTTTCTTCTGTGTCTGCATGTGGGTACATGAAAAAATAAAAAAAAGGTTAGGCCACGGAAAAGTCTCGTCACACAATCAGTGAGTGACACGAAGGCAAATTCCTTTTTGTCTCTGTTTTCAAGCCAAAATGAAGGAAAAAATAGTTGTCTTTGCGAATCAACCTTTCCCTGTTGATAGTATCAAAATCAAGCGTCCGTACATCCAAAGAGACAAACGCCTTGTGAGCTGCGACGATGATCACTCGACTACTTGTCATTAAAAGGTTGTTTGTTATTTGTACTATTTATAGGGTGTTTGAAAAGGTGATAAAAATCAATAATAGAAACTATTTTTATTGTAGCATATAAGAATTTTATACTATAACATTTTTTTTATTATTACTGTAACTTGTAAGAGCTTTACACTGTTTATAACTGAATTTATGGTGAAAACTGAGTGGTAGAAATCACTATTAAACACCCCTTAGTGTGACTGAAGTGCCTTTTACCTTTTTTCCAATGTCATGTTATGGTAAGATCACTTCATCCATGTCAAGCTTAAGTAAGTGTACCTCATTTGATACAAGTGACTTTTATTATTTTTTCAATTATAAATAATATAAAATCTTATATATTATAATAAAAATGGTTCTAACTATCAGTTTCTATCATTTTTTTAAAAACAGTTTAAAAGGGTGTTCTATTCGGCGGCTGTGGAAAAAAGGTGCCCATATCAAATCATAATGAATAATCTTCGAGGACGTTTTGATCATCTGATTCGAATTAGAAATATTATAATAGTTCAAGCTTTATAAGAAAAAAATCGTAGCAAGATCAGCTTAAACCTAACATCACTGTTGTTATCTAATACTACTGGCATCGGAGGAAGGAAATAGTAAACTAGGCATCAGAGGCCTTCATGGCAGAAATAGGAACGTGATATCAATAAATTAAATATTATAATTAAACAGTACGTAAATTTGACGCATGAGATGCAACGCTTTAAAGTTATGCACTAATCGTGGTTTTTTTAATCAAAAAGTTGTCCAAATGAATTTTACAGAAACTTAAGGCCTGTTTGGTTCGAGTATTTGAATAAAATATTTGAATGAAGATTTAAGGTGCGTTTGTTTCGTGATTTGAATCACGATTCGAATCATTTTGCTACAGTATTTTCTCTCACAAAAATTTAAATCTTCATTCAATTACTTGAACCAAAGGGGCTCTTAAATTTTTGTGAAAGAAAATACTGTAGCAAAATAATTCGAAATGTGATTCGAATATCGAAACAAACGGGCCCTTAAATTCCCACAACTATTAAATTCGCAAACAGGAAAAAAAAAAAGAAGAAGTAGAAAACCCTGCAAGTCCTTTAACTTCTACTCCAAAAGATTGGCAACTAAAGAAAGCTTTTTTTTTTTTTGTTTTGTTGCTTTCCTCTCTTTCAAAACTTTCTTACAGGAGCTGAATTTATTGTCTTCAGTCCAGTTGTTATTTTTGTCATGTTGCTCTTTTGGAAAACTGCAACTGCAACTTTCAAGCAGTTTTATCTTCATCTTTTAGTGTTCAGATCAGATCATTTCTCAGGGAAAAGGTGAAATATGTCGCAGAGAAATATGAAAAGTACATGATTAATGAATTTAGGAAATGATGTTTAAACAATATTTAATAGGGACTTTTATTAACCAGTTAAAATTAAAAATTTTGGTTTAAAAGTGGTAGCGTATGAGAGTTTTATGCTGTAATAAATTTTTGTTTTTTACTATAATTACCAAGAGCTTTACATTACAGTTGATTAGAACCAATTGGTTCTAACCGACTTGCTTAGACGTCTGTTCGAGATTTTTAATTACATGATAATTCTTGATTGGGATGATTTTTAAAGTTCTTTCTTAGAAATTTTTAGTGGCTGCTGCAGAAAGTTTAGCCCACCTCAAGCAGCGACAAGGGCTGTGAATTATTAGAAAAATAATTTGTTTCTTCAGAAGGAATGTAGTTCAAAAGTAATTTTTTCAGAAAAGAAACAAAAAATTAACACCATTTTGAGTCATGAATTGAAATCAAGTTATGGCAAACATTGTTGTGGTTTGTTTGCTTATGGATGCATATATAAATTGAGTAGTATATCACTTTTTTACTATATTATTATATTTTGTCACTTTTTTTCTTATTTTAATTTACCCATTTCTCCTAACTAGAAAGGTTAAAAGACCTTAAGGCATGTTTGGTGCACAAGATTAGGAATGATTGGATTGGATTAAATCTTAATACCTTGTTTGATGAAAAACTTTAAAAGATTGAATAAAAGCTTATCCAATCTATGCTTGAATCCCCTTGGAAAGGGATCAGGTGATCCCTTAGTTAAAGCATAGGATTAAACATAACTTTTGTATATTGTATAAATTTTTAAGGACCTATTTGCAAAAAAAAAAAAATTGGGTAAAATTATAATTTTTTAAAAAATGAGGGGTCAAGATATAATTTTTAGGCAATGAAAATATTTTTAAGAACTATATTTTTGCCCCTTTTAATTTTACAAAATTACAATTTGACTCAAAATTTGAAAAGAAATTTACAAAAAGGCCCTTATATTTAATAACACAATACCAAACATGAGATTAAATTAGTTAAAATTTTATCCTATCCATTACAATATAATCCAATCCAATCATCTAAGATTATTAATACACTAAATAAGTTATATATATTTGTTTAAACTTGATCTAAAATACTTATGATTAATTACACCTTTCTATAATTTGACAAAGAAATGTTTGAAACTCTCTCGTATTTGTTGAAATTAAAAAACAACGCACAAAGGCGGCCTTTGTGAAATTGACACGGTATGGATAAGACAACTGAAGGCCCAAAAGCCATACCCTATTCTTACGGGCCCAGTAGGTTTGCAAAGAATCAAACTAACACCTTTGCCGAATATATAAAAATATAAAAAATAAAGTAAAAACTGTCTATTTTTTAAGAAGTAAATTAATATATATTTTTATTATACAAATATTACTGATATGTTTCTTTTTAAAAATTTCATATATTCAAAACTCTAAAATACCCCCTAACTAAATATTATCATGTATTTAAATTTTAACAACAAATTTTCTTATTTTTCAAATAGTTAAATTAAAAAATATATACACGTATTTTTTATTTTAACATATTACATTGATGCATTATTATTATCATTTGAAGTCTTAAAAAAATGAAATAAATGAGTATCATTATCATTACGTATCATTAACTTAATGATATAATAATTACATAACCTATAAGATACATAAAAAGACTTAATAAATACTTCGTCATTAATTTAATTATATATCATAAAAAACAAGAAATATCATTCACTTGAAGTCTTAAGAAATGAATGTCACTGCATATCATTACCATTACATATTATTAACTTAATGATATATAAATTATATAACCAGTAAGACACATAAAAAGACTTAATAATACTGTGTCATTAATTTAATTACAACACTTTAATTTCAATTTGTTAGAAAATCTATATCATTAATTTAATTATAACACCCTAATTTTAATTTGTCAGTAAATCAACTTGTCGATAAAAAAATTTCATCTTTTTAAGGAATTTTAATATAGTTATTTTATATATCAATTTAAATTTAAGTAACAAACACCTTAATTCTAGGGGTTTTTTTAAATATAATGATATCATAATTTATTTGAAATCTTAAATACATATATTATAGTTATTTTAAAAAAATAAATTAAAACTAACAATATTATTATTATGGTCATTAATGTCTTTATGCATATATGTTGGGATATATAAAGAATATTCATAAACTGCAGACATATTTTAATTTTACAAATAAAAAAAAGTCATATGTCCCGTTAACCCTAAAATAAATAGATGGCAAGTAGCAGCCTGGATCAAAACACCGTCCAAAACAAAAAGTGGGGCCCACTTTTGTTCAATCGCCGTCTGGTGAATCAGCATTTTTCTTATGGCAAACTCGATAGTAGTATTACAAGCAACGGTAAAAATAAGGATTTGAAAACATGAACCACGTTGTCACATGTTCTCCTGCAGTTCCAACAGAGAAAAAAATTCATAGTGATTATTCAAAACCAAATTAAAGCACAAAAATTACCAAATGCATACAAATAAAACCCAGTAGTATTTCTACTGCATGATCATGGTGATGATTATAAGCCAGCCCAGAAGATATAGAATCCGACTGATGATTCGGACGACAAGAATACGAATTGTATCTTGATGATGACATATTATGAAAGCACCTCGGCCTTCTGCTAGCGCCTGGGACTCCACCGTCACCGCCCCTACCGCCTATACCTCCACCTATGCTGCCACCACCTCTACCACCGCTGCTGCCTCCTCCACCACCACCACCACCTCTAGCGCCTCCGCCTCTACCGCCGCCACCGCCACTGCTGCCACCTCTAGCACCTCCGCTTCCATGGCCGCCTCCACTGCTGCCGTCGCCACCGCCCCCGCCTACTGCTGCTGCTGTTGTGGGAAATTATGGGAAACAAATAAGGCAATCACTAAGAAAGCAACGAGTAGTTTTGAGGGTTTTGGCATTGTGATATATTTGTGTTTTTTAGGGGTTTGAGATATATGGAATAGAAATGGATATTGAGATATATGAAATGGGGATGATTTTATGGACATGGCTTGAAGCGAATGAGTACAATTATTGTTCAAAATTAAAGACCCTACCATGTGGTGACAATTTGAGACACACATGGTGTTTGGCGGTGGTGGTCTGCACCACTTTTTTAGTTATAAACAATATAAAACTCTTATATGCTATAGTAATAATAAAAAAAAATCACTACAATATAAAACTCTCACATGCTAATTTTAACCAACGATTCTAACCATTCTACCAAACATCCTAACAATCTTCAAACAAGATATTTATTATCAATTTTTTTTATAAATGCAAGACTTATTGATATATTTTATAAGTTCAGAAATTAGACATTACTCAACAACTAAACAATAAGACGAGACAAATAAAAAAAATATAAAATTTTAAAAGAGGTGAACATAAATTTTATAAAGTTTTATATACAAAATAAAAAAAGAAAAAAAGATTAAAAGGGTAGTCGTCTATCCTTGTTCATGGGTGGCTCTAACTTTAATCATGATTCATGATGATCTTCTCTAACCAGTAAATTAGCTACAACCTAACCCGCAATATTAAGGAATAAAACAAAATAATAAAAAAAAATGTAATATCGTGATTATCCCAAAACATATCAAAGCAAAACACCACCAATAGCAATACAACTAAAAACTAGTAGCGCCCCTACATGATCCTGATGAGACAAGCGAGACGATAAAGACCGGGCTATAGTGCCACCGACAATGGCACAGCCACCGACAATGGCACAGCCACCGCCATCGTTTCTACTGCCGCCGCCGCGTCTACTTCCGCCCCTACTTCCTTTTGCTACAGCGATTGTAAAGACATTATGGGAAAAAAATAGAGCAATTATTAAGAAAGCGACGAGCATATTTGAGGGTTTTGGTAAACATTTTGAGGCCATTGTGGCATACTGGTGTGTTTTGGAGTCCTTTTTTTTAATTGTTTTTTGAGGTTTTATGTGGTTTTAATATATAAGAGTTCAACTTTATACGTATATATGTATATGTGTGTATGTATGTTTTGTTTATTTATTTTTTTGTAGAGTGTATATGCTTAAGGAAAGAAAATGAATAAAAAAGTATTTTTCTTTTTTATGGACGTGAACAAAAGTTTTTTTTTTCCTTTTTTTAGTTTTTTTTCCCTTTGGAAAAACAACCGAGTTAATAATGCCGTCAAAAATCCACTTAATTAGGCTATATACTGCCACTTTAAAGGAAGGCTGTTGATTCATTGTTCTTTGTATTTTTAAATTAAATATCACTTTTACAAGTTTCACAATTTCTTATTTAAATTTATTTTAATAAATAAATTATCACTGTATATTTTTTTTACTATAGTATATTCAGCTTTCATCCTTACAAATTTAAATCCAAACCTAACTCCCACTCGTACCACATGTTAATTAACAAGTTCAAATTTACTGTTTTTTTTTTTTTTTTGGTCTTATTTGTTGTCCACTCATTATTTTTAAACTTAACAACTTAATCACGTAAATATTAAAATAATTAAGTAATTCACTTAGATGTCGGCACAATGGTTATTGACATTATCCACGCATCCACGTTCTAAATAAAGCAATAATAATAATAATAATAAAGGAGGGATAACTTCACACGTAGTCTTAAATCTTTGAAACTGTTTAAACTATTAATTACAGTCGTAACTAATTCTTAACTTTCTAGATGACCATGAAAGTTGAAAACTCTTGTGTACATCATATTGTTTTTTCCCCCCCCTGAGAAGTGCATAATATTGATTTCAGAAGGCGGGTAATTTTCAAGCAGTCTTAATCTCTTGAGATCGCCAGCATAATCCTCGTTCTTTTCAGTCCAGATCTCCTCTTCCGCCTATGAAAGAAGCAAAAAAAAAAAATGTATTTAAAGGCAAATACGCATTGAGGGCTATTGAGCTCAATTAAAATATATCTACATACTTCTATATGGATGATCCTATATATGCATTTTTTTCCAATCATTTTTTAGCTAATAATCTAAAAAAAAAAAGTGCAGTAGGTTGTTTGGTTCACTGGGTAGAACCGAAAATTCCAGTTAAAATTTCAAAATTTGTTTAAAATTTTTCAAATTTTTTACGAGAGAAAATACTATAAATTAAATTAGCATATATAACTGAGATATATATATATATATATGTATGTATTTTCATGTTATGTACATCCACCGCTAATATTAAAGTCCTGATAAATGAGTGTTTAAATTGAGATAAACATACTACAAAGCGTCCAAATTCACTATATTCATATTTCATAACTCATATAATTCCATTTCACAAGTTCAAATAAAGAAAAAAAAAACCTATATCTTACTTAAATAAGCTCATCTATGAATTTATATGTGGATTGTGGATATACCTCATCGTACCATAATTGCTCCATTAATATAAATTGGAGGGCCCATAGTCATGACCCCAAAAGAAAAGCACCAAAGTCACCAAAATCATACAACCAAAAGCCAAAACACGATCACAAGGATCCAAGCGCGAACCAGAAGAAAGATCGCTGCAGCCCTGAAACGGACCGTATGGATATAAAGGGAGGAGCGGCGGAAAATTATCATTATCACATGGAGGATACTGTGTAGGAGGATAATTCATGTCATATGGAGGATATGGAGGAGGATTATTATTAGGAGGTGAATCATATAATAGTGGTGCTAGTGGTGGCGGCGGCGGCGGCGACTCATGAGAACCACCACCACCTCCGCCATGAGAACCGCGGCCCCCCGCATGATCACCACAGCCCCTGGCATGACCACCGCCGCCATCATGATCAACACAGCCGCAGCCGTCTTCTCCGACCGCAGTTGTGAGCAGACTGTGGGAAACAAACAGAGCAACTGCGAGAGAAACAAAGACTGTTATTGAGGGCTTTGACAAACACAAGGAGGCCATGATATTGCGTGTGGATTAACGTGTTTTGGCGTTTAATGGCCTTTTGGCTAGTTTGTAATTGTATACAAGTATAGGCATATATATAATATACAAAATCGAATTAACAAGTAGTTTCCTTTTACAAAAGTGAAAGAGAAGATTGGGTAGTTTCCGTTTTTGGACTAAACTTGTGTGTGTGTTTTATTAATTTTTTTTCTTTCTTTTTCCGGGATGCTTGTATATATATAGTTAGCAGCTTTAGATCTCACCTTGAGGGATCCGGTGATTGTTGAGTATAAATGTTGATGTGGAAGTTCAAATGTCCTTTAAAATAAAAACTCTAATTTCTTAGGGTTATTAACACATTTGTCCTCTAAATTTTTTGTATTTTTATAGGAGTAAATTGATCAGCTGGTCCCAAATTATTTCAAAAGTGATTCGTTAGTCTCTGTTCTTTTTTTAACTCAACTGTTCCTGAACTCAAGAGAAGGGTGCAAAAGAACTGAATTGTGTGACAAACATTAATTTTCACTCATTCTCTAGGTCACGTGTCAAGCGCATGACCCAATATTAAGGGGATTCTAACAATATAACAATATTTTTTATATTTTAAATAAAAAAATTGAGCTAAACCAAAACTAAAAAATACCAATCAAAAATGAAATTAAACTAAAAAACATTAAAAAAAAAAAAGCAAAAACATTCAGAAAACAAAATTCAAAAAAATAAAAACAAAAATAAAAAACCTTCATCATCTACCCATAACCGCCAAAACTCAGCTCCACCCTCCACCCAACCCCTACCTCCAGTATCCCCCCGCCCCACCCGCATCACCCCCCTCCGCCGTCTCTCTCTTAAACACATCACCATCACCATCTCTGCATTTCTTCTTCTGCTTCTTATCTCTCCCTCAGATCCTGTCGCTAACCCGGTGTCAGTCCTAGCTGCTACCACTGCCTCAATTGGAAACCTATCACGGCCCCATCATCATCGTTGACTCCCAATGGACCCCACGAGTCTCGATTTCTAGAAACAAAAGAGGAATTTTCTTTTATTTGTACAAATCCAATGGATCACCAATGCCGATTTTTTTTTTTCAAGTGGTCGTTGACGCCAAGGAAGGTCTAAGGCCTCGGATGTCTCTTCTCTGCTACTGCAGTTGAAGAAGCTCTTCATCGAAGACCGTGAGCCCCGGAAGCAGATTTGCGATTTGGACAGCCTCCGAAGCAGGTATGATTTTAATGAATCAGTTCTTTTCACTACCTTCTTATTGTTCTTCCCAAATCTCGGAGCTCTCCGACACCGTCCACTACAATCCTTCGGATCTCTCCAACTGGGTCCAATCCAAGCTTTCTGAGCTTAACCCATAAATCGACGGCAAAAATACTCTCCTCTCTGTTTTTTATTTTTATTTTTTGGTATAAGAATGTTGTTGAATTGGATTTATGATTGGTTTTGATTTAAATGATTATTGTCGGTATGACTATTTCTCACCAGTGAAGCTCGTGCGACTCACAATAAGGGTGGGAAAAAAAGATCAAATGGAGGGGCAGCAGAAAGAAAGTTTGCCGGAGTTCTATATCTCCTGCTCATGGTAGCTCGCGAAGTGAGTAGGGGATATCGAAGCCGTGGCAAGGATAGGTGTTCGTTAGTTCGGTTGTCGCAGGCGGAAGATGATGCTATTTTATTTTGTTTTATTTTATTTGTTTTTTGTTTTTTTGTTTTTGTTAAATAGTAGTTAATTAAATAGGACATTTTGGTCTTTTTGAAGTAAACGATATCACGTGACGGTCATGTGACTATGAAAATGAGACAAAATGAACGTCCGTCAAGCAATTCAGTCCTTTTGCACCCTTATCTTGAGTTTAGGGTCAGTTGAGCTAAAAAAAAAAAACAGAGCCTAATGAGTCACCCTTTAAATAGTTTAGAGACCAACCAAACAATATACTCTTTTTACAATGTCGTCTTTATTTTTTGTAGCAATTGAATCCTTAAACATAGCAAAGTATGGCAATTTAAGTCCTAATCATAAACTTTTGTCAAACTAAGATAAAAATTGATCACATGAGACACACGTGATCCATTTAGAAGACCTATATATCTTGTTTGCTCCTAAGAAAAAACAAATTGTTCAATTTTATATAAAAAAAAGTATGAAAAAAAGGCAAAAGAAATTGTATCAGTGATAATGATTTTTAACAATCTTATTGGCTTATATATATATATATATATATATTTATTTTAATCATATAGTGCTTGAAATTTTGCTCCTTTCCTTCTAAATAGGTTTACGCGTCTCATGTGATCATTTTCCATCTTAATTTCATAAAATTTATGATTAAACATTTAATTGTCACGCTTAGTCAAGTTTAAGAACTTAATTGCCTCAAAAAAATTAAAGACTGCATTGCAAAAAAAGAGTTAAATTTAGGGGTAAATGCGCTAAAGCCTAATTTTTGAATACATAATATTTTAAAAAGGATTTTTTAAATAAAGATATAGATAAAAGATCAAGGATTGTAGCTAGAACTATGGGTTAGAACTATAAATATTATATCATGTGAGAGTTTTACACTATACATGCTTTTGTTTGGAACTGCAGTATATGAGAGTTTTATATTGTTAGTTCTAATTAGGTTGCTAAATATTCTTTCCTATAATTTTTTTTAAAAAAGAATTAATAATGTAAATTTTTTATGAAAACATTGTAGCAAAATTGCAACAAAACAGGTGTTCTTGAAACTTAAAGAAGCAACTAGAACATTTTTAAAATATTTGAGATGAATAATATATTTACAATGTAAATAATTTGTTTATCTTTGTATTTATAGTACTATGAATATGCTATTTATTTGAAATAATTTTAAACATGATGTTTACTTCAAAAAAGTGAAAAAAAATGTTATTTGACTTTCCACAAAAATTAATTTTGTTTATATGATATGGCTAGGGGTGTTCAAAAAATTTGCTAAATCGCCTAAACCCCCAAGCCAAACAAAATCAAACCAATCTGGTAGTTTCTATTTTAATTTTGAATGGTTTGGGTGGTTTTTTATACAAATAATTTTCAATGATTCAGTTAGTGGTTTGGTACTCCCAAACCGCCTACCTAGACCGCCCACCAATCTGCTACATATATTTTTTAGAAAATATTTTTATATAAGATAATTTTTATTATTTTTTATATAGATTATTTTTAATTGGTAACGAAAAAGTTCTATATATGTATAAAATGCACCCCTCCACTTCCTTTAATTTCAACTTTCCCTCTTTTTTTTTAATCAGAATTTCACTTTTCTTTCACTTTCCCTAAATGTTACTAACTCATCAACATATATAAAAAATAAAACAAAAAAAAGGAAAAAAAATATACAACTAACTTATAGAGCCAAAACGAAAAAAAAGAAGAAGAAGAAACTAAGAACAAAATAAAGCTTGATCGTAGACCACCACTTCTTCGCAAAAAAAAATGGTAGAACAACTTCTCCAATATGGGACTATTTTGAAGAGAGAAAAAAATTAAAGGTGAGCTTAGGAATATGTGTGTCCATTATTATAAAGATTATTCTTATACCTCTAAAAACTGGTACTAGTATCTTGTGGAACCATCTTAGTGAGCAATGTAAGAAATACCCTTATAAGAAAGAAGATTCTAAGCAACAAATATATGATGTTTTAGGCAAAAGAGTGCTACAGTAGGTGGAGATAGTAACCTTTTAGTCGATCGGCATATCGAACGGCATTGACAAAAATAGTAGCCATATATGAGTTACCTTTTCTACTTGTTGAACAAGAAAGGCTTAAGATCTTTTATAGTGTGGCTTGAAAAAAGTTTGATATTCTATCACACATAACAATTGCGATATATATTATGAATCTTTACAAACCGTTCAAATCAAATTGCTCAAACTGCTTATGAGTGGTTTGGTTTGGTTTAGTTTGGTTTCTGTAAAAATATTAGTTTAAGCAAACACCCAAAAAATAGAATTTATTTTGTTTGGTCGATGGTTTAGAGAAAAAAAAACCGTCCAAATTACCCACAAACACCTCAAGATTTGGCGAGCCCAAATCACCCAATAAATGGACTGTAAAGGATTAAGATTACATATAAAGCTATTTGATGGAAATAGTAAAAAAAACATTTTTATATCTTAAATAAGTAAATAGCATATTTTAAAATATTTAAAGCAAGTAAAAATTTACTACATTTCAAAACGTTAATTGCAGTAAACAGCAGGCTTAAAAAAAGAAGCTTTATAGATATGTCATTTCTTTAGACTGTGGATTGAAATATGACATATGAAAAAAAAATTCTTTGAAAAAATGCCACAAATTCCCTTATTTTTATAATTTTATTCATGTATTGATTCTTATGAGTGTCATATAATATAAAAGTTTTTTTACAAATGGCAAAAGTTAATCCACTATTCAATAATATGACAGTGGGCATAAATATCTCTTTAAAAAATACTATTTATATTTTTCTCCTTAAAATTTACATTTTAAGAAACTCATGTGTACTATTTCACATAATACCATGATTTCTGATTTTTCTAATAATGATTTGTTCTACTAGTTTTGCCTTCTTTAGATTAGAGAAATTGAAGAGAATAACATATTTCAGAATATATAATTGGTAACAAAGAGCATGATTATTTTAAGTAGCAGAAAACAGCAAGTTATTTGTTGTGATTAAATTTTAATTTGTACTTCCCATTTTACTATAAATTGACTTTTTTATTTATTTTTTTTTCTTTCTTTGTCTTTCTCCTTGTCTCTCCTCTTGTTTTCCCAATCTGCAGTTTCCCAGCTTCTCATCCTCTTCGTCAATAGAGGAACTTGAGCTTCTCGAGTCTAACGATGTTTGAGGCACTCGGAGTCTATGTCCAAGACTTAGTCGGCGATGAGGCCTTTAGTGCTGATGGACTTTGCCAGCTTACCGATCACACAAACTGTTATGGTGAAGGTGAAGAGAGTGTTTTCAGAGAGGACTACAACGTTCTAGCCGAAGATGTTGTGGCTTGTCGGCTTTCCTTGACGGAAACTGTCATTGTCTATACAAGAAGGGTGATCATTGTAGATCAGAGACAAAAGAAGATGGGAAAGGAGGAGAAGAAGATGACTGTCGTGAGGGCATAGGGACAATTCGGGGATTCTAATTTTTAAACGTGCATTGGCCACTACTTTCTATTCACAATAAATTATGTTTATCATTTTTAATTCCCTGTCCAAAATCGTCATTTTTTCCTATTAATTATATAGAATGTTTAAAAATATGATAAAAAATTTTGGTTAGAATCATTTTTATTTTAGTATGTGAGAGCTTTTTACTGTAACGATTTTTTTATTGTTATTGTAGCATATAAGAGCATAATTTATAACTGAAAAAGTGATGAGAACCACTTTTATCAAATAGAGATATAATATGTTGGTAAGTTACATAAATTAGTCTCTCTTTTTTTTTTTAAAGAACACATTTACATATGATTGTAATGCCTAATTTTATAATAAAATGAAATTGTAGAGCTATTAGACTTTGGCAAAAAATAAAAGAGGGCAGTCCCACATTGATTAGGAGATTCTCAAGTCTACAAAAGGAGCCCAAATCTTCGTTTCAGCTGCTAGAAACACTTCAAGAGTTGGTTTTGATTTACGCTTTCGAACCTTTTTGGGGAATGTCTTCAAATTAAACAAGAGTACAAGTACTTCAGAACAATGGGTTCGGAGATTGGTAAGCATAAATAGTGATTTGAAACTTAAAAATGTCTTTTTAAAATGAAAACTTAAAATTTATTTTTTGATGCATTATATTTTAAAAAATCAATAAACATTTAAATTTATTTTTTGATGCATCATGTTTTATAAAATCAAGAAACAAATAAAATAACGTAGTTTATATGCTTTAAAAAAAAAGAATAAACGATGTGTGCTCTTTACGAAAAAATTATAACAAAATTGCAGCAAATGGCATGTTTAAAACTAAAAGAGGCGAAGAGAATATTTTAAAATATTTGAGATAAATACTATATTAACGATGTAAATAATTTATTTACCCTTTACAAACATATTATTTATCTTAAATATTTTAAAACATGATATTTACTTCAAAAAAGTTTTTTAAAAAGTTATTTGCCTCCTCCCTTCAAAATTATATTCTTTTTTAGATGTATGGCAAGCCCAAATAACCTATTTATTGGACTATAATATAAGGAGAATTATTACATAAAATTATATGTTATGGAAATTGTAATAAAAAAAATTGTTTTGGAACTTAAAGAAGTAAATAGCAAATTTTAAAATATTTGAAGTAAATAATAATTTACCAAAATATTAAAATATTATTGGAACTTAAAAAAACCTTAAAAAAATGCTATTTGCACGTTTCTCCCTAAATTTTATACTTTGAGAAACTCACGTGTACTATTTCATAATACAAAGATTTCTATTTTGTTAAATTATGATTTAGTGTACTTGTATTTCCCTTTTAGATTTGGGAAATTGTGGAGAATAACATATTTCATAACATAATACTTGAGGCAGTAAAGACCATAATTATTTTAGGTACTTAGTAGACTGCATATTATTAAAATTTTAATTTGTGTTTCCCACTTTACTGTATATATATATTTTTCATTTTTTTTCCTTTTTTGTTCTCTATCCTTTGTTTCTCCTTTTCTCTCTCTCCTTTGGTTTTCTTGATATGCAATTTCCCAACTTCTCAACCTCTTCATCAATGGCTGAACTCAAGCTTCTTGAGTCCGACATCGTTTGAGTACAAAGAGCCTATGTTCAAGACTTAGTCAGCAACGGGGCCTTTGATGCATATCATGTTAGAAATCTTGAATAAAGACTTGAAACACGTACAGAATACGTTTTTCTTAAACTTATTTGCTCGGCCTATCAGTGAACATTATTTATGGGAATCACTGCAAATCACTTCCAGTATATAACATAAAGAATAATGAATACAGTTTTTCTAGGCGGGAGAAAGAACGCAAAGAATTTGATTAATTATTCTTAATCACGTTTTTTCTATTTTAAATTTATAAACAAATGACAACCCTTAATCACACCTTTTAGAAATTACTGTCATTTTTCACAGAAAAAATTATAATCTTGCTAATGAGTCAAAATTTGAATTTCACTCAATTCTTGAAAGGTGATAACCTTTTAGAAAAAATTCAAAATATTTTAGATTAATCAATTAATTCAGAAATAAAATAAAAATATTAAATTCAAATTTAATTAATTAAATGAAATACATTATTCCTATAGGTGCTACGTGTCATGCGCTGTGCTCACGCCTACATGCCCAAGTGCCAAGTGTGCCTCTATAGCCTTACTGCCCACGCGAAGTGCATGTACTATGCAAGTTTAAAGTGAGTCTTAAGAGTACATGTCATCAACCTCTTTAAAAAGTTAGTGCCTTATAAAGTGTTACAAGCCCTCTAGTGTGAAATTTTTTGGTTGTCTATAACACTTATTTTACATTTGAACTTGAACAGTTCCAACATGTCAACTTTACAAGCTCACTGATCGCACAAACGATCATGGAAAGGGGGACAGTAGCAGTGGAGACGGTGATCTGCTCAAAGGCGAAGGCGAGGAGAGTGTTGCCAAAGAGGAAGATGGCGTCCCAGTCAAATACCTTATCGCTCGTCGACATTCCGTGACGGAAATCACCGTTGTCCATACAAGGAAGCTGGTTGTCATGGATTAGATATGGAGAAGAACGATGAACTTGTTGATCTCTATAGGGTCACAAGGGTTGGATGCAAGGAAGAAGAAAACTGTTGTAAGGGCATAGGGACATTTCGGGGAGTCTTATTTTTTGGATGCATATTGTGCTACGAATTTCTATTCACAATAAATTTTGTTATAATCACTCATTCCCAATGAAAAATTCTTACTCTCTCCAATTTCCTGATTGATTATAATATGTCGCTCATTTCCTAAAGCAGTAATTTTTATGATAATTAACACATTTACTTATGATTTAGTACTTAATTTTATAATAAAATGAATTTGTAGACAATTTTAAAATGAACTTGATTTCCAAACCTAAGTATCTTAATCAAAATTCAATTTGCTTGCATGTATGATCAAGTAATTTCTCAATTTTTGTGCAGAACTATCAAGCTTTGGCCAAAAAAAAGGGGGGCTAGTATCACATTAATAGGAAGCAAAAGTGAAGACTCCAAAGTCTATATAAGCAACAAAGTCCTTAGTTTTAATTTGCTCTAGTTAGAAGCACTTCAAAGCATTGATTTTGATTCTAATTAAACTCTTTTGGTCACCGGTGAAACAATAGAAACGTTGTGGCTCAGAATATTCTTTTATTCGGACTTAGCACAGTTGGGCATAGGTGACGCAAGGAATCATCATTAACATTTTCCAAGTCATAGGGCATATAAAATTAAAATTCAAATAACAGGCTAATTCACATATCCTTCCAATGTCCTTGCGGAATATTGAGTTGAACATAACATGGTTTCAACACTTATCGTGTGTTTGGCTAAGGGTGGTTTACACTACTAACTCAGTTATAAACAGTATAAAGCTCTCACATGACAGTAAAAAGAAAAAAGTTGCAACAGTGTAAAGCTCTCACATACTACAATAAAAACAGTTCTAACCAATGGTTTCCACCACCATGCCAAACATCTTATTAAATTATTTCACAAGCTTCTATCATAAGGAAAGTCGATTGAACTATGTTTCGATGTTCTCCAAATGGTGCAAAATAACTGTCCACAATCACAATCCGACTCAAACTTCGAAATAACTGTTTGAAGGTTAAGACACTAGTTTGTTTAGCATTAGTTGATTCTAACTAACTTTTGAGTTAGGAAAAATATAAAGTTCTCATATGCTATAGTAAAAGTAAAAAAGTTGTTACAGTGTAAAACGTTCATATGCTACAGTGTTTATAGTTCTAATCAATGATTCTAATCACCACGCTAAACACTCTAGCAGGCTACCTTGACCTGAACCAATATAATCCTCTTGTGTTAATTCTTTTTATTTTTACAAGTTTATTGTCGTTTGATCTATTTGGATTGGTTTTCCATCCAAGAATTTGGGTTCTTGCTTGTTGGTACATTTTTGTTGTAACGCCCCTATGTGGGGGTTAACAGTTTTTAATGAGATAAAATAAAAATAAATAATAAAAGTAAAACCTTAAAAATTAAAATTTGCCCGGGACTTAAATGAAAACTCTCAACTCAAAAATAAAAATATAAACGATAAATAAACCACAGTTTTAATGTAGCACCTTAAATTTAATAATATAAACTGTTGTCATCATCATTTTAACCCTCAACACATTGTAATACAGTCATAGAAAGTAATAATTGATGCTTACATTATCATGAAGAACATTCTCAACAATTGAAGCAGTCCCAATGTAATATAGCTACATCACTTCCTCAACTATATTTCTCGTAGCCACCTCACACTTAGTGAGTCCTGAAAAGATAAAAATATAAGGGTATGAGCAACACTATGCTCAGTAGAGAAAGCCATTACTCACCTTTAGGTTTTTATCATTACCACATTAAAATCTGCATGGTTAATAAGTTACATCATATTCCAGATTATGAGGTTTATTATGATCACATCTTATGGATACCGTAGTTAATCATTACCAAGTGTCATAATTACACATTTATACAAATATTACCAATCATCATTGTTCCTAGGTATCCATGTTAAATTGAGTATCACTCAACTCATCGAAACCCAAATGGGCGCACTTGATCACCCTATAAACATTCCAAGGGTGTTCCGGTGAGGGGACATCAAGCCCCGAGTCCTCACCAAGTCGATTCCTGTACAGTGTGTTCTGGGACTTTCAACCCAAGGAAGCGTCATCGCCTTCCCCCTATTTTACCTTTTAGGGTATTCATGCCCAAGGACGTAACCGTCGCCCTCTTCATGTCTCACAATTTCTCTATATTGAATCATTATCAATAGAGTTAGTTTTCCTAACCATGCTTCTCAATTTATAACATGTGTCAATTCATTATGTTCCTCGCCGTACAATACAAGACGAGTCCATGTCATAGTTTCATATGTGATAATCATATAATATCAGTTCAACATAGATATATATATATTGCGGCAAAACAATCAATTTTAATTCTATAAAAACCTCACAAAAGATGAGTAATAGAATCCCTACCTTTTAAGCTTATCAACAGTCTCTTAATCCTGGAATCAATTAACGTTAGCTCCATACTCCCTTGATCCTAAGGCGTGCATAAGGACAATTAAAACTAAAGCACAACATACAACTACATTCATAAAATTCATTTTAATTTAATCTTAGAATTTCAAGAAATAACCACTGCCCATAGAGGTATTATAAAGTTTAACAATATAAATTTTCTGTCTAGGGCATATACACTTAGACTTCATACATATGCTCCAAAATAGCAACAAACATATACTTAGGTTTAAGAACGCAAATTTGAATAATCCTTTAGTATAAAAGAAAATTTATAAATGAAAGACTAAATTTGTTCATAAGATTCTAACCTCGGATTATGGTTAGTTGGAAGCTTAAAATGGCTTCAAAACAGGTTCCTTTACTTCGGTATGACTGAAATTCTTGCTCAAATGGAGGTGATGGTGGCTGATTTTTATGGCTGCCTTGAAGAAGTTCTCTAAGTATTTTGCTTCAGCAAAGAAATGAGAAGAAGAGTGTGGGAACCGTGGAAGAGAAAGGAAGAAAAGATGAAGTCTTTGAAGAGAAGTGATAGAAACAATTATAGAGGAGACATGTTGAAGCATGTCACGGAGGAAATAAAGAAAATGAGGGTCAAGAGTAGTTGGAAAAGATATCCTTATGTCTCATCTAAAGACTTTAACACACATAATGCCAATATGACATTTTTGAGATTTATTAGAAGTTCTAAGGCTTTTTAGTAATCATACTAAATAAATATATGAGAATTTTAAAAAATTTGAAAAATAGATAAAAATAAATATTATAAAATAAATTTAAATGAGGCAATTTTTTTATACATTAAAAATTAATTTAATTACCTCAATACCCGTTAGGAGAATAACGGGTGTCACAGCTCTACCCCCCTTAAAGAAATTTCGTCCTCGAAATTTCAATTCTAGCAATACTAGTAAAAATTATGATTCCACTATGATTCCAATTCTGAGTCTAAACCGTTAATGTTGTTTGTCCTCCAAATTTAAGTTATCGTATTTCCACTTATTTACTTGCATAATAAATCTTACTCCTAAATCCCTCAATAAGAGTATTTCTGACAAGTTTTAACTTGTAACACCGTATAATAGTCTAAGAATCTGATCAGGCATACATATTGACCATATCATGATTCCAGTCCTTCATTGTCCATGGACCGTGATTTACAATCACATTTAAGGAGATTGCCAGAGAAATTTTATATACTTCATCTTTAGGTTCCTTTTCCTTTTTGAGTAAGGAAAAGTCAAATATATTTGATTTCATACCTCAACTAATAAACTAAAACATAATCATAAAACATATATCACAAACACTTTTATTCAAAACTATACATTAAACTTATTCATAGAGATATTAAACGGAATCTCAGAGTTGCAAACATACCCGACATATTTTTCATTAAACAGCTATCCTCATGACACAAACATTTAACCCAAATACTATACTCATATTTCATATGGAATATCCCCATAACTGACTCTGGTACTTCCACATAATATTAACAGAATATTACACATTACAAACATGATACGGATACGTTTCGAGAGTACAAGGCACTCCGTATACCAGCTATCCATATCATGCATGCTTAGAGGATACAAAAACATCGATAAACAAAAGATCGGACCTTAAGAAGGATGCGTTTCGAGAGCATCAAGTACTCCGTATCCAGCCATCCTGGCATTAGGCTCAACGAATCTAAAAGATTGAACAACAACGTACCACAAGAAACACATAATACAAGGTAAACGGTTATTCGTAACAAACGAAATACGGACACACATGCCTACATGCCAAAGATAAAACAAAAAGATTACAGATGGAGATTCAAATCAATTGGCCGCTCCCGGCTTTCCCTTTCCCATTCAAGCTTGGATGTTGCAGTGTCGGATTCTGGATGTATGATTTGCATTTTATCTATCAATTCCTCAGCTATTGAAGCAGTGACAAAGATTTGTCTCTCCGATTCTGTAGTGATGTTTTCTTCCACAGCGTAATCTAGAAATTTCAAAAGACCGTCATAAAAACCATTTACGTTCAGCAGACCCAAAGGTTTGGAATAAAAGCCCAACAATTGCCCACAAGCAACTATAAATATTTCCTCAAGAGTACCTAGACCACCAGGTAATGCTATAAAAGCATCAGAATTATAGATTATGTCTTTAAAATTTTTAGGGATACTCCTGACTCCTGCTCCCTTACCTATGGCTTCCTTACAAAGGTTTCCTTCAACTGGAATATGAGGCCAAATTCTTACATCAGTAGCGTCGCTAGACCTAGCTGCTAGTGCCATATTTACCATCATTTTTATACTACCACCCCCATAGATTATGTTAATCTTTTTGCGTGCTAGAACTTGCCCTAAGTGATTTGCAGCTTCTAAATAAGCTTTATCTTTTCCAAAGCTGGAACCACAAAAGACACAGACATTCTTTATTTTCTTCGTGGACTGGGAGGTAGACATATTTGGTTTATAGAAGTGGTTGCTTAATGTCTGCTCCACTTAGACTTCGGGTTCTACATGAGATTTTAAAGATGAGAAATATACAAAAAGGGCTAAAGAGATAGACGAGTAGGTAATGAAAAGGTAATCCAAAGATTTAAACAAAATCTTGTGCGAATAAGAAAGTAAGATAAGGTGATTGATAGTTTACAGAAAATCTGATTCACTTTTTGAAAAAGATTAGACTCTAATTATATAACTTTTGACAATTGAGAACAATTCGACAAAAGACCCTCATGACACAACTGTAGACTTTTTGACAAATATACACCAAGTCTAGAAATTTAATATAAACGACAAATACTGTAGAACTTTTGAAATTTGAGACACAAATCTTGAAATATCTGGATAAGCTTTTCAAAATTCAAACATATTACTGTACCGTATGTGACGTGTCTGATAAGATAATATATTTTATTATATATATATTTAAGAAAATCATAAATTAAATAAGATATTAACACTTACTGTATCAATCTAATAATCACAATTATTTCAAACACAAAAGCAAATATTCTGAGTAAAAGAAAAACACAAACTGTTGAACATCAGCTAAAACTGCTTCAAATAAGTAAAGACTAAATAACCTTTATAGAGCGATGAATTATTCCCCATCCAGTTTTCTTATGGCTTGACAAACAGGATCTAGAAATACCATATTCCTGAGGCGTTGTCTTTCTGTATAAAATTTAGGCCAGAGTTTAAAAATAGCTCCTTGAACATATCCACTAGGGTGACCATGGAGAGGAGGATGGATGCTATCCAAGTTCTCCTTTGAAAGTCCATCCCTACAAAACCTTATTTTATCCTCTCTATTCGTAGACATATAACCAGGTGAAGTACATTTACCGTTACAATTTTGTCTTCCACATTTGTTACAAGTGACCACGATGGCACGAGCTCTTCTTTTCATTGCACTACGACTGGTACCTGTTCCTGGTAAACCGACATCTTGACTAAAGTCACTCGGACGGATTTTCCCCTCTATCAACATTCTCACATCACAAGGGATGCCAAAACGCATAAGAATCCACAACCGAGTAATTCTAGCCTTGTATTTCTTTCTGAGAATCTTTTGGGAGAGTGATGGGAAATACTTTCTCAGGTGTTGGTACTTTGGGTCCATGATGAGATGAAAGAAGAGTAAATAGAAAGGAAAAATTAAGATAGTAAATTGCAGAATCCTAGAATTCCTTCTTCTTTTAGAGGAAAAGAAGAATTTCTAATGAAAAAGAAGAGGATTTGCGATTTAGAGAAAAAATAACAAATTAAGAGAGAAAAAGTGAACTCGGAGAAATAAGGTCTTACGCACAGTAAACGTATATGTAAACAATAATTAAACCACTGTATATGACACGTATAGAGACCACGTGGGAGAGACAGTGTGAATCAAACTGATTTAAGATTTGAACTAGGCCCAAATGTTCTAAGTTGAAAATGGTCAGGTTGTTTCGGGCCTTAACACATCTGGAACGAGTTAAATAACAAACATAAAATTGAAAACCAATTTGTATAAATCTTAAACCCAATTCAAAGTCCACTATAGATAAAGTTAACTATAAACAACAAATCTAATTTAACGACAACAAGGATCTTCCTGAATGATATTTAAAATCATTTCATAACAACACAATCTTCCAGCAACTCAAATAATTTTGTTTTAATCAAAACCTTATTGAACAATACATACACCCATATGTTATTCATAATACTTAACATCTATCAATGGATTCATCATCATTGCTACCAAGGGTTTAGAATGTGACTAACCTTGAAATCAATACGATTTACGTCTTCCAACATAGACCATATCAATGAACAAAGACACTAGATGTTACTACTTAAGAACATCTACAATCCCCACAATTCTACTCATACAATATATAATTTCCTCATATAACAAAACCTTAGGTAACCAAAAGATTCACTGATACACTTAAATACAATGTACGTAACGAAATATTCCAATTTTGAGATTCATGCATTCTAGACTTTACACAGTCTCAACAGACCAAAAGTCTAACATTTATCTCTCTCAAGATTCAATACCATGATTCCCAACTTATATCATATTCCTCGAATATATAGAACTTTTAAGAAAAGTTATTGACACTTATGTGCTCCATCGAATCCACACATAATCATTACTTAGGTTTGAATCAATTACGAAAAATTTGGCATATCTATGTCAAACTTTAAAATCAATAAATCAAGCCTTATATTTCTTATTGTTTTTGACGAGATAAAAGGCTCTTAAATCCTCGTATCTATATGAATTTCTCATCGTTTATACGAATTAAATATGCTTATAGATCCAAATATTATACGAATCTCTCATAAGCATTCTACTTATAAACTCATTCCATATAATTATCATTCCCTCATAACTATTAATACTTTCCTTCTATATAATTATTGTACTCATATAACTATTAATATTTTCATTCTATGGCCTTTCCATGTTACATCCTTCTAGACTGTATAAATCAAAGTGAAGGTTCATTTTGATGATGACAATGAAAATTCAGCTTCAAAACCATCTCAAAAATATATTTTTTTTAAAGTGGTGCTACACTCCCTAGGTTAACTGAACCTAGGCTCTGATACCAAAAATTCTGTAACGCCCCTATGTGGGGGTTAACAGTTTTTAATGAGATAAAATAAAAATAAATAATAAAAGTAAAACCTTAAAAATTAAAATTTGCCCGGGACTTAAATGAAAACTCTCAACTCAAAAATAAAAATATAAACGATAAATAAACCACAGTTTTAATGTAGCACCTTAAATTTAATAATATAAACTGTTGTCATCATCATTTTAACCCTCAACACATTGTAATACAGTCATAGAAAGTAATAATTGATGCTTACATTATCATGAAGAACATTCTCAACAATTGAAGCAGTCCCAATGTAATATAGCTACATCACTTCCTCAACTATATTTCTCGTAGCCACCTCACACTTAGTGAGTCCTGAAAAGATAAAAATATAAGGGTATGAGCAACACTATGCTCAGTAGAGAAAGCCATTACTCACCTTTAGGTTTTTATCATTACCACATTAAAATCTGCATGGTTAATAAGTTACATCATATTCCAGATTATGAGGTTTATTATGATCACATCTTATGGATACCGTAGTTAATCATTACCAAGTGTCATAATTACACATTTATACAAATATTACCAATCATCATTGTTCCTAGGTATCCATGTTAAATTGAGTATCACTCAACTCATCGAAACCCAAATGGGCGCACTTGATCACCCTATAAACATTCCAAGGGTGTTCCGGTGAGGGGACATCAAGCCCCGAGTCCTCACCAAGTCGATTCCTGTACAGTGTGTTCTGGGACTTTCAACCCAAGGAAGCGTCATCGTCTTCCCCCTATTTTACCTTTTAGGGTATTCATGCCTAAGGACGTAACCGTCGCCCTCTTCATGTCTCACAATTTCTCTATATTGAATCATTATCAATAGAGTTAGTTTTCCTAACCATGCTTCTCAATTTATAACATGTGTCAATTCATTATGTTCCTCGCCGTACAATACAAGACGAGTCCATGTCATAGTTTCATATGTGATAATCATATAATATCAGTTCAACATAGATATATATATATTGCGGCAAAACAATCAATTTTAATTCTATAAAAACCTCACAAAAGATGAGTAATAGAATCCCTACCTTTTAAGCTTATCAACAGTCTCTTAATCCTGGAATCAATTAACGTTAGCTCCATACTCCCTTGATCCTAAGGCGTGCATAAGGACAATTAAAACTAAAGCACAACATACAACTACATTCATAAAATTCATTTTAATTTAATCTTAGAATTTCAAGAAATAACCACTGCCCATAGAGGTATTATAAAGTTTAACAATATAAATTTTCTGTCTAGGGCATATACACTTAGACTTCATACATATGCTCCAAAATAGCAACAAACATATACTTAGGTTTAAGAACGCAAATTTGAATAATCCTTTAGTATAAAAGAAAATTTATAAATGAAAGACTAAATTTGTTCATAAGATTCTAACCTCGGATTATGGTTAGTTGGAAGCTTAAAATGGCTTCAAAACAGGTTCCTTTACTTCGGTATGACTGAAATTCTTGCTCAAATGGAGGTGATGGTGGCTGATTTTTATGGCTGCCTTGAAGAAGTTCTCTAAGTATTTTGCTTCAGCAAAGAAATGAGAAGAAGAGTGTGGGAACCGTGGAAGAGAAAGGAAGAAAAGATGAAGTCTTTGAAGAGAAGTGATAGAAACAATTATAGAGGAGACATGTTGAAGCATGTCACGGAGGAAATAAAGAAAATGAGGGTCAAGAGTAGTTGGAAAAGATATCCTTATGTCTCATCTAAAGACTTTAACACACATAATGCCAATATGACATTTTTGAGATTTATTAGAAGTTCTAAGGCTTTTTAGTAATCATACTAAATAAATATAGGAGAATTTTAGAAAACTTAAAAAATAGATAAAAATAAATATTATAAAATAAATTTAAATGAGGCAATTTTTTTATACATTAAAAATTAATTTAATTACCTCAATACCCGTTAGGAGAATAACGGGTGTCACATTTGTTGTCAACAAATAAAATATCATACAAATTAACATAAAAGAAAAAATAGATTGAAATGCATGTTTTCATCAAAACGTGTCACTATTATATATGTAAACACAAGTAGAGCATTTTTTTTAAAAAAGGAAAATTTAATGGACAAATTAAATATAAAATCAATTAGAAAATACACGCGTGAAAATAGTAATTGAACAGGTTGCACAGCTGGAGCTCTTTTTTTTTTTTTTGAAAAAAAGAAATTACTGTTATTATGCAATTGGCTCATGAAGCATGATAAATCACTCTAATGCCATTGGGCCATGACATCCGAGAAGGATCCTTTTTTGCCCCCTTGTGCTTCTTTGAGAGTACAAGGACCAGACTTTGTAATTCAATCTTTACTAGATTCTTCATTCTCCGACTAGATAAAAGGAGAGTGAAAAGAGAGACTTTTTTACTTTTTCAAGAGTGTGGATAAAAAAAAATATAATAATAATAATAATAAAAAACAGTACCATCAACCAGAGAATAAAAAGCTAATCTACTTATTGCCATATCAGCCAAGGGGGCCCAGCCGTCCAGGGTACTGAGCTGAATGTGGGGAACAAGCCTAGTAACTTTTTTTTTCCTGGAAAAAAAAAAAAAAAAATTGCTATTGTTTTTTTTTTTTTGGCTTTTTCCTTTTTTTTTTTTTGCATGGGCACCTCCTGATTTTGGCGTGTTTGGTTAATCAATCCTCAAAGTAAACCCCCTAGATTTAACATATTTGGCAAATCAATCCCTAAACTATTAGTACTTGATTCCTTAAATTTTGAAATTATTTTCATAGCAGGTCCAATTAAAAATGATGTTACATCTTTTTTATAGGCTTTCTTCATATGACTTTTGATGTGACGTTTAATGAAGGGTTTGACTAGTCTTTTTGATTGAATTGGGAATTTTCCTCTCTTTTTTTTTTTTTAAGAAAAGAAGAATTAGAAAAATTGCAATAAATAGACTTTTCTAAAATTTATAGAAGCAAATAGTATGTTTTGAAAATATTTGTAGAAAATAATAGTAAATAGAAAATTTATTGTGTAATTTTTTTTACTTATCTATTTACTGCGAATAAAAATTTTATTGATAATTTTTTTTTTACTATTATCTACTACAAATATTTACAAAACTTGTTATTTACTTCATAAAATTTCAAAAATGTGTTATTTTCCTCATTCACTCAAAGAATTAACCAAGAAAGTAAATGAAAACAACAATATATGGATTATTCGGGTCTTTATATCTCAATCGGATAGATTCTCTTAGAGAACCATGATTAGAGGGATTTAGTATAAGCCTCACAAGTCTATTAGATTCTATGATAGAACGCAAGAAAAAAGGGAGTTGGCAATTAATTTCCTTGAGGTTTATGAGAAAGTAGGATCATTGTTGAGCTACGTGAGGAAGCAATGTTTGGGGAGATTAAAAATACCATCAAAGCTTTGATGAAATACCCTGTCCAGATTTAGAACACAAAATGCAAGGAAGCTCGAGAAGGTTGAGGAGTGGAACACAACCTAACAACTTTTGGTGTGCTCCTTTTCGCTCCCATATCCATGAGTTGTAACGTTCTTTCTTCTAGATGTCAGCATCCCAGACATAGACGATGACGATGACGATGACGATGACGATCGCGATTTATAATGGAGGAACAAGTAGCACATGAGGAGGGCTAACACAATCATGAGAGACATGAAAATGAGGAAGAGGCTCAAGTTGTCTGTGATGTGTTTTAGGTGGGTCCATACGAATTTTCAGCCATGAGAGGCAAAAAAGTGGAAAGTGAAGCAAGGAAGATAGAGGAGTAATTTTTTTTTACGTCTAAATTTTGATGACATTTTTTCTTTTATGTTTAAATTTTGTTGTCAATTAGATCAAAAGGACCATAATGCTCTCCTTAAGATATAAAAACTAACACATTTTACAATTGGAAATGCTATGCAAGTAATATAAAAGTTCAAGGCTGCTGCCATCTATTGTCAATATTTTTGTTCAGGGACTGATTTGTAAAACACGATAAATTCAAGGATTTTCATGCAAAACAGCCTTTTTTTTCCCAAGTCCACAGCAGATAACCTTTCTCTCATGCGTTTCCCCACTCGCCAGCTCCCGAGCGTGCACGCACATTCCTTGTTTAATCCTAGGTCTGAGAATCTCTTTTCCTTCCAACTAAAAATGCAAACAACGTCCGATCTCAAACGGTAAAAAACATCAACAAACCTAAGTTTCTCCCATAGGATCTAGCCACGTAAGTCTATAAAAAGTGCGACGTGGAACCCATCTTACTTGGGATGATCACAACCGTCCAAAGGATCAAGGAATCCTCGCGAAACGAGATGTGGAGGGAAAATCGCAGGGGCAAACAGAAAAAGAAATTGCGTGGGAAAAATAAAATAAGAGGGAAATTTAGGAGGAAAAAAATAAACAAAATTATGAAAAAAGAAAGTATAAATACGGTTTTTGCGTCTTTTTGTTGCGTACATGAGAAAAAAAGTGCTTTCGTAAGAACTCCACAACAATACAAAACCCATCAAGGTTTTCCTCTCTCTTCTTCTTCTCCTTCATCTTTCCTCTTCGTCTTCTCCTCTCTCTCTCCTCAATCTTCAATTGGCTTTGCTCGCCGGAAAATCTCGTTTCGCGATCGGAGCAATCGGAGCTGCGAATCACCGGCCAGGGAATCGCGGAGGTTCACGGCGAGGTAAGATTCTCAAAATCTTCCTTTGCCGTTTTCGTCGTACGGTCGCCGATTGGTTTTACTTTCGTGCAATTCGGTTTTTTTTTTTGGGAGCTTTGGGGATATTTTAGCTTCAGATCTGGTAGATTTGGATTTCTGTGAGGAATTTAGGGTTTGCCGGTGGGATTCAATTGTCGAATTTTTGAGGTAATGAAAGGGTGGTTTTGAAACATTGGGGGATTTTTGTTTGTTTGTTTGTGTGTGTGTGGTTGTTGTAGATGGAGGAAGGTGTAAGATCTGGAGGGTCTTCGGGGATTGTGGTGAAGAACAGGAACTCGTCAGGTTGTTTGATTGTGAGGAGGAAAGATGATGCCTTGGCCGGAGGAATTGGTTCTTTGAGTTCTCGAAAAGTTTCCGAGCCGAAGAAGGAGAAGAAGAGAGGGAGATTGGTTTTGAGCGACTCAGGGTCTAGCGATGAGCTATTGATCCCTCATCGCGGAAGAGTAGGTGCAGAAACCATTCGAGTATGCAATGATTTGAGTTCTTATGGAAAGAGTGTTGTGGAAGAGAGCGAAAGTGGTAGGAAGAGAGAAAGGTTGGAGCGTAATCGGCGTAATGAGGATGGTTACTTTGGTAGGAATGGTTTAGATGACGGTGAAAGAAAGAGAAGTAAGTTGGATGTATTCGACTTTAACGAGTATGACAGCATTGACGGGGAAAGGCTTCAGAGTAAGTTTTATGATGAAAGTAGCGTCGGTTTTAGGGGAAGGAGGTTTTCGGGCTCAATGCACATGTCTTGGAGTGGTGCTGAGAGGGAATTTGAACCTGGATCAAGCAGACCTGTGGTGGACAATAGAAGGAATTTGTATTTTGAAAGAATAAACAGCGTGAACAGGGGAAGTCATACAGGTAAGAGCAGGTTTGAGAGCAATAGGGAGGGAGGCCCGGTGACCTTAATGAGAGATAAGTTCACGGGTCATTCAGATCAAGCCATTAGGCTTCAAGGGAAAAATGGTGTATTGAAGGTGATGGTGAACAAGAAAAAGAGTATGGGTGGGGCACTAGAAAGGTATAATTTTCACAGAGCTGAGGAACACCAAAAGGTTTCGACATTGGAAGATACTGTCAAGAAAAATGCTCTAATTCCTCCTTTTTACCCGGAAGAAAATGTTATTGAGAAGCCAGGTTCAGTTGTTAAGTCAGACAAGAAGCATAAGAGTTCACGAAAATCATTGCCTACAAAAACCAGCAAGAACTCCAATTGCGACTCCCAGGGTAGTGATGCATCTTTGAAGCAGGAAGTGGAGAATGTAGCAGCTGATAAATCTTTGAAGAGCGTAAGTTGTGAAGTTGAAGATGCTTCTTTGTGTGAAAATCTCCAACCAAACAGAATTAAAGAGGGTAAACTTAGACGTGGCAGTGGGACAGAGAAGCAAAAGCTTCGTGAACGGATAAGGGGGATGCTTGTGGATGCAGGCTGGAAGATCGATTTTCGGCCTAGAAGGAACAGAGACTACCTAGATGCGGTATACATCAACCCATCAGGAACAGCTTACTGGTCAATCATCAAGGCCTATGACGCACTTCAAAAGCAATTAAATGATGAGCAAAATGAGGCTAAACCTGGTGCTGATGGTTCATCAGCCAGACTTATTGCTGACGAGGATCTTAGTCAATTAACAAGAAAAACTAGAAAGAAGATTGAGAAGGAAATGAAAAAGAAGCAAAGAGATGGAAGTGGGAATGAGAATGCAAGAGAACTTCGTGTGAAAAGATCTACAAGTATCAGGCATGATTCAGAAAGCATGGAGAGCGCTAGTCATGATGAGAAACTAAGCACTTTCATGAAGCAGGGTGGCAAGTCATTCAAGGGTAGAACAATCGAAAATGGCTTTGCAAATGCAAATTCAAATGGTCAAAATTACACCGACCTTTTGTATGATAGTGGTGAAAGATCGGCCTCTGGATACAATCCTCGCATGCTACATGGAAGAAAAAGTAGAAAAGATGGACGGTGCACTTTGTTGGTTCGTAGTTCTAGCAAGGGACTTAATTCAGAAACTGATGGCTTTGTTCCATATACTGGAAAAAGGACACTGCTTTCCTGGCTGATTGATTCAGGAACCGTGCAGCTGAGCCAAAAAGTTCAGTACAAAAATCGCCGAAGGACGAGGGCATTGCTGGAGGGTTGGATTACAAGAGATGGCATTCATTGTGGTTGTTGTAGTAAAATTCTCACCATCTCAAAGTTTGAGATTCATGCTGGAAGCAAACTGCGTCAGCCATATCAAAATATATTTTTGGACTCGGGGATTTCCCTTTTTCAGTGCCAGATAGATGCATGGAATAGACAAGAGGATTCAGAACATATTGGTTACCACTCTGTAGACATTGATGGAGACGATCCAAATGACGATACTTGTGGTATCTGTGGAGATGGTGGAGACTTGATCTGCTGTGATGGTTGTCCATCAACATTTCACCAAAGCTGCTTGGATATACAGGTACGTTTGAAGATTAATCTTTATTTCTGATTAATACTTTTCTTTAAGTTATTAGTTTTTCATGTTTGTTATGTGGTCTGGAAAAACATTGTTCGCTATGTTTGTTCGAGGGACGGATACATTGTTGCGGTGCACCAACTTTTTGTTCTCATTGCAGATACTTCCCCCTGGAGATTGGCACTGTCCAAATTGCACCTGCAAGTTTTGTGGGATTGCTAATCCAACTGTTGCTGAAGAGGATGATACAATTGATTCTACATCTCTTACTTGCAGTCTCTGTGAAAAAAAATGTAGTCATCTTTTGCTTGCTTTCTTTGAAAATTTATTGTTTGCGTCTGCTTATTTTTCTCTTTCTCATTTTTCTTCTTTACTCTTGGTTGGATTCTACAGATCACAATTCATGTGTTCGAGATATTGATGTCAATTCTGTTGATTCCAGTATTACAACCCCTTCTTTTTGTGGGCAGAAATGCAAAGAGGTACACCTAGTTTAGGTTTTCCACAATTTTGTTGTGTTAATCTCTATTTTCTTTTTCTTTTTTATTTTCCTTTTAAATCTAAAGATTGTATCATATATTTATATATGCATATTAAAAGTCATCTATTTGTGTATCCATGGGCATATACTTAGGTATGTATAACATCCTTGCTTGCATATCTGTATGATCAGGGAGTAAATACTTAGGATATGGGGACCATGATCAAGTGTGTCTGCTAGGGCTTTGGTTTTTATTTTTTATTTTGATTTATTTATTTTTTTTTTGTAAAATAAAATCTTATCTTTATCATAAAAGGATGCGAGTCATTACTGAAATTGTTGTACCAAAGCTGCTTTATGCTGTTAAGGTAGCCACACAAGCAAAGCAAGTATATATGCTGGTGTTTTGCTTCCCTGTATTTTACCTTTTTATGAAGTCATAGGAATTTCTTTGGCCAATTTTATTTATTTTTAGAAGAGACGATTCTAAATGCAGATTTCTTTTCTTTTTTTTTTTAGCTTTTTGAGCATTTGCAGAAGTATATTGGGATAAAACATGATCTGGAAGCAGGGTTTTCATGGTCTCTCATCCATAGAACAGATGAAGACTCTGAGATCTCTCATCGTGGGGTTCCTCAGCAAGTAGAATGCAATTCAAGGCTTGCTGTTGCCATGACTGTTATGGATGAATGTTTCTTGCCCATTGTTGATAGGAGGAGTGGGATCAATATAATTCGTAATGTTCTATACAATTGTGGGTAAGTGCTACTTTAAATCTGATTAGGATGGTATCGATTTTGCTGGCAGCTAAGAAACTATGAATTTCCACCGTGTCATCATTTTTAAAAGTAAATAATTTTCCATACTTAATGCATTACATTCAGCTGAAATACTGTTTTCTGATTGGTCATTGTACATTGAAATTTCAACTTTGATTGTATGATTTATTTGGTACTTTTTTTTTTTGGGGTATAACACATCTAAAAAAATGGTTACAAGGAGAGGGGATGATGAATTGGGTTTGGAAGTAAAATGCAATCACGGAACATACTAATAGAAGCCTCTTTACATGAAATTATCTCACTAACTGGCATCCATATTACAGATCAAACTTTAATAGACTGAATTATGGTGGCTTCTGTACTGCTATTTTGGAGAGGGGCGATGAAATAATATCTGCTGCATCTCTCAGGTACCATAACCAAACTGATATTACTGCATAAATTAGCTTGTCTGGTAGCTAATATGCCCCTTGAACAGGTTTTATCTGTTGTTCAACTCAACTGTTGATGGGTTTAAACATGTTTCTAGAAATTTACCCTGGGCTTAGCTTCATCGAATTATTCTTAGAGCTATTGAGGGATTGGACTTCTTTTTGTACCTTTTTTTCCCTGGTTGACTTGCTGTTCACCTTTTATTATACTCTTTTTTGGGGCTGAAAACCTTTTATTGTACTTGTTTTTGTCTTTTTAATAAAAGTTAGTTTAGGGAAAAAAATGTTCCTATTTACCGTTTTTTACCATCTGCTTGGGTCCTGTGAACAGGTAGGTCCTTTTTTTATTTTTTTAGGGTCCCATAGATCCTTTGTTCTATTATTGTCCGAATGATGAAATTTGAATGAGAAAATTTCATTATTTCTTGTCTGGTTAGGTTCCATGGTGCTAAGTTAGCTGAGATGCCATTCATTGGAACTCGCAATATATATAGACGGCAAGGGATGTGCCGTCGGCTTTTCTGTGCCATTGAATCAGTAAGTTATTCGGATGTCTTCCTCTTTTCTTTATTTGGAGAGGCAAACACGCACACACACATAAAAAGAGGGTTTTTTGTTATCTCTCAACCTGGGTTTTACTTGCTTCCTTTTCTTTGGTGTCTCTGATTGTTTTCTTTTCTCTTTGTTTTAAGGCTCTTTGTTCTCTCAAGGTTGAGAAATTGGTAATCCCTGCAATTTCAGAACTTACACACACGTGGACAACAGTTTTTGGTTTTACTCCTCTCGAGGAATCACTTAAACAAGAAATGCGGTCTATGAATATGTTGGTGTTCCCCGGGATAGACATGCTACAGAAGATACTGGGGGATCAAGAATGTGAGGCTAACATGACTACTAGCAGAGGTTCAAATCTAATTGCGTCTAATGACATTCCAATTACTGCATGTTTTTTGATCTGTATTATAACTTTGCTTTCTTTTTCTGCTACTCTTTTCCCCCTTTTAGTAGGTACGAAGCAAACAGATGGCAAAGGCAAGCAATGTATTAAGCCAGAGGTGGCAGTTCAACAAGATATTGATTCTTCAACTAGGAGTGATCCTCATGGGTGTGATGATACTAGTTTGCATCATGCAAATGATGCAGCGGAGGAAGTTGCTCAAGCAATATCTGGTTCCAAGTGTGCAGATCATGCCAATGAGAAAACGGAGGAAGTAGCTGCCATGGAATCTAGTCCCAAAAGTGTGGATGATGCCAATGAGACGATGGAGGAAGTAACTGCCATAGAATCTAGTCCCAATCGGGTGCATCATGCCAATGAGATAGCGGAGGAAGTTGCTCAAGTAGAATCTGGTTCCAAGTGCGTAGATCATGCCAATGAGACAACAGAGGAAGTAGCTTCCATAGAATGTAGTCCCGGAGGTGTGGATCATGCCAATGAGACGACGGGGGGAGGAGCTGCCATACAAGCTATTCCCAAGAGTGTGGATCTTGCCAATGAAACAACAGAGGAAGTTGCTGCAATAGAATCTAGTCCCAAAAGTGTGGATCATGCTAATGAGACAACAGAGGACATTGCTGCAACAGAATCTAGTCCCAGAAGTGTGGATCTTGCCAATGAGACAAGGGAGGAAGTTTTCACAAGAGAATGCAGTCCCGAGCGTGTGGATCATGCTAATGAGGCAGCAGAAGCAGTTGCTGCAGTAGAATTGGAGTCCAAATGTGTGGATGTGTCCAATGATGCTGTGATGACAAGTGTTTCGTTAAATGTTTCTCCTGAACTTGAGAATCCAAATGGAACTATGTGTTCTGACTCTCCTTCTGAAGCCAAAATTTCTGGAACTACATCTGACGCAAATAGTCTGTCTCCTTCTAATACTAGCCATGATGCTGCATCAATCAAAAATTAATTAGTGGCAGATCCTCTCCTCGAAGATCCCACCGAGTCTTTGTCTCAATTTTCGGGTGCTTTTTCCCATGAGCGTAAAACTAAAGTTTCACAGTGGGGGAATATTCTTTTTGAGACAGAGTCTGAGGGCAAACGTGTTTCTGAAAGTGAATGCATCTCTCCACCTGATGGTGGTGGGCTACATGTGGAACATAGTCAAGCTTTCATTTCTTCTGACAAAGAGAATGCAGAGTCTTTTAAAGAAGATGTAATGGGATAATTCCCATGAAATGAAGGTCGAAAATGCCACTCCTGTACCTGCTCCTTCAGGGAAAACTTTTACAAATAAGATCTCTGAGGAAGTGATGGATACAACAGATGTCTCAGTCTCTTATTTTCGGTGGTCACGCTGGGAGTTCCTTGCCGGTTAAATCTGATTTGGATAATCATGCCAGTTAAATCTGATTTGGATAATCAAAATGATTGTCATAATGGAGACAAGCCACATGTGGCTTTAGAAGCCACTCCTGATGCGATGAATTGCGAGTAAAGTGTTTTCTACTGCAGTCAATGATAGTCTTACAGAGCTAACAAACTTGAAGGAGAATCCGAATCTGGTTTCGTAGATATGTATATGCCTTGTTTTGCCAAACTCCTGCATGCCGGTCCATGCAAATGCTATCTCAGAACAGGAGTCTTTCATTCTTTCACAGTTTGCAGGGGCTTGGACTGATATCTATGGCCTCTTATAGTTGTATGAATAAACTACGGTGATTCTGTGGGAAAATCTTCCAGTCTTGCCTAATTTTCACGTTAAAGGAATTCGGTGAATCTTGCGGAATTGCAAAATGCGCTTCCGATGCCTGTAGCACAGTGCATATGATACTGTTAAGCACAGGATGAAGTTGCAGCTGTGGTCTTGTGGATGCAAAAATGAAACACAAAAGCTAGTCCTTCATGCACCTTTTCATGTCTCTGAATTTGCTGGACGTCAAAGGTGGAGGTTCCTCTCCAACATCTGCTTGTCACTGGCTTCAAGCGATTCTGCTTATCACCTGCTTCATGTTCATGTGGTTGCAGAACAATCGTTTTAGCAGGCTTTAGAGGTAATCATCACTTTTATCATCCTTAGCAGCCATGGACAATGCTACGATAATCAAATTTGGTTATTACACTTCGATGGAAACAAGTAACTGATTCTCTTCATGGTATGTCAAGTAACCATATTACCAGGCATTTGGCTGACTTCCGGATTCTACAGTGTTGATGTCATGAGCTCAAGGTCAGGTTTTGGAAATTTTGAGATTGGGGCTAATTTTAATTTACGGGTAATTGAGACTGGTCGTTGCAAAAGTTTCAATGATGCATTATTTTGAATTTGATTTCTGCAGGTGTTTTTCACACCTCTAGGTTTTTATAGGCAGTGAGAGTCATCTGTCTTGGAATATATATAAGCATTCCTATGTATGTGGCATCATCAATCAGATCAGGTTTTGTTCATTTAGCATCTCTTTCTGATTCTAATGTAACCGTGGAATTGTTTAATTCCAATAGCCATCCATGTTATACTATAATTCAATTTTCCTTCTTCTTTTCCGTATTGTGGAATGAAAAGGCTATTAGAGGATCCATTTCTTGTTTTCCAACAAATTGGATGAATGTTCTGAAAGTCATTCAGTTAAATTTACGGACTGAAGTAAGTTACGAAACTGCCGAGTTGTGTGTGTGTGTTCCCTTTGTCTGTCTAACTCAGTTTTCTTGCATCGGTGAGCGTGAGGCTGATCTACAGATCCTTGCACCGGCACGAGGTGAGCCTCACCCTTGTTGCGACAAGGAAGCAATGAGAGAGCTAATGGGGGAGAAAGGAAGGTCGGCCTAGCAATTTTGCCGTGGCCTGCATGAGCTCCACGAGATCAGAGGCTGGTGGGTGATATAGAAGAGACATGAGGGGGTAGAAAAGAGGAGGGGAATGATTTAGTTTTAAATTCATTGGAGGTTTCTAATTTTCTCTTTTTAGAGTTCTGTCTAATGTAGTCGATTTTGTTTCATAAGTGGCTTCTAAAGTGGAAAATTGTCTCTTGAGAGGCTTCTCCGTCAGAATAGCCGGTATTAGAGTTATTTCAAAGGTTTGAGAATGCCCTTGAGAGGGTTCTGGCTATTGTTAACCGAGAAGTAATGATTTTAGGAAATTGGGACTGCGATTAACTGCCATCTCCATGAATTTGTGACAATTTTTTTGAAGAAAATAGATAGGGTGTTTAGAAAATGTGGTTGGAATTGAAAACTATAACATATGAGAGTTTTACATTGTACTTTATTCTTTTCATATCACTATGTCATATGAAAGCTTTACCTAGCAATTTGGTGCTACAGTATGAATTCGTGACAATTTTGTTGAAGAAAATGGAAGCAATCTGGGTTAAATAGTGTAAAGAGATCTGTATTTTCGCAACAAAGCCATTAAAATGCTTATGCGTGGTTTCGTATGTTTTTAGCGCCATGAAGTATTGCAAATGCAGCTTGATTTGTGATTGAGGGCATTGAGGACGTTGGAAAATCTCGGCAAGAACGAGACCAAAGCTATTGGGCAGGATTATTTTTTCTTGTTTGGTATAAACATTTGCAATTTTGAAGATTACTAGTTGTTGTAGTCGTTGAATGTAGATAGAAGAATTGAAAGTTAATGATGACTCTTAAATTTTTAAAACAACGCAGGTTCATGGTTTAGTGGCTAGTTTGTTTGGAAATACGTTGGAATTTGAAATTCTAACTGAAACGTTGCAGCATGTAAGAGCTTTACATTGTAGCAAATTTGTGTTTTTCATGTAGCATGTAAGAACTTTATAACGTAGCCATTGGAACTTATTTTTTCTAAAGTGTTTATCAAACGAATCAGTAATTGTTTCAAGGTAGGATAATGTTGACCTACTAATATGATTGAACAATTGAGGATTGAGATGGTCGAAAAAGAAAACGAGTTTAGTGCAATAGATAAGGAATTGAGGGTTTGTTTGGTATACAGATTCGAAATAGATTAGGACTTTATGGTTTTAACTGTAGGTTTTAAAATGTGTGATTTAAACGGCGTTTTTGAGCTAGCGTCTAGGAGGTAAGGGTTTGAAATGAGAATAATGGTTTAAAACGAGAACTAATGTTTGAAAAAAACTATAGTTTATGAAAGAAAACAAGAATGAGAATGATTTTACTGTAGAAATCGCATGAACTTGGAGGAAAATGGGGACAAAAGTTTGGCTTTTAGGTGTTTTGATCGGTTTAAAGCCGGCTCCATAATTTAAAACAGCTTTAGTTATTACTCTATCAAAAGTTAATTTGAAACCGCCACTGTTATTATTCCATCAAACACCAGTTTGAATTGCCTTCATAGCTTAACATTGCCTATATAGTGTAAAACTTATGCACCAAATGCCACAGAAGATTGAAAGATGAGTCATCTAGCAAAAGAAACTTAACTTGCAAATAGAACTATCCAATGTGCTCATTATTAAAACACAACCATAACATGCTAATTTTTGGGTCGTGCCTAGCATGATCCGATGACAAGCTGTGTAGGGCTTAAGCACTGACCCAATCATGGCTCCATAGAAGTAGCACGTCCTGACGTATATATAATTTTGCAAGAGTTAAATTTCTCAGAAATGGAATAGAAAAATCCAAAACCAAGAAAAAAAATAAAATATTATTGGAAAGAAAAATATTGATAGATGCTAAAAAAATTCATTAATATTGAAGCTTTAGATTCATGCTATGCAAATAGACTAGTCAAAAGTGAACAAAATGTGAAATGAATCCAAAACACAAAATAGTCGTAACATTATTCAAAAACATATAAAAGTTGTGGCATGTAATATTGCGACCTAATTTTCTCTCTAAGGAGATAAATGTTATTCTACAATTTTTAAAAATGTGTTTTTTGGTGCTACATTTAAAAAGATGTATCATATTATACTCATATTATATGTATATGTTTAAGTTGTGTTATGTGTCACATTTATAAAAAGTAAGTTTTAAACAAAACATCTATGAACATTTTTCCTTTTCTTTTAGGGGAATAAGTGAAATGCTAGTTTTTTTTTAAACATTTTGAAGTAAATATCATGTTTTAAAAATATTTGTAATAAAGAATAATAAAAAAATGACCATTTTACTCGTACCAAATAGGTAAATAAAAAATATTTTTACTGAATAAATTTTATATTTATTGTTTTTTATTGCAAATATTTTCAAACTTATGATTTAGCCGAATAACTTTTGAAAAAGTAACCTTTCCTGGGGTTTCTTTCTGCGGTTTCAGAATAACTGGGCCTAGTGGACCCGAAGGTCTTAATCACTGGGCCAAATTTTCAGTCCAGCAAACCCAAAAACAAGACTAAACGTTCTTCGTTTCTCACTCTCACCACGCTTGATACACACCAGCACTCGCCTCCTCCGGAGCTTACCTTAAGCTTCGCCAATGGAGCTTTCTTCCACTGCAACCTCTCGTCTTCTCACCGCCTCTCCGTCTTCTTCTCTGCCTCTCATCAAATCCACACTCCTTAGGGTTTCTCACAGAACTCCCTCACCCTTCTCCTTCCGATCACGCAAGCTCAAACTCATGGATTCTCACTTAACCTTAACCCCTCGAGCTTCTCTCGTCGACGACAATGGCTCTACTCTTAAATCTGATTCAGGTTTCATTGCCAATCTCCATCTCAATTTTTTTTTTCAATTTTTTAGTTTTTTTATTTTTTTCATTTTTGGGAGTGATTTTGGAGGTTGAAGTTTTAGGGGCGAGAATTGGGGAGGTGAAGAGGGTGACAAAGGAGACGAATGTTTCGGTGAAGATAAACTTGGACGGTTCTGGAATTGCTGATAGTAACACTGGAATTCCATTTCTCGATCATATGTTGGATGTAAGTGAATTCTCTTGTTCAGAAATTTTGGAAAAAACGACATTGATTTTGCTGTTTCCTTGTCCAAGCTTCCTTGTTGTTATTATGTTGCTTATTTTGATTTCATTTTGCTCCAATGAGTATTGAATTTGCTTGCTTTATTTGAAAATTTTGAAAAGGTGACTGATTTTGCTGTTTCCTTCTCGGAACTTGATTGGCATTTGAGGAAATTTTAGCTCCTTTTTGGCTCAGAGCACAAAAGTTTTAAGTTTTTTTTTTTTTTTTGTCAGCTTCTAGTATTGAAACCTTTAATGTTGCAAATCCGACCAAGTTATTAGATTCTTTTTTTCAATTGTATGGCTGATTTTTTTTTTTTTTTTTGGATTTGTGATACGTATTGAAGATTGAATGATATTTACTTGTGAATTTGGATGTCAAATTTCTGAATTTGGGTATCTGAAACTCTGTTTACTTGTTTATTCAGCAACTTGCTTCGCATGGGCTGTTTGATGTGCATGTTAGGGCAACTGGTGACATCCACATTGATGATCATCATACAAATGAAGATGTTGCTCTAGCAATTGGAACGGTACTGAAAATCGAAACTAATGGTGATTTTTTATGGGTTGTGATGAACTGAGATGGGGCATCATAGATCTAAGTAAGTTATTTTTTTGCCCCTGCAGGCTTTGCTTCGGTCCCTTGGTGATAGGAAAGGAATTTACCGCTTTGGTGACTTCTCTGCTCCTCTTGATGAAGCACTAATACATGTTGCACTGGTATGATGATCCTTTCATGTAAATGATCTGTTAATGTGATCTGATGAGGATTAGGAGCTGGTGAAGTTGAGTTGGTATAATGCTATCCATCCTGTGTGGTTATTTAAACTTGTAAGGTTAATTTTATGTGGTTTTGTTCATTGGTTTACTCTTGTAATTGTGTTTCAAAAGACGCCTGGCTTTATATTTACCTTATTAGTAGATTTCTTAAACTAAAGACTTTGGCGTTCTTTCTGACTATGACATGGTAAACACTGTGTCTGTAAGTAGAAATATTGTTTGATTAGGGTTTTTGGTTTAGGACTTGTCTGGTCGACCACATTTGGGCTATGACTTGCAAATCCCCACTCAAAGGGTTGGAGCGTACGACACACAGGTAATCTCTCTCTCTGTCTCTCTTCCCTCCCTCTATCTCTCTCTCTCTCTCTCTAGCGCATTGTTGAAACCTGCCCGCTTCCAAATTCCTCCTTTTTTGCTTACCATCTATGTGTTGTTCTTGAGAGTAAATTTTAACTTCTTGTTTATTTGGATTTGTCACTGACCAATCTCAACTTGCGATTCCGTAGTTGGTGGAGCATTTTTTCCAGTCCTTGGTGAATACTTCAGGTATGACGCTTCACATTCGGCAGGTAATAATCCTCGAGGCTTTTGAAGAGCATTTAAGATTATTGCTTTTGCATCAAATGTCTATTATAGTTGTTAATTATATTCATCATGTCATGTTTGTAATTAATACGCTCGGAGGCTGTAATTTTTATTTTTGGTTTTTGTCAAACAACATAATATTTGGCTGTTTGCAGCTTGCTGGAAAAAATTCTCACCATATTATAGAGGCAACATTCAAAGCGTTTGCCAGGGCTCTTCGACAAGCAACAGAGTATGACCCACGTCGCCTGGGATCCGTGCCAAGGTTGAGATGAATGCTTCCCTCTGAAATTGTATCTATTCTTCAATGAAACAGTAAAACATTCTTAAATAACCTTGTTAAGCAACGTTTGCATTTTTCTGCTTTTCAGTTCCAAAGGTGTTTTATCACGTTCTTGACACGATTATGATCGCCAGGATAAGGGCATGTCTAAGCACAGTGGTAGAGATGCACAGCCTTCATCCTCTTTTCTTTTTTTGAAAAGGGCCTTCATCCTCTTTTTAGTGAAGCAGACATTGTGAAGATATAGTTAGGTATGTTGGCAAGAGTCACTACCACCTCGTTGAAGGATTCCAGTTAAAAATTCTTCAATAATAAGAACGTAAGATAATTGCTCGAATAATTAGTACAAGGATTCTGCGAGAACTGTTGTATGGATATCATATTCTTCAGCCAATATCTTGTCCCCATTGTTGTATAACTGCTCGGAACTAAATTATTTTGTTTTAAATATGATCATGTAAAATGTAATTTTTCCCAACACTAGAGGATTTGTCTTTTAATTTTCTGTTCCAATCTTTACTCTGTTCTTCGATTTTTTTTTCCTTCTCTAATTTTATTCGAGTTTCCCTTCTTCGTCGCTTCAGTGTCTGTCTACACCGAAAATTAGATTTGAAAGAACAGAAAGTCTCTCCTTAGCTTCATAGGAAATCCATTAATAGGATCACAGCTTGAGCTGAAAAGTTTGATAATGAAATGAATAGGAGCCTAACAACAAACACATCTGGATCCTCCTGGTATTTCAAACGCATTAGCCACAGAATTCATTACAAATATTCTTCAGCAGTATCTAAATCATTCAATATTTCTGACTTGACTTCCTCCGGCAGGGCAGCTGAAGGGCCTGCCTTCGAGTAAAAGCTAGCCAACGATCTGATTGCCTTCTCCAGCACCGCATAAGATTCCTGCCAACGAAACATAGACAACGATCATGTTTTTATGATCAACTAAAATCTGAAAATCCCAACCGAAAGAGTACTTAAAACCTGACATTATGGTGAGGTGTTAGATTTGTGTGGAGGATCATCATAAAGTACCTCATTTGCCACATTTTGTTGTCCCCTCCAATTGCTCAAGTAGTCTCGAATCGATTCCTTTGCTGCATCTGCAGTGCGTCTGAACTTTGCAATATCCCTGGGGTCTTCCTTCAACGACTCGCGGAGATTCTTCACGACCTCTCTTGCCGACTTCAAGTAAGCCTTTGGCAAGACTTTCCCAGACTTGGTTTTTTCATTCGGATCAAACAGTGATTTGATGGCCCCTACAACTCCTGAATCCTCTTCCTCCTTTTGGCCACTTGAATTGTCTTCAGCCCAAGCTAGTGATGGAATTAAGCCATTGTTGAAGGTTATAGTGGTTAAGATTGAAGCAGCACCACACACTAAAACATTCCTCCCACTCGATGAAGCGTCCTGAGATGGTAATACAACATGACGTGTCTTTTGTGTTTTATCTGTTATGTTGCAAAAGAACTGTCAAGAAAGAAAAGATGTTCTAATGAGGAAATCTGCATTAAGAGAGTAACTCATAAGAAACTTTCTGTATTGTATTTTCCAGCTTTCAGTAAAAATGTATAATAATGAAGTCGAATAGATATGATCAACATTCGAATGAAAGATTAGCAACTTAACATGCAGCTGCTATTTTTTGGTCAAAAAGTTGCTTCAACCCCAAAATCATGGGAAGAAAACGTTGCAACAAATTGGGAAGAGACCAAAAGAGAAGCCGAGATGGATACAATTGGACCCCCTTTTCAAATGAAAGTTGTGGGAGTTGAAAGAGCCGTGGGGCTCCTCAAGGAGCGAGCCACGCAAGAGATACAATGGCCATATGGAAGTGGTTCCCAATGTTGAAAACCACCTCATGTCTTGTTACGGAGCCAGCTTCATGCAGAACCGAATATCATCGCTCTTTAAGAAATGACTAAACAAATGGTGGATCTAGAAAGATCTAAGAAAGGGTTCGTATTTCTAAGACAGGGGTC
The DNA here is from genome assembly GCA_025403435.1 of Artocarpus heterophyllus. Lineage (NCBI taxonomy): Eukaryota > Viridiplantae > Streptophyta > Magnoliopsida > Rosales > Moraceae > Artocarpus > Artocarpus heterophyllus. Next base: position 33,400,960 of record CM046354.1, on the reverse strand, counting down.
TACTCTTTCTCTCGCCCTCATTGGCATTCTTAGAGGTTTACGACATTATCATAGATTTACGACACACCTTAACTCGATCTTTCGAAACGTAGGGGATTAACAAAGATGAGAACTGAGGACCATGTATCTAACTGACTCTAGACTTTCAGAGAAAGTTTAGAAAATCATTCTTGCAAACTAGAGATTTTATTTACTGGAGAGATTTCTTACAAGAGAAGAGAGTCTAGGTTGCCTTCTTCTTCTGAAGAGAGGCTGTTTAAATAGATTACAAACCAGAGGACTCAGTGGACACGTGGTCCTTTCTAGATAAGGTTACATGCCAAAAGCAAAAGTAAAGTTACAAAGTGAAATCAACCCATTTTTTCTAGTACTTGTCTAGCGTGTTCACAATTGCTGTAGAAATTCAAGCCATCGCCACACACACATCAATTCGTGCCTATCTAGACAGATATGGCTTTGAAGTAACATACAAGACCCAGATGCAGGTCTTATAGTGTTTCGCCCCTCTTGAGCAATGAGACGCCCTCCTCACCACTGAATGGGAAAAAATAAAAGGATCCAGACAAGCATTCCTATATCCATGCAAGCCCAAAGACTCCCAGGCAATCATTCCTCTCCACTGCTACACAATTCTGTTCATAACCCTCGCAGGAAAGCTCACTTCATAAGATACCATCCTGACCAACCCATCCATCGAAGTTTTTGCTTCCAATGAAGAACCCCTTGAACGCACCAGTAGTGTCCAACTAAAAATTCAAAAAATACTGTTCGTCAAGAACTAGTCCATTCTTGACCAGATCTGGCCCACGGTAGACCAAAATGTTCCTTGGGAACAATTTCCTCCAGTATATGTTGAAAAGATTAAAAAAGTTTTAAAAATATACTCTGGCATTATCACAGATAAGGATGACCCTACCCAGCACAGCCCAACTCTTTACACTCTAACTGACACTAAAGGTGTCCTGCTTTACCAGAATCCAACCTTTCAAGATTCTCAAGATCCTTATCTCCTCAATAAGCCCCACCTCCTTGACAACCTGCCTGCCACTCAACCCTCCACTCAACAACTCCTCTGGTCTTGCTACGACGCGTGTCCTCCCATAGATGAGGATGAAATCGACGAAGCCCTAAGTGAGCTGGCAAAGGAAAACTCTTGGCTGGATGACAGTTGCTGTGACACTGACTAAGCTTTACTCTTTTAGAAAAGTTTGTAAGGACCACCGGTCCACTTTGTTTTCTGTGTGATTTTACTTTGTAACTTTACTTTTGCTTTTGGCGTGTAACCTTATCTAGAAAGGACCACGTGTCCACTGAGTCCTCTGGTTTGTAATCTATTTAAACAGTCTCTCTTCAGAAGAAAAAGGCAACCTAGACTCTCATATCTTGTAAGAAATCTCTCCAGTAAATAAAATCTCTAGTACTCTCTTTGAAAGTCTAGAGTCAGTCAGATATATGGTCCTCAGTTCTCATCTTTGTTAATCCCCTACGTTTCAAAAGATCGAGTTAAAATGTGTCGTAAATATGTGATAATGTCGTAAACCTCTAAGAATGCCAGTGAGGGCGAAAGAAAGAGTAGACCCCTGTCTTAGAAATATGAACCATTTCTTAGATCTCTAAGAATGCCAGTGAGGGCGAAAGAAAGAGTAGACCCCTGTCTTAGAAATATGAACCATTTCTTAGATCTCTAAGAATGCCAGTGAGGGCGAAAGAAAGAGTAGACCCCTGTCTTAGAAATATGAACCATTTCTTAGATCTTTCTAGATCTTTAGGTGGATCTGACCCAGTTGGTATCAGAGCCATGTTATTTGTCTGTCTCTAGATTTTCAATCTTCAATCATGACTTCAAACCCAAGATCTGAGTCTTCTTTTCCATCTTCTTCGTTGTCCTTACCTCTTGTTTCCACTCATCGTAAATTTACTTCTTCCAAATTAGATTTTCTCTATGAGATTTCATACATCCCTGATGAAAGAAAAATCACTTCTGAGTCTCTTCCACCTATAAATCCATACCATGCTTTCACCAAGTCAACTAGTTCTTTTACTCGCTCCATAAAAGCACTCATTCATCCCTCGTATAAACCCCCAAAGGAGTATGTTCAAGCCTCAAAATTCAGCTAGTGTCAACTCCCGGCAGTTTCTCATGAACAGACCCAGCCAGAAAAGCTAAAAGCTACTGTTGATGACACCACCCCATGGCGTTTTACAACAATGATAGAAGAGCCCCAACTATTGATCAAGCCCAAACTAGCGGCATCATCAATGTTCATACTCAAACAAATACTAGATGAACAAGATCAGCTAAAGCTACAGCATCTATTCCATCAAAAGATCCCATAAAAGTAGAGAACCAACTTATGGTTCAACGAACTCACAACCCACTTTCTCAAGTCTTGTACAAACAACAACATGTTAAGCCAACCCAACTTGATTCTTCATCAGATCTTGCTTAATCTTCTGGTTCTTCTGAATCTCTCACTGAAGATGACACCTCCTCGGAGTCTTCTTCAACCTCTAGCTTAGTTCGTACAAATGAACTTTTGACAGATGATGACGCTAATCCACTCCATTTTATGGCTCAAGAAGCTGATGAGCAATCTAAAACTACACAGGCCTACAATGTTGAAGAACAAGACGAATCCTCTCCTGAAGATCGTCTAACTCGACCTTCCAAATTCCAGGTCTTCACCCTTGATAACATTCCTCCTCACAAGTGGTACACTCGGTTCCAAGAATTTAAGGCTTGGCTTCTATTAGAAACCCAAAAGCCTCGAATGCAAACTAAAGTAGTTTTGATAGGCTTTACCTCACGGTTTACTGGTATCCTCCAGGAATAGTGGAAAAGTTTTGGAGATTACAGGCAACTACAATTCCTTCAGCTCAAAAACATTGAAGAAGCTCTTTCAATTGTCTACAATGAATTCTGCGGCCAAGACAACCAAACCATAGAAAGACTTCATGTTGAATTCCTTAAGATGAAGTGTTGCTCGATGGAAAAGAAAGATTTAGAAAAGCACTTTAAGAGGATCTCCCAACGGTTCTACCAAATTGGTGGCGTCAACGATCCTAATCTAAAGCAGGCTTATCTTTCTTCTATTCCAAACCCACTCGGTGAAGAAACTACAAGACTCCTCACCCAAGCAGGAAAAGACTTACGTAACACTACTCTCAGCGAACTCTACGAACTAACCATTTGAGCTCTCGAAAAGATGTGTTCTCAAAACAAATTCCTACAAAAATATCTAAAACAATCCAAACAACTTGATTGAGTATGTTCTCGAAAAGATCTGGTAATCAAGTGTCCCAGCCATCAAAGTTATTCTTGTTATCCATCAAAAGCCCGAAGGAAGCACAAGCAATTCATTCCGAAACCATGGAAAACCCGAAAGCACAAATAACGACGTTTTGTCAAATTCCTTCAGAAAAAGACGAAATTTGGTAAGACTACTGATCGTTGTTACAAATGCGAAAAAAAGGTCACTTCACAAAGAATTGTCCTCAAGGAAAAACGGCTAAGCTCATCACTCATATCGAAAATCTCACAGGCGTTTCTTTATCGGATAATGATATTGAGTCTATTTTCTCCCTTGATGATAAGCAGTGGGTCAAATCCACCTAAGGATCTAGAAAGATCTAAGAAAGGGTTTGTATTTCTAAGACAGGGCTCTACTCTTTCTCTTGCCCTCACTGGCATTCTTAGAGGTTTACGACATTATCACAGATTTACGACACACCTTAACTCGATCTTTCGAAACGTAGGGGATTAACTAAGATGAGAACTGAGGACCATGTATCTGACTGACTCTAGACTTTCAGAGAGAGTTTAGAAAATCATTCTTGCAAACTAGAGATTTTATTTACTGGAGAGATTGCTTACAAGAGAGGAGAGTCTAGGTTGCCTTATTCTTCTGAAGAGAGGCTGTTTAAATAGATTACAAACCAGAGGACTCAGTGGACACGTGATCCTTTCTAGATAAGGTTACACGCCAAAAGCAAAAGTAAAGTTACAAAGTAAAATCACACTGAAAACAAAGTGGACTAGTGGTCCTTACAAACTTTTCTAAAAGAGTAAAGCTTAGTCAGTGTCACAGTAGCTGTCATCCAGCCAAGAGTTTTACTTTGTCAGCTCACGTAGGGCTTCGTCGATTTCATCCTCATCCATGGGAGGACACGCGTCGTAGCAAGACCAGAGTAGTTGTTGAGTGGAGGGTTGAGTGGCAGGCAAGTTGTCAAGGAGGCGGGGCTCACTGAGGAGATAAGGATCTTAGGAATCCTGAAAGGCTGGATTCTAGTAAAGCAGGACACCTTCAGTGTCAGTTGAAGTGTAAAGAGTTGGGCTGTACTGGGCAGGGTCATCCTTATCTATGATAGTGCCAGAGTATACTTTTAAAGCTTTTTCAATCTTTTCAGCATATACTGGAGGAAATTGTTCCCAAGGAGCATCTTGGTCTGCTGTGAGCTATATCTGGTCAGGAATGGACTGGTCCTTGATGAACAGTATTTTTTGAATTTCCTGCTGGACACTACTGGTGCGTTCAAGGGGTTTTTCACTAGAAGTAAAAACTTCGATGGATGGGTTGGTCAAGATGGTACCTTCTGGAGTGAGCTTTTCTGCGAGGGTTATGAACGTAATTGTGTAGCAATGGAGATGAATGATTGCCTGGGAGTCTTTGGGCTTGCATGGATATAGGAATGCTTGTCTAGATCCTTTTATTTTTTTCCATTCAGTGGTGAGGAGGGCGTCCCATTGTTCAAGAGGGGCGAACCACTGTAAGACCTACATCTGGGTCTTGTTTGCTTCTTCAAAGTCATCTTTGTCTAGATAGGCACGAATTGATGTGCGTGTGATAATGGCTTGAATTTCTACAGCAATTGTTAACACGCTGGACAAGTACCAGAAAAAATGGGCTAGAGACCTAGACATAAACATGATGTCTCTGAAAGTTATGACCTTTGAGAATGGTTATTCTGGATGTATGCCAAGGTCATGATACATTGAAGGGCCATGTTTTTGATGATTTGGTTTTGTATGAACAACGCTCGTTTTATGGCCTTTTCTTTGGGATTTTTCCCTTGGAGGATGATGGGGGAATCTCTGGGAAAGAGAGCTTGTGGTCTTAATTCTGATTGGGAAGATAAGGGTTCCATTAGGAAAATGTAAGGAATGCATGTGGTTTGTTTGGATCTTTGGGCAATGAGATTTATAGAGAGTCTGGAAAGGTAGTCAGGGATTACATTGTCTTTTCCTTTGATGTTTAATATCAAACGAAAATTGGTCAAACCATACTGCTAACCTGATCAATTGAGCATTTATGGTTTTATTAGCTTTAAGCTTGATCATTCCTGTGGCTACTGCTGAGTCAGTTTCGACCAGAAAATGATGGCCGATAAAATGAAACTTGAACTTTGCAATTCCATGTTTGATAGTAAGGAGTTCTTTGAATGTGGAATGATAGTGACGCCGTGACTCCTTAAAGCTTCCACTTTATATTTTTCTGACTTTATTCGTTCCCTCCTCAAGAAGGATAGCACCCTAGTGGTGGTCAACAACATCAGTCTGGAGGACACGTTTCCCATCTGAGGGAATCTGAAGCGGTGGCAAGTGTTGCGTCACTTGTTTTAATTGCATTACAGCTGTAGTGTGCTGATCTCTCCATAGTGGAGGCTCTTTTTTCAAAAGCTAAGATAGTGGATGGACGAATCTTGAGATTTTAGGAACAAAATCTCGAAGGTAATTCATGATGCCTAAGAATTGTTGGGTTTGGAGCTTTGTGAAATTCTTGTCAGGGAATTTCTGTAATTCTTGGGCAATGTGAGGTTGAGCTTGATAACAACCATCTTGGAAAGTTATTCCAAGGAAATCAATTTGGGTTTGCCCAATGAGCATTTTCTTTTCTGAAAGCATGATCCCATGGTCTTCAGTAACCTGGGCAAATTGGGCCAAAAGTTTGAGATGGGCCTGGTGATCAGATGAGAAAAGAAGGATGCCATCTATGTAGATGTGGGCATTGTGTAAAATTGGGCCGTAGATACGGGTCATAGCCTTTTGGAAGAGAGAGGGGGCAGTTTTGAGTCCAAAGGACATTACTGTCCATTGAAAATGGTGATTTGGAATTGAGAAAGCAGTTTTAGGTCGGTCTTCAGGTTTAATACCGAGTTGCCAAAAACCTGCTTCGAGGTCAAACTTTGAAAAGATTTTGGCATAGGTGAGATTAGAAAACAGGGTGTTTCTATTTAAGAGAGGGAACTTGTCATCAACCAAAAAATGATTTTACGGTTTGTAATTGATAACTAACCGTTGTTTTCCTCGAACTTGTTCTGACTGTTTGTTGACATAAAAGACGTGACATGCCCATGATGAAGTTGTAGGTTCAATGAGTCATTGTTTTAGCAGCTCTTGACATTCAGCAATGGCCATTTTTTGATGCTCTTGATTCATGCCAGGGTGACTTGCTTTGGTAGGATTCATATCTTCATTTTGTTTGAAAGGGAGAGAAATAAAGAATTCCTCTCGAGTCCAAAGAGGATGAGAGCATTTGATGAGAAATTCAGCATGTGTTGTTGCATAGGAGTTTTGAACTAGCTTTTCTTTGATGGTTTGGAAGACATCTTCTGAGACTTGGAAGAAATTAGGGATGAGAGCATTTGGTGAGAAATTCAGCATGTGTTGTTGCACAAGAGTTTTGAACTAGCCTTTCTTTGATGGATTGGAAGACATCTTTTGAGACTTAGAGGAAATTAGGTATGGATTCCCACGCTTTGAAATAGGATTTGTAGGCTAATCCGGTTGGCAAAATTCTCAGACCTGGTTTCTTGGTGTAAAAATCAAAACCAATGATAAGGTCTTTATCAGGAAGCTTTGAACCGATAACCTGATGATTAATGGAGCAATCAGGAAAGAATTGAAGCTTTATGGGTTTGCTTATAAGATCAGTTCAGAAAACAACATTGTTGGCTGTCTAGAAGAATTGCTTCTTTTCTTGCCATAATTATGAAGGAAGAATGTCAAGATTCATCATGATATAAGAGGCTCCTGTGTCAAAAAATACTGTAACCTTGATAGGCCGAGAGTACTTTGAGGGAATAAGATGCATAGAGATGACTGGAACTGGTTGAGTGAGAGAAAAGAAATGCATCTGGCATTGCTGGGGTGTCTTAATTTATCCAAATACATAAAGAGAATCAGATGTGGGCTCATCGTCGAGGAAGAAAACAATCTATGGTATTCTAGAGCAGCAAAAGGACATTCTGATTTGTTATTCTGTAACTCACATTCATTGCTATGTTTGAGAGTTTTCTTCGTCGGATTGGACATTACAACGGAACACGTGTTTGCTGAAAGAAGAATCGCCATTTGCTGTTCATCAATCTCAAACCAAGGTATGTTGGAGGACTTCACCTTCACGGACACACCAATTCATCAACAAAAAATTGTTTTCTAATATAAAAAATGCCACCATAGGATATACATATACATATACATCAATATACTCAACTTCCCGGATACCTAAAAGCAATTTGAGTTGGGCAAAAAAAAAAGGTTGCAAAATAACCCATAAAAAACCATAGAACAATTGCAATTCACAAGCCCTTGAACCATATAGATTACAATATAAAGCTAAAGGGTGACCAAATTTCATTGCCCAATGTGCATCATAACCGACAAAAATATTAATAATACATACTTTTGAAATCTCTGATATGGTTCTGTTAAAAAATTGATGAACACAAATTCAGAAAATTTAGCAGAAAATCCATAGCTAGTTAAAGAAGAAAAGTATGTAATTTATTAAAAAAAAAGGCCCAAAAAATGCTCACCTCTGTTGCTTACAACTTACAAGAAGTCTCATTTATTAGCATCACTTCCTCAGCCTTTTGTTCTTCAAATGGATTTTCTGGTCAGTTTTTGGAGCTTTGGATTTTTTTTTAATCCAAAGAGACCCACCAATTGACGACAATTTTATCAAGATGAAGAAGGGTATAATCGTCATTTCAATGCGTGATCTTCCTTCTCTCCAAGAGCATCTCTCTTTTTCAATATTCACAGACACCACCCTTTCATCCAATGCTGACGTGGCAGTAATATGATCGAACGAGCAGAAAAGCCTCCTGCTGGACTCATCGGACGGCTAATAATATAAAACCTTAAGTGGAACCGGGTGTAGTGTACAATTTCCGAATCTAGGGTTTTTGTTTGATAAGACGCCCTGACCCTTTAAAACTCCCAAATCTTCCTCACTCCTCCTCCGCTGCATTCCCTTTCTAGAGAGAGAAAATTTAGAGAGAGAGAGAGAGAGATAAAGAGGGCAGAAATCGAACCCTAACCATGGTGAGTCGACTCGCTATCGATCTGTTTTTACTGCTTCTTTTGTTTACTCTCGTCCATCCATGGCGGTCGAATAACTCTTTAGATTTCTCTGTTTTTCGTTTTTGCAGTCTGTGGTGGCGAACGAGGACTTCCAGCACATTTTACGTGTGCTCAACACCAACGTCGATGGGAAGCAGAAGATCATGTTTGCTCTCACCTCCATCAAAGGTATTGGTCGCCGCTTCGCCAACATTGTCTGCAAGAAGGCCGATGTCGACATGAACAAGAGGTTCGCTTCCTTCCTTCTTCAATTTATTTTTTTGTTTTTAATTATTTAAGATTTGGTTGAACTATGTTTAGTGTTTTTTAGGGTTGATTTTGTTATCTTGATATTCAAGTTTAGTTTTTTTTTTTTTTAATTTTATGATTAGATTTGTTTGTGAGAGATTTAGTTTTCTTTTTGTTGATTGTGAGACTGGGATATTACAGACTTATCATGAGTAATATCACAAGGAAGTTTTGATTTTTGCTTATGAAAAATGGAAGATTTATTTGGTATCAGTTTTTGCTTATGTAATTCAGTTGTTGTTATGTATGCTCAACGCTAACAAAATTGAATGAGTAAATTTGTAATTTGGAAAACTTCAAAAAAAAAAAAGATTGTAATTTTGAATTGGTCCTTTCTTTCTTTATTTTTTTAAAATGCAAATACTGGGATATACATTGGAATCTTCAAATTTGGTTGATTAAAGTGGAAAACGTTGGCTTGAATGTGTTACCGCAGAGCTGGTGAACTTACTGCTCAGGAGCTTGACACCTTGATGACGATTGTGGCGAACCCCCGCCAGTTCAAGATCCCTGACTGGTTTCTGAACAGAAAGAAGGATTACAAGGATGGCAAATACTCTCAGGTTGTCTCCAACGCGTTGGATATGAAGCTTAGGGATGACCTTGAGCGTTTGAAGAAGATCAGGTATGAAACCACAACAATTAGATGGTTTGAAATCGAACATATTAGAGTATTGATGATGCTGAAAGATTATGACCGAGTGCACGGCTTGACGTGGCTTTGCTTATCTTGATTAATTGGCGAATGAACAACTGGAAAAAAGTACTCTCATAATACGAATATGATTATTGGATTGAATAAATGTTATTAACAATTTTGAATAAAACCTTGGTCCTTGTTTGTGTTTATCTTCTTTTTATGTGATTTCTGATCTTTTTTAGAGAATTGTGTTTTGTATGACCTGTTTTCCTTGATGTGCAGAAACCACCGTGGTCTGCGACACTACTGGGGTCTTCGTGTGCGTGGTCAGCACACCAAGACAACTGGCCGTAGGGGAAAGACTGTTGGTGTCTCAAAGAAGCGTTGAGTGTGTTTCTTCCTGGCATTTTCAGATGTATTGCTGCGAAGTTTTGTTCTACATTTTTAGTTCTTTAGTTTTACCATTGCTATAAGGAACTTTGTGTTTTTTGTTACTTTTGCAGTAGACAAAGGTGGTCTTTTATTCGTTTCAATTGACTGCTTGTTTTTATTTGAGGATTAAATATGGAATGGCGTTAATGTTAATCATATGATATGGTCAGATCTATATTTTTGTTCATGCCCGGTTATATAATCAAGTATAACAATTAACTTTCAGTTCTAAAGTTCATTTTTTTCCACTTTCTTTTGGGTTAATATATTAGCATAATAACATGGAAGCCAATCAAATATTTTGCATCTTCATAGGCTAAGCGTCTGCCTTTTTATTTTTTTATTATTTTTTTCCTGTATTGTAACATTGATAAGGAGGGGAAGAAAAGGAAATCGTTGATTGAAATTCACAGTTTCTCCTTTGAAACCTCAAAAATAATTCCAAAATTCCACTTTTTGGAACCGAGAAAAAGAGGCGGAAGGAAAGAACTCTGCCTCTAAATATCTATAGCCAGCGCTTGCTTCTCTCGCTTACCTCCGCAACAGTGATGATAATGCTGGACTAAGTAGGGTCTCATCCTCAACTGGGTTCATATTCAACACCTACTTCCTCGTTGGCGACTTTACCGTCCATTCATTCACCCGTTTGCCTCACTAATACTAGCAATCCCATACCAAGAGGGTGTGCAATGCACAATTCCATGATCTTCATAAGAACTGCCCACTCCTCAACCCTACGAGAACAAAATTTAGGTAGCGCAAGGAAGTTGCTAAGATCCCAACCCTTGAGCAACTCATCCCTCTAGAACAGCTTACCCGAACGCAACTTATCGTGTCTCGGAATGGATGGTCGGAGATATCGGGATCTAAATGATACTCCAAGGTGAATTGGACACCGCTATGGATGACATTGAAATCTCTTTACCTTTCTCTTTTTATTGCAGAAACTGAAGTGTTGGAAGGAAGGAGTGGGGTGGAGGGGTTCAGGGAGAGATAAGGATTTTTATCATTTTAGTTTGTTTTTTGTTTGTTCTTTTTTCTTTTTTTCTTTCAAAGACATTTTGTGGTTTCCTTTTTTTTTTTTTTTGGGGGGGGGGTCTCATTTTTGTAGTCAAAATCGAGTGGTTGAAAAAAAAAATGGTGTGGCATTTTGCTTATATTTACAAACTAATAGTATACATTTATATTAACTAAAAAAATATGGTCTACTTTTTAACAACTCGAAATAATGTATACTTTTTTCGAAAAAAAAAAGAAAAATGACTCTGCAAGTAGAGAACGACAAGAAAAACTCAATAGACGGCAAACTTTAATGGAAAACGACAACAAACTCAACAACAACAAAGTAATAAATAAACGCACGAAACCGACGAACGAAGAACACAACAATGATGATAAAAACGACAGCGACGATTGAAACGACAACTAAAATGGAGGTGACGGAATATTCTCTCTTTCATTCAAGCCAAGGGGTCAAAAAAAAAACAAAATTCAGATCAAGAAACATTTCCCTCCCCTTCCAAAAAAAAAAAAGAAAAGAAAAAACAGTTCCTTAAATTTTTTCATTTTTCGTTTACCGGGGAATTTCTTCTCTTCGGCCTAAGGAAACAAACAGAAGCATCATCCTCTTCTAAACAGCTTCCCATCCTCTCTCTCTCTAACGATTCCTTAAAATCTCTGTAAAATTCTTATATAAACATATATATTTATTTATAAAATTTATAAAATCCCAAACCCTAGCTCCGAATCTCCGGCGATGGCCGGAGGATCCACCCAAGCCAACTCCAAGGGCTCCTCCCACAAGCCATCCTCATCCTCCTCCGCCTCCCACCGCAAGTCCCGCTGGGAAGCCGCCGCCGCCGCCGCCGCCACGTCCGCCGCGGCATCAAACCCTTCCTCCTCCGCGGATCCCAAACTCCCCAAACCCAAATCGACTTCCTCCCCCAAGCCCGGCCCAACCACCCGCAGCCCGGCCCAGGTCCCGAAGCCCGGCCCAATCCCGGCCCTTGGCCCGCCGCCGCCGCCGTCCTACGGCTTCCACATGCTCGAGCGCCGCACCATCGCCCTCGCCGACGGCAGCGTCCGCTCCTACTTCGCCCTCCCTCCCGATTACCAGGACTTCCCCCCGCCCCCCGCCACGAGGTTCTTTCCCGGCGGACCATCCGGTCCGGTTCCTCCGGTCGGACCGGTGAGCCCTGTGGGGCCGAACCGGCACAACCAGGATTACTGGAATTCCCTCGGACTCGACGGCTCCTCGAAGAGGAAATTCCCCGAAGAGGAAGAAAATGATCGCCGGAGAGACGGAAGAGAAGGTTTCGCCGATCAAAGGCATTTTGGCGAAGATTGGAGAGCTTCCAAGTATCCGCGAACCATTGGAGGTTACGATAATGGAAATAACAATAACAATATCAATAATAATGATAATCTAGGGCTTTCGCAAGGCTCTGGTAGTGGCGCTAGGGAATATAGCGCGGGGCATAAGCATCTGGATGTTGACCAGATTGAGCTGAAGAAAGCGTTTCTTCGATTTGTGAAGATCATCAACGAGAACGCGAGCCAGAGGAAGGGCTACTTGGAGAACGCAAGGCGTCTTCAGTGTCCTGCTTGTGGAAGGTTTGACATAAACTGGTTTTTTTGGGCTTCTTTTGAAGTCGCTAAGCTTTGAATTGTTTCTGATTTTTGATGACTGATAAATTTGGAAACTTTGATGTTCGGATTTGGGGGCTTTTTGATGATTGATCTTGTAGTGTGTGTTTAGGCATGAGACTTATGTGTGCAATTCAGAGTTTATGAGGAATTTGTTTTTGGAGACGGATATTTAGTTCTAAATTTAGGTTTTGGAGTTGGAATGAGGAGATTTCCTCTTACATTCGATTGTTTTCCATTGCCGAACGACTTGATGATCAAGTTCTGATATAACCTAAATGGTTAAGTCGTCCTTATACTGAATTCTAGGTTGGTTTTAACCGCTGGATAGTTTATGTATTAGGCACCTTAGTTTTCCTTGTAAGAAGATGGAAATAGCTGCTATGGTGTTATTCGGTGTCCTAGGTTGATTTTTATATTAGTGGACTAGGTATTATTATATGTTTGTAAGTTTGGAATGAGTGTGAAGGATTGATGGAAGGAGTTTTACGTATGTGGGTTGATGAGGCTGCCTCTTGGCATATTTTTTTAGTAATGACTACCTAAGTGGTGGAAGGGTCAACTTTGTTCTGCATGAACGACTTTGAAATATGGAGATGTGGACTTATCGATGCATTCAGATGTAATCTGAAGTCAACAAACTTGTCTCATTGTCGTTAATGTTGTAATTTTGGTGCTAGCCATCACATGATATTAGAGGTGATGTATGTTGGTTATTGTACCTTGGTTTTTAGGGATTAGCTTGAACTATTTGATGAATGGAATTCCAGTTTTAGGAAGAATGTGTTTCAGGTAAGTTTGTCTACTGTTTTCAGAATTCAGCCTGTAGTGTTTGTACAAAGGAGGGTTTTTGAGAGGTTAAAGGCAAAATCTTAGGATTTTCTTTTGTGATCTTACCAATGTTTTAAAAGGCGTAAACGGGAACTGGGGCGATTTGTCTAATCGAGGCGAGGCGTAAGCCTCGAGGCGGATCGAGGCGTAAGCCTCGAATGTAAAAAAAAAAAAAAAAATCATAAAATTGAATAAAATTCATAAACATGTCATAACAAATAAAAGATACACTTAGTTTATGCCATAACAAAAAAACACACACGAAGCAATGTTGAAGCAGAAGATGCGGCTGATGAAGAAACGTTGAAGCAGAAGAGTATGCTAGGTTTTTAAAATCTCTCTTGCTTTTATCAGCAAAAAGCCCAACTTGACTATTGGGCTGGGTTTTTTTTTTTTTTTTTTTCTTTAAGAGACAAAATTAGGCTGAAAAGAAGCCCAACAGACGTCCATCCATTGAGGCGCACGCCTCAATCGCCTTGAGGCGAAAACGCCTCAAGGTGTGCGCCTCAAAAGAAAAAGGCTTAAGCCTCATGAAAATGATTGAGGCTTAAGCCTTGAAAAGCATTTCTTACGCCTCGATCTGAGGCGCGCCTCGAGGCGTACGCCTCGAGTGCCTTTTTAAACAATGGATCTTACTAGACATTAGACGAGCTGGACCATAAATGGTTTGGCAAATTTACAGGAAAGACGCTTTCTATCCAACCTTTTTAATATGTATTGGCTTGTATTTTCTTATTAAGTGGATTTTGATCGTATATTGAGTTATGTTTCTTCTGTTGTGTTATACAATTAGTGGCTTTTCATTATTAAAGATCATCCATATTGATGAAGTTTTATGTTTCTTGTTTCTTCTCATTGTTGAGGAATTTTTTTTGTTTTCTTATTGATTGTAGTTCCCACAATGTCGTTCTTTGACCATTCAACGAATTGAGCTTTACGTTTCTTGTTTCTTTTTCTCATTGTTGAGGAAGTTTTTCTGTTTCCTTATTGATTGCAATTCCCACAATGTCTTTCTTTGACCATTTTTTTGTTGCATTCATCTATTCATTGAACCTTCAGATGACTCAGTCTTTTTATACTGTTTTGTTGTTGATGTTTTACATCCATGTCTCCTTCCACAATATTGTCTAAGCAAACAGGAGGATTCTTTTGCCAGTTCTATATCACTCCTCTAAAAGCGGTTATCTTTTCAAATCAAGTGCTTTGTGGTTTTGCTTCCGAAAATTCACTTGGTGGACTTCTCAATTGTTACCTTAGCTGACTTATTTTCATTTTGATGGTGTCTTTTCTACTTAGTCATCTTTTTAAGGTATATAATGGACTGCTTGGGACTTCTTGTGTTGTCCTTTTATTTTTTATTTTTATTTTTTACATTTTAGCCCAGGTTGAATGGTTATTATTTGCTAGGATATAGACACGCTGTGAAAACGGCAGTAATATTGGTCCCAAAGAATACTTTTTTCCCCCTTTTTGTAAGCATGTAGAGGATGCCATTCCGTATTAACGCTTATCACCTTGGATAATTGTTAGCTCGTGTTATTTTTGGTTTGGAGCAGGCTGGTCTAGACAATTAAATTTGGTCAAATTCTTAGTGTGTTATGATAGTTTGCAGGGTAGTCCTATACAGGCTATTCTTTGTTTTGTATTTTTGTTTGTGTTTTTTGTTTTGTGATGGATTCCTCAACCATTCAGTTTTTTTGTAAATTTTCATTCAAGTAATGAAGGTTTGTTTCTTATAAAAAAAAAAAAAGAAATCTCTTATTGCTTTTCAACTTCAGTAACTGGCAGTATAATGTCCTTTTTAACCTCTGGTAAACTTATGAAATTATACGTTCTCATATTGCTAATTGTTAGATGTAGACATTGTAGTAATAGATATTAGAACTATCTCTATCTATTGGGCAATATTTGCCAGCAACTTGGTAGTTTGGCCCAGAGCAAACTGGTGGAGCTTACTTTGAGGTTTGATTTGTGTTGATTTCAACCAAAACTCATCTGAACCTGAATTGAGTTTCCAAGATAACCTTACATCAAAAGGAGACCGTGCCTATATATGTGCATGTGTGATGTACGCATATGTAATTCTTCCGAGACACATGCATATGAGGGTCATGGGTTTGTATGAGCGTGTGTGATTTTGTTTTTTCCAACATATGCTATGGCTTGCCAGATAATACAGTAGTCTTATCCCAAACCATCATTGATTGATGTCCTTCTGTAGCAAAAGTCTTGTAATCCTTCAGATTAGGTGCTGTGAGGCTTTCATGTAACTAATAATTGACCTTAACCTGGTCCCACATAACGGGCCGTTGGGCTCTGCACTTCAGATTTTCTAGTGGGCTGTGTGAAGCTTTTTTTATGAAAAAAGCATCTAAGGTTGAGGTCATGTGGCCCACTTCTTAACTCATAGGAGACGTAAAAGACGTTGATGAAAGTGCCTTACGGACTTTGACTGAGGGATGTGTGTGTGTGCGCGCACTTGTTTTCGTGGATTTTAATTCTCATTTTTCTCTTTATACTTTATAGTCACAACTGTTTCCTAACTTGGTGCCTTTTTTTCTTCCAGTCTCTAATTGATGGAAACTGATCCTTTTTCTTTTCCCCTTTTATTTGGTTTGAAATGTTCCCAAATTTGTATTTGAATTTTCAGGCGCTTAAGATGTAGAGGAGCAATTAGAGCATCTCAAATGCGTTGCTATATTTGTGTTCCAATGCCAAATTTGAGCATTTAAGAGTTAAAAAAAAACTCTTCAATGCAATGTTATGTTTGATGTCAAATTTGCTATGTGCTATACTTGGTGTCAAATTTACTACCAAATATGGCATATGGAAAATTTGGCATTTGATTCCTGTTGGTTGATAGATCGACTTTTTTGCTTTAATAATTACAAGATTCTTACTTTTTAAATAATTTTAATGCTGAAAGCTTACTTTTACATATTTCAAGGCTTGATAATTATGACAAAAGACAAATATGACTTTTAAAATAGCATTATGCATTGGAGCACAAAACAAATAGCACATTAGATATGCTATTTTCACACTTTTTAGTGGCAAATATAGCAATAGCATTAATATTTGCATTAGAGATGGTCTTTTATGCATTTGTATTTTGTGTTAGGATTTACGTGTTGTGGTGAATGTATTTTTAGGGTATTATGTGTCAGTTCATTGATTTCTTTACGGTTATTGGATAATCGATTTTCAAATACTAGTAATTGCCTTCATATACTAATTGCATAACTTTTATTTACCTCAAATGTAGCTTGTTGCTTGAAAGTCTTCAATTATCTTGTTTTATGACAAGCTTGCAGTAGTCAGTCGTGTTTGGATGGAGCTGCTTTTGTGTCATTATCTTTTGTGACATATCATATACCTTATAAAGTCTGGCACGATTTGCTCTTGGATCTAGTTTTTCTTCTATCCGACTTCATTAGTTGTCATTGGTTCAAAAAGTCTGTACAACCACTTCCTTTTTCTGTGTTCTCATGGTAGGTTAATAGTGTTTGTTCAGCTGTGAAAATTTTGATATTCTTATGCTGGACATGTGGATCTGGATTTTTCAGAAGCTTCGTCGTTTTTTACAGGAGCATTGTGTGGCCATGTTTGCGATAATGTGGATTCTTGAATCTTGTCTTTTAAAGTCTTTGGTTCTTCAAATTTTATTTTAAGCCATGAGATTCTATGGAATCTGAGGACTAATTTGAGACTGATTCGGACTTTGAACTTGGTTGGATAATTTTACAAATTATCAATAGGTAATATAGTGAACAACATTACAGCAAAGATGATTTTGAACTTTGCTTGTGCCATGTAAGTCTTGCTATTTTGTGGCACGGGCTATTAGGATGTTATTGTTGGCAGCAACTCAATATATTAAGAGAAGAGTGTAATCTGACTTGAACATTATGAAGATATGTAGTTTTTGTTAGATGATGGATTGTGAAGTAGGCCCTCTAGGAAAGCTTCAGGCTACCAGTAAGAGGATAAAGCTATTTAGAAATCAATCGTAAGTTTATCTGTGTGTAAACTACTTTCTATATGTTTTCCTTTGATTTACATTTTTCTTGGAATTCTGTCTTGATATGTTTGGTTGTTATGGAAAATTGGATTTGATTTTCCGTTGCTTCATTCCAGACAAATCCAATTGTTTCAAATTCTTGTGCAATTGCTACTTATTGAAGTTGATGTTTCCTATTGATCTTGACGAAAAACTGCAATATTGTTGATCGTGATAATCTCTGTTTCACAACATCTTGAACGCATTGCCTTCGTTTCCATAAATTTTGACATATAGGCACATAATTGGGTTTTATTTTAAATTTGTTCTTCATTGCCCTTGTATGCAACATTTCAGGTCTTCTAAAGAATTTCCAAATACGCATAGTCTGATCGTGCACAGTTACAACTTCAAAGATGCTGATTTGCTTGTGGATCACTTGGGCTTGCACAAAGCTCTTTGTGTTTTGATGGGGTGGAACTACTCAATACCTCCTGATGACAAAAAGGCATATCAATCTCTTTCTGCTGATGAAGCAGCAGCAAACCAAGATGATCTAGTTATGTGGCCACCAATGGTGATAATTCATAATACGCTAACGGGGAGGAACAATTTTGGGCGCATGGAAGGTTTGGGGAATAAAATTATGGATGGCAAAGTTAGAGGTATAATGCGCACTTTAAGTCTATTCTTAACACTACTAGCATCAAACTGTCCTAGCAGAAAGGCCGTCCTTTAAGCAAGAATGTATTTTTTCACTTTAATGGTTAATGGTCCCTTGGTCCTACGTATGGGGCTAAACTATCTCGGTATATCCATCTTTAATAATTAATGGTCCCATAGTCTAGTATATGTAGCAAACAATTTCTTGGGTATCTTTAATAATTAATGGTCCCATTGTCTAGTATATGTAGCAAACAATTTCTTGGGCATATTACCCCGTTTTTCTGAAGGATGATTTTGCTATGTCGTCTTACTTTTCAATACTTGAGGTTAGTAGTCATTTTAAACCATTGCATCTTTGCACCCTCATTGCCGTGCTGTTATGAATCTGATTTTTAATTAAAATTAGGCATTTGAAAAAGTAAAAGAGAGTAGTTAAGTCAGACTGTTTGCATAGTTCCCCCTTAATGACCAACTTATTGCAACACTTTCCTCATGTAATTAGCTGTTTGGATTTGAGGATAAGAGAATTGGTAGAACAAGAAAGTAATACGTGTCCATAAATAAAGCCCTGAACTTAAAGATTCCTCAATAGACAAGGGAACTGCCTTAGGTTCGATATTGTACAAAAACCAGCTAGTCTACCCAACCTGTGCCTTCTGATTGTGGTACAGTAATTCTACTGATGCTCTGGCAAAATTGATTTCAGTTGACAAAGGCA
The DNA here is from genome assembly GCA_025403435.1 of Artocarpus heterophyllus. Classification (NCBI taxonomy): domain Eukaryota; kingdom Viridiplantae; phylum Streptophyta; class Magnoliopsida; order Rosales; family Moraceae; genus Artocarpus; species Artocarpus heterophyllus. The sequence goes on along the minus strand of CM046354.1, from coordinate 33,382,374 downwards.
TCTAGTTATATAGTCTACAAACATTAAAAAATTACAGGGAGTATCTCTAGGTTTAAAACTTGTGCGAGTAGACAGAAAACAGGAGCTTTATTTAACAATGACTGCTAGTTAGTCTCTACAACATTATATGAAACTAAACTTGTTGAATGCCTACTAAGGGAGACATCGACTCCTAAGTATTGATTAAATTATTCCTTATCTTATTAATCATATGGCTTCTTATGGGACTACAAGAAGCCACGAGGTGTTTTAACACTTCATGCCAATTGATTGAAGATTCCTTTTGAAATTCCATTTGGGCTACTTCCTGATTAAGAAACAAAGAAAGGAGTATATTACTATTTGCAAATCCTTCCATTGTGCTTTTTAGGGACTCCTTTTCCCAGTTAGTATATTTGAGTTTTGAGGAATTTTGGGGTCTTGTATTATGTAGTTAGGATAGATGAGACTCTTTTGATGGAGCATAATATGAAGCATGTAACCTTTGTTGTGGGGACTAAGGCCTAGTTGAATTGAGTTTCTGTGGAATGCTCTTTGTATTTTTTTTAGGGTAAATTTTCTGTTGCAACTTGCTTCTTGTTAGGCAACTTGAAATTAGAATATCTAATTGTCATCACAGTTCATCCTTGACGCACTCCGCAATTCCTTTTTTTTTTTTTGTGTGTGTGTGTGTCTTTGTGTTCAAGTTGTGATATAGATTCACTCTCGTCTTGCGCTCTCCCGCCCCTGCTTGCCCTCGTTGTGTCATATGGGTTTCTCTGAAACATTAGGTCTGTTGGTTTAATGTTTAACGTTTAATTGTTCCTTTGACTGGGGTTTATGCATATGACTGTGAGTTTTTTTTTGCAACCTTTGCGTTTATATCTTTTTCCCCATTTTCTTGTACTACCTTTTTTGCGGGGAAGATTGTTTGTAACTGCTACTGCCTTACACTATCCTCTGCACTTGCATGTTTATCTCCTTATCGGTTGTGCAACTTAAATGATGCTTGGACTGAGCCATTATGCTTTGGCATTATTATTTATAGCCCAAGTTGGTATTTGCTTAGCCCTGTTTAGACTGCTATCTTGCGTTAGATAAATTTTATTGGCTTTGAACCATGTGAAAACCTTGCATTGAGCCAGTGATCAGCAGTGCCTTATTTCCAAAAGATTGCTAATAGCTCCTTTGGAGAATCTGAGGCCCTTGTTGGTGCGGGAGGTGGGGGATATGTTAGTTAAGAATATAATGTGGGACCAATGCACTATGCAGATAGATACTTCCTGATAATCCTTTGGGCTTCCTCAGTGCACTTAGAATTTTAAGGGAACATTTTTTAACGAGTTATCTCTTTGGTATCTTTTTTTTTGCCCCTTCAGATCTTGGATTCCATGGAGGCAAGTCAAAATCCTTGTATGGCAGAGAAGGCCATTTGGGTATTACACTCGTAAAGTTTTCTGCTGACCAAGCAGGCCTTAAGGAGGCCATACGCTTGGCTGGACATTTCGATGAGGACAACCGCGGACGCAGGGCATGGGCCCATCTACAGCCTTTGACCCTAGGCACCAAGGATGATGAGAACAATCCTCACCTTATGAACTTGGACGAGAGGACGGGAGAGAAAAAGCGGATTTTTTATGGCTATCTTGGACTTGCTACTGATCTGGACAAAATTGACTATGAAACGAAGAAGAGGGTTGTGATCGAAAGCCAGAGGGATTACACCACGTCCAAATAAGACTTTGAGCTGGGCATCACAAGGTATCGTGGTATATTTAATTCGCATTGACGTTTGGTTTAAGCACTGTTAGGTGCTTTCCTTTTTATAGTTGTGTGGTGGGCCATCTGTGGTGCTGCCAGTTGGTAGGTGATTGAAGCTTTTATGTAATTTGATAGCCCATTTAAGTGCTGGCCATTATTGTTGGAAACTTAATGGCATTTGTTGTGTTCTATAGATAAGTCTTTTCTTGATTTTGTACTATAGATAGCGATGAGTCTGGATTGGGCACTTGCATAAAACCCCAAGTTTCCATAAGAAAAAACGAGAAATCTAGGAGTAATTTACGAGGGAACAGAAAGGAGATTCACACTTTTTACCTTTTTTTATATCTATCTCAGTTTTGTGCCGGTCGTTGCTTGACAATCATGTTTTGTTTGTGAAAGGGTTGACAAAACAGTCTTGAACCCAAAGCAATTATTATCAATTTCATCTTTTTTCTCCCTTTCAATATAGTATTTATCTGTGTATGTGTGTAATACATGCATATATACATGTATATTACATTATATGATGGGGTAGGCAATAGTAATGCTCAAGGATTGCTTGCTTGGTAAGACAGCTGAGTGAAGCATGTTAGTGTTTACTGTATTTACAATTCAACATCCACAATGGTTGTAAAGAGTCGTGTATGGTAGTATATATTGGGCGTTTGGTAACTTGGTTTGGCTAGGTAAAATTCTGGTTTAAACCAAAAAAAAATTTCAGTTTGCACTGTTTTGTTTCTCAAAGAGGATTTGAATTGCTACAATATTGTCATGTCAAATTGATTCTTCTAACCAGTAATCTCAGTATTTGGTCTGGTTTTAGGATTGATTAAAAGGGTCTTTGATAAAATTAGTTTTAATTAAAATTTTTAGTTGTTATAATGTAAAGTTTTTATGTATTATTATAATTAAAAAAAATAAGTTATAGTATAAAATTTTTATATATTATAATTTTAACAATTTATAGCATAAGTTTTAGTTTTAACACGCTTTTTCAACACCGGCAAGTTTGCCAAAATTTGAATCTATAAACATTATAACGTGAAGCATCATTTACCACTTTTTAAACCTTAAAGACTGTAGACTGAAAAGATGGTACATTGATTTGTCTTCAACTCCAAATTTGATTAGTGAATCCCATGTGCATGCACATTATTGCCCGGTAGAAATTTGAAGCCATGAAGAAAAATTTTAGAAATGTGAGGGGCGGTAAAGAAGCTTATCCTTTCTTTACAAGTGCACCAATCATTTGGGTTGTGGACCCCACAGGTGGTCCAAGAATCCAATGGGCTATAGGATGTTTCTGTCACGTGTCACGGATCACAACCAATGGGCTCTAACTGGGCCCTGTTGCTTTACCCGCTCCCATTTTTTCGTGTGGGCCCTACTACTTCCCATCGAGGAAAAACAGTGACACAGATTCCTTTGGTTACCAGAAGACAACTCGAAAGGGTCTGAAAGACTCGACACCTTTCAAGCTTTGAAAATTATGAAAAGAAATTCTCTTATGGATGAGAGACAGTTTTGAACTGTAATTTACACATTGGAGTTATATCGTATTAACAAAATGTTTAACAATTTAAAAAAGAAAAAATAATAATTGAATGAAACTAGATAAAATTCAGACAATTGAGTTTTTTTTTTCCAAAAGTTTTTAGCGAATTATCGTATAAAATTGATGAAAAATGATACATATTGCTATTTATTGGGTTTTGGAGGGCAACTTAAACCGTGTTTAACCGATTATATGTGTGATATGATGTAACAAACAAGTATGAAAAAATAATTTTCTAAATAATGTAGTATAATGGATTAACTAGACATTATTTTTGATTTATTTAAGTCTTACATATTTATGGGGATGCAATCTCATCCACGTAGACAGCCATCCGAGTAGTGTTGTAACGACAGTGAGACACAATTGATTCGACTTTTTGTCACGTGGGTCATATATTTCTAACAATGATAAATTGGAATATTCAAACTATTAATTAATGAATAACTGCCATACAACACCGATCTAATTCAATTCTTACGTCATTTTATTACGATTTTCATTTAGTTACGTGAAATCTAAGAATTCTATGATATGATATAAAAAGTTTTATTTGAATTCGTCAGATTTGAATGTGTCTAGATATTTCAATTTTAACATGTGATATTTTTATTTATATTACAAATAAGCATTTCTTAATACAAGCTCGGATTTAAAAATCTTTAGTTTAAATTAATTTTATTCTAGTATTTTTTTTATAAAATTTAAATTATTATAATGTTTTTAGTTTAAGTTAGATAACTCAAACCGACATTTTAAATTTACCTAAAATGTGACGCAGTTACGTTGAGAGTTCAGTGGATGAATAGTAGCCAACACTCGAAAATTAATGGTTTTATGTAAATGTGCGCATACCTCTCAGTCATCTCATTCACGCCCCTGTACAGAGAGAGCAAAACGTAGGGTTATAGAGTAGACAGTAGACAGTGTGTAGATAAATATTCATCCCACAATGTCTTTACTTTATCTGACTCACCCATGTGGTGGTCAGTGGGCCTGGCCCACTCCAACTCTCTCGACTTTTTTTCCCCCAGCTTTTGCTTTTTTTCCACCCCTTCTGATCTAACTTCGGTTTCCGGGAAAGTGCTTCTGCCTCACACCATCAACCAAACACCTCCCTATATACGTCATCATTTCGCGCTTTAGCTTTACCTCTAAACAAAATTAATAAATTAATTAAAAAAATTAAAGATCTTATCCTACGCACATTCACACCATGTGCTCACTTTAGTGACGGCTACGCTTAAGAATATCTACCCTACAACAGTGTTGGCAAGTGAGCTCGACAAGTTTGAACTTAAGCATTGTAATTCTTGAAACTATAGTATATTTTTACTTTGTCTTAGAATATATAAAAATTTTATAGTATTTATAATTTAAATTTATGACTTCGAATTTATTTACTAGACGCATGATATATTAATGTGTTAATACTAATTTAACATTTGACATTGCACTACTTTAAATTATCAGTTAAATTAAATAGATTGTAGGGTTAAATTGGTGTGCATGTTTAAAATAGTATGGCTTAAAATTTTATGGTTTTAATTGTGAGTTTTAAACTATATGGTTTAAAAAATAGTTTTAAATTGACGTTTAGAATATAATGATTAAAATAAAAATAAAACATCACATTAAACTTAAAACAAAAACTAGAATTTAGAAAACAATAGTTTATGAAGGAAAATAAGAATGAGAATAAGTTTTCCTATAGAAAATTGCTTAAACCGTGTGAATTTTAAGACGAAGAGACAAAGTTTGAATTATAGAGCATTTTAACCTGTTTAAAACCTATCTTCATGGTTTAAATTAGCGTCAGCTATTACTTCATTAAACGTAAGTTCAAATTGTCTATATGATTTAAACTCGCTTAAACCTATATACCAAATGTCATAGTAAAAATTCTAATTCTGTAAGAGAATATTATAACAAAATTAGATTAAACTATGTTTTTTTTTTTATTTGAACCAAGTTATCAAAAGTCCTATAAATAAAACGTGTGTAAATTTTAAAAATTAAGTCCTATTAGTTGATTTTTTTACTCGTAAAAAACAAAAGAAATATTGGCATTATTCTATCTTAATTTATCATTTAAAAGTCATGGAACCCATCAAAATAAAGTATCAAACTTTGAGCACATTATGTAATATCTATTAATGGTATTTAAAATTTAAATTTTATTTTGAGAGCTCCATAATTATTATTAAAATATATATATCTCACATTTAAAATAAAATAGCATTATATGTTGGAACACAAATAAAAATAATTTGTTACTTTTGTTTTACAATCTAGTTCAAACCATATTTTGGTAGAAACATTATATCGTGTAAGATATTTATATTATAGCTTACTTTTTTAATACTCTAATCTAACTATCTAAAAAACTCAAACTTTTAGTTTAATAAGATGTTTAAAAAATCTAATTAGATTCATTATTAAAACTTATTTTGATTAAAATATATTATAATATATTAAAATTTTATACTATAATAATTTATTATTTATTATTTTTATTATATATATTAAAATTTAACATTATTTAATAGTTAAAACTAAAATTTTAACCAATACCTTCAAACATTTTATGAAAGTTTCAATAGCTGTACGTATGTCATTTTTGTCCCTTTTTTTTTAAATAAATTTTATGCGTTAGTATCAATATAATATATTACACAAATTTGGTGATACCATGTTGTTTGACACTTTGACTGCGCACCCTCGGCGCATTTTAGAATGGCGACAACTTTATTTCGACGCCGCCTACACGTGGCACAGACTTAACCGTCCACGTCATCTCAATGTCTTCGTCTTTCCTCATCTGGCTTTATCCCTTCTTACTTCTCTCTCCTCTTTTTCTCTCTCTTGTTTCTCTGCAATTCTAGGGTTTCAATTTCTCCTTTCTTCTTCCTTCTTCTTTTTCCCTTGGCTACTGAGTTCATTCAAGACGACGACCATGGGGTCCATCCCCGATCCCGGCGAGTTGTCCGAGTTGACTCCGCCGAGCTTCGACGAGTTCCAGAGGCAGACTTCTCTGATGACGAGCTGTACTCTTCTGTGGAAGGAGCTCTCCGATCACTTCACGTCCTTGGAGCAAGACCTCCTGAAGAAATCGGAAGCTCTGAAGCGCAAAATCCAGACCTTGGACAACGAGACCAAGGAATCGCTCCACGAGCTAGAGAAGCGCGAGGTCACCATTGAAGGAAGTGTCAAGATCGCTCTCGGAAAGGTCGAGGTGAGCAAGGAGGCGGCTTTCATGGCGCTGGAGAGGATTTCTGGAGATGAAAATGGAGAGGTAGACGACGGCGAGGGTTTACTGTTGAAGCTTAAGTCATTTCTCCTGAGGATGGATTCGGCGGGGCTGTGGAGGTTCGTGACGGGGAAGAAGAAGGAACTGGACGCGCTTAGGGCTCAGATGCCTCTGGCTCTGGCGGAGTGCGTCGATCCGGCGAAGTTCGTGTTGGAGGCGATATCGGAGGTGTTTCCGGTGGACAAGAGGGTGGAGAAGAGTGAGAGAGGGAACGACTTGGGCTGGGCTTGCGTTCTGATGCTGGAGTCGCTGATTCCGGTGGTGGTTGACCCGGTGATCGGGAAATCGAGGCTTCTGGTGACGCCAACTGTGAAGGAACGGGCCAAGGAGATCGCCGAGACTTGGAAGGCGAGCTTGGAGGAGCGTGGAGGGATCGAGAACGTGAAGACGCCGGATGTTCACACGTTTCTCCAGCATTTGGTGACCTTCGGGATTGTGAAGAAGGAAGACGTGGATTTATATAGGAAGCTCGTGGTTGGCTCCGCGTGGAGGAAGCAGATGCCTAAGCTCGCTGTTTCCCTTGGCCTCTCTGACAAAATGCCTGGTTCGTGTAGCTAGGTTTTTCTTTTTCTTTTCTTTTCTCCTTATACTAATATTTGGGTTCTGAACTAAAGCGACAAAAATTATCTGGCTTTTTTGCTATGGAGGACATTCTTGTTTAAGCTATGTTTTAATAAATGCATCACTAACGTCTTTAACAGAGTTATTTGCAATAGGATGGCTTCAGGTGCTTATGTGCCAAATTTCTTTTCTGGGTTTTGAACTGGAGATATGGTTATTGAGTTTTCTTTGCTAGAAATATGGTTATTGAGTTGGTAATGATCAATTACCTTATTTGCCTGCAGCAGTCCTGTTTAGGGAGATTATTTACCTTAAAAATGTTGAATTTATGAGCATATTAAGTGGAATGATTACAAGTTTCGTTGGCTTCTTCATGTTTGCTACGTGTTGTTTTACTTCTTACATGACCAGAACACCTCACTTACTATGTCTTTTTGTTTGAGTGTCAAAACAGTTACTAGGTTATTGGTTAAATGTCGGCAGTTTCGTCGTGATGTTTGTCCTTTCTGCAATTGTTTTCTTGTCTTTTATGAATTATAAGCTATTGGTGGGTTGAACTCACCCTTTACTGTGAGATGCTCTTGAATGTGTAGGTTTCGTTATAATTTTTTCTTGGAGGAATTTGACAGTGGAGTTTTAATCCCTATGGGGTGATGCTGTGACAGATATGATTGGAGAACTCATCAGTAAAGGGCAGCAGCTCGATGCAGTACATTTTACGTATGAAGTTGGCCTAGTAGACAAGTTTCCTCCTGTTCCTTTGCTCAAAGCTTTTCTGAAGGATGCTAAGAAGGCTGCAGCTTCCATTTTGGAGGATCCAAATAATCCTGGCCGAGCTGCGGTATGTCATTGATAATTACTTGCAATTCTATAATGCAGCTGTCACATCCGATGCTGAATCATGTTCTTTTCTCATTGCTTCAGTTATTTGACAGTTTTTATTTACGGTTTGCTCTTGCGAGTTGCAGTCTACTGTTATTGCATTTTATGCAAGTTGTATGTCATACGTGGTTGGGAACCTTAGTTCTTTCTTTTAATGTGGTTATTACTTATTGTCTGAGTGGCCTCGGGGACCCTGAAGCCTTCTAATTTGGTGGAATGCATGTTTAACTTCGTGCATCCATGATTTGGTCACAAACTGTGATGAATGTGTTGGTACTAAGTTTTATTGAGCAAGGAATGCTATTGTATTCTTTGCAGTTGTTGTTGCTTTATTGGATGGTTCTTTATTAATCGTAACAACTGCTGGGCCGGTTTTTGATCTATATGTGTGTATGGAGAAACGTAGAATTTGAACGTTTATTTCTTCGATTAACTATTTTACTTTTACTCAACTTTTTGCAGCACGTGGCTGGACGCAAAGAGCAATCAGCACTCCGGGCAGTCATCAAGTGCATAGAAGAGTACAAACTTGAGGCTGAATTCCCTCCTGAAAATCTCAAGAAGCGCCTTGAACAACTAGAGAAGGGTAACAAGCCGGAGAAGAGAAAACCAGCTGCAGTCCCTGCCAACAAACGAACACGAGCCAACAATGGCGGCCCCATGCCTCCTGCCAAGGCTGGCCGCTTGACGAATGCATACGTGTCTTCTTTCCCTGCAGCTCCCACGTTCGTGAGGTCTCCTTCCCACGCCCAATACCCTGCCCCAGTTCCCCCGTACCATTCCCCACCAACCATGTATGGCAGCAGAAGCCCACCAACCCCTTACGCGTACTCACCAGAGGCTGCCCCCATGGCTGGATCCTACCCCGGAGCTCCCATGACCTACCCTGCATACAGCGGTTATGGCAATGGCATGGCACCGGCTTATCAGCAGGCTTACTACCGATAGACATGACTACTCATTTGAAGATGGTAACCACTGATATTATGATATGACCCCAATCTCTTCTGCTTTTACAATGGCTTGTTTGTAATCACTAACCTTTTAATGGTAGCGATGGTATGTGTGTTAATCTGCAATATTTGTCCTGCTTCTTGCTTTGACGTGGTGGGAAGCTGTATTTCTAATGTTGATCAAGACTTTAGTACTAGGTTATTGTGGAAAAGTAATTAGGATGACCGCAATGCCATCAATGTTGTCTCGTTTAGTTCCTGTAGAAAAACATAAAAAGAACTTACTGTTTATGTATGGGTCTCTATCTCGTTTCCCATTTTGCGGTCGGATCGAAACAAATGCCATCGGTATTTTGAGGGTTTTTATTTTGCTTTCAAACCCTACTTGAGAATGCTACACATCAGAAGAACCTGATGGTATTTGATTCCATGTGAGCACTTTCACTCTGCCTTGTTTTGAGCTCGAGGAATCTTAGGAATGTGATGTGCTCTTAGGATCACTTCTGATTCATTTTTCCCTCTTTTATATTATTATCAATGTCAATTTTGTGTGTCTGAGAAGTGAAACATTTTATACACCAAGAGGGTCATAACCTGAGATCCTAAAATGAATTGATTTTCTGAAAGCATACCGTCCTTGGCCTGGCCATGATTATTAATTTTTATTTTTGAATAAGCACCTGGCTATGGCTTTTTTTGACGAGTCTTGAGACCTAGAGAATTCGTATGGAGCTGATATATGTAACCAATAATCTTGGATGTTGAGATTCTTTTCTTATCAATTATTTTTGCCTAAATATAACATACCAGTATCGACCTATGTTGTTTACTGTTTATGACTTGGTTTTGCGGTATCTTTTTCGTTGAAAAAATATTATGAAAACGAATCAGTTATGTCCTCTGCTTATATGACTTTCGCTTAAATGTAGAGGGTGTGTGGAACATAGTTTCTATTGTAGCAATTTAAACTTTATACCAAAAAAATATTGTGATGAAATTAGCTTTATACTAAAACTTTTTAGTCCAAGTCGGGTGTTTTCAAACGCATTTTTTCCGTTTATAAAATAATGGTCATCGTAAATTTGGAATTTTATCCTCATGGGTATAACATACACTCAAGAGCACACCGCTCACTGGCGGACTAAATCTGGCTAGCGTTGGTAGAATTTTAGGGACAAAAAGAAAATTCTTTCGTTGTGGAAGCAAAAAATTTAAGAAGCTCCATAAAAAAAACGCAAAATAAAAATAAAATCGAGTGGCAAATACTTCAATGCACATACTTTTACCCTGTGCCCAAAAGGGTTGTTGACATTAACCACAAGAAACAAAACGACATCGGCTGTAAATGCATGTACCATACAATCGTTGTAGGGGCGTCTTTATATCGTCTTCTAGCATTGATTGGCGAAAAAGGGACGGACAAATTTGGATTTTTGCACCGACCGCTCTACTCTCTTCTTTGTCCTCCTTTATTACAAGTTGGGCATGAAACGACTTTGCCCAGATTTGGCAATGAAGTAATCCACAAGGTAATTTCAAATTGGACGGAAACTGTGGGTCAGGAAGTCAATTACATACCAACCGTTTGATTTTTTGCACAAGAGAAGTTCTTTGTCAAAACTGACGACTTGGGTTTTTCTAGTTTGTCAATTTAGTGGTGTGATCATCACGATTTTGATGATGTTCTTAAGGAGAGGAATCAATTTTGCATTGAAAGTGGAACCCCATTTCTTGTCAAGTGTTTCTGGTTTTTGCTCCAAATCCATTCCATCTGTTTTAGACAAGGAAAGTGAATTGGTTACTAGTTATTCGAGTAATATTCATCTTTCCCCATTGTTCCCTGGTGCTAAAACTCCTCATTTAAGCGGTTTTGATGTTGAGCTGGTGGACAATGATTCTTGGCAACTTTCGTTCGGTTTGGCGCAAGCGTGGCACGGCGAAAGTTCTTTGTTGAAAGAAAGGAATGATGATTCGGTGGGTGATAATGGTTCTCGAAAGGGTGAGGGAGAACCCGATTTTGATGACATTGATAATATGAGAATTCATGGAAACTTGTTTTACAAGATTGACCGTGATTCCAAAGAGTATGAAGAACACAGTTTTGACTTTCATCGAAGGAAGAAACCGCCCGCGAAAAAGAATGATGACGAGGAAAGGAAGAGGAAGCAGAATGATTCGAATGAAGCACAAAAGAACTGCCCTTCTCGTAATTCAGTCTCCATAAGCGAGAAACTCCCCAAAGTTGCGAATGACAAATGCGGTTTGATGTCTAATGAAGCACAAATGAACGGCCCATCTCGTAATTCAGCCTCCATAAGCGAAAGACTTCCCAAAGTTGCTAAAGACAAATGTGGTTTGATGTCTGCATTCGGCGAAACAGAAGGTTCTTGTGTTAGGAAGAAGCTGAGGACTCCCACTTTTAATCAGCTTACTGGTCCTTACCATGAGCCTTTCTGCTTGGACATTTACATATCGAAAGCGTCCGTCCGTGCCTGTGTTGTGCACCGAGTAACGAGCAAGGTTGTGGCCGTTGCACATTCGATATCGAAGGACATGAAGTTCGACCTGGCTTCGACTAAAAATTTAGCTGCTTGTGCTGCCGTGGGCTCAATTCTGGCTCAGAGGGCCTTGGCTGATGACATTCATGATGTGGTCTACACACCAAGGAGAGGGGAAAGATTGGAGGGAAAGCTTCAAGTTGTGCTTCAGTCTATCATTGACAATGGAATCAACGTGAAGGTGAAGATTAAGCAACGAAGACCAAAAAAATCAGGGTCCCTCGGGGCCCCAACTACAGCCTAGGAACACGAAGGTCTCAGATTCTGTAACAAAAGTGATGTGGATCGATTGATTAGGATTGATTTTGCCTTATTTTGATTTTGGAAAGTCGTCTGATATTATGCGTTTAATTTCGTTATATTTAGTTTCCTTTCTTGATTTGTGTAATTAGTCTCTAAATTGGCTACAATGTTAGAAACAATGGCGGATGATGATTTACGAATATTGAATAAAAATTTCTCTTCGCATCTCTCTCAAGTTCTTCACATTCCACTCTATTTTCCTCCTCTTCTCTTCTCTATTCCCTCTCTAATTCTACATCAAAAACTTTCTACTAGCATGATATGCCCTAAAAAGTGCCTAGTATTCTGATTATAGCAAGTGGATTTTCATCACAAAATCATGTTAGCCTTGTTTCGCCTAAATTAAGTGAATACAACCGGTTTGTTAAATATAGTAAGAAATCATTTTGTGTGATCTAGGTTCTTTGCAATATGTTTTCACATATTCTTAACCGGGGAGAGGAAAGGTTTTTTTTTTTTTTCTAGGGTACTCTAGGGAACAGATGCAGTGAAGATGGGTGGGCTTGTAGCTCAGAGGATTTGAGCACGTGGCTATGAACCATAGTGTCGGGGGTTCAAATCCCTCCAAAATTTCTCTTCCCCATCTCTCTCTCAAGTTCTTCATATTCTCCTCTATTTTCCTCTTCTCTTCTCTTCTCTCTTCCCCCTTAATTCTACATTAGAAAGTTTTCTTCCAGCACGATGTGCCCTAAAAAGAACCTAGTATTCTGATTATAGCTAGTGGATTTTCATCACGAAATCATGTTACTCTTGTTTCGCAAAATTAAGTGAATACAACCAGCATGTTAGATATAACAAATAATCATTTTGTGTAATCTAGTTTCTTCTTGGCAATATGGCCATATGTTGTATTCTATGGGAAATCAATTATTATTGTCAAACTATTCTGTTTGACAATAGACATATCATCATGTTTCACCTAGACTTCAAACTTTGGCATGGAATGCATAAAAAACCTCCAAGTCTTCTGTTTATAATCTCTTCAGGCAGTCTTTCAAACAACATGATTACACAAAATTCCAAACATATCAGCGCGAAACCACACTAGTTATAACTTCAGCCAATAAAAACACAACTCGAATTACCAAAAAACTAAAAAATTTAGTCATTAGCTGTCGCTAATTGCAAGGAAAGCAGCTTATCCTCCGGGATGGTCCTAATCTCGCAATCCGACCTCGGATAGGCAGAGCACAACAGTGCGTAGCCACGCTCCACCACGTCGTCGCTAAGCATGCCGTCGCTCTGATCAACCAAGCCGCTCAAGAGCTTAGCCGGGCAGGTCATGCACACGCCAAGCTTGCAGTCATGAGGCACAGAGAGGCCAGAGTCCAATGCCTTGGACAATATGGTCTCGTCGGGATCAACCTCAAGTTCTGTCGATTGGCCCTGGTGTTCAATCACCACTTTGTATGATCGGACGGTCAGGGACCGGTGTCGTCGGCGGAGGTTCCGCTGAGAGGCGGAGAAGGGCTTGGTGGGTTGTCTTTGTCTAGTGAGAGAGAAGGAAGGTGGTGGAGTGAAGTGAAGGGTCGCCATTGTGGCGTGGGGAACCAAATGGAAGGCTAACAAGTCTTGTTGTGGGAGCAATGTGATGGTGTGGTGTCGGAAAGGATAAGGTTTTTCACTAATGTTTTGTGACTTTGTTGTTGTTGTTTGTTTTGTTTATGGGTATTTCTATATCATATTTAATTTTTGGGGGATTTTTGGACACTACTTATCTAGCTGGAGGACCGTTTCTGGATGGCTTGATTTGGAATTAACGTTCTCTTAGGCTTTATTTTACTTTGTGGGAGCCCGCTCCAAATTATATCCCACTCTAAGACTAAGATCATCCAATTATACTACCATTGAGATCAAAATTTACCATTTCAATATTATACATTATCAAAAGTCTCTGGTAATGAAAAATAAAATACAGGATGCCAATAACTATAACAAATTATTTATTATATGGATCTTTATATTTCTCCCAGACTTATAATTATTATATTTGTTTTTATCGAATGAAATATCAAAATTATTTGAAAAAAAGAAATACAACTTATAAAATATTGTTTATTAAAATAGGTCACAAAATCCTGCTAACTTTTATTGAAAAAAAAATGGCTATGGATGAAATCTCCACTTGAAACTGCATTTTGGACAAACATAGAGGTGTTAATTTGGGTCAAGTCAAATAGGCCGGCCCTTGGCTTAAAGTTTGATCATGTATTGGCTTAATCAATATATATTTATATTGGATCGGGCCTAGAGGGTCTAGGCCCATCAAGCTTTTAGGTGGGATTGGGCCCATCCTCCTTATCTTCAAGTTAGGCCATCTCGGCCTAATCTTTAATGCAACTTGGTCAGCTTTCTCCTTTTGGTCTGCATGGGTAGGATCGATACCTAAATTGACTACATTTTTTGCATTTCTCTGTATTGAGACAAAAAGAATCCTAAACATTAAAGATGTCTAATATATAGAAAGTTATGAAAATAATTATGCCTCGTGCTACTAATTTCTCCATTAGATTAAAATCTACCAAAGCCCCTCAAACTATAGTACAACATGCCACGAAGACATTGTTTAAATTTTGTACACTGACCAAAATATTCATAGACAAAACCTAGGGTTTTTTTTTTCTCTCTCTTCCTTTCTTTGTTTCTTCCTCAACCACCTTCCCTTCTTTTCTCTGTCGCTTCCCAGCCGCCCCTTCTCTCTTGCTTTCTCTCTCGACTATCGGCCTGCTCCCTCCTCCATGCTTCCCAAATGACAACAATAGTGATCCTCTTAAAGTCGTTGGCGGTGACTCTCTCTCCCTCTTCGACGTTCTTTATCTATCCTCCGCAAGATCTCCTTCAATCGATGCTCTCTCCCTCTACGCAATCTCCTCCACTTGCCGCTCCCTTTTGTTCTGACGTTCTTTCCCTTTCCTCCGTGCGATCTCCTCCAATTAACAAACTCTATCTTTCGTAGATACATCATGTCAGTGATGTGCCCTAGGCCAATTGTGTGATGAACACATTTTGACTTCGTTACATCTACATTTTATTAATAAAGAGGCATCTTCATTATTGTTTTTTATTCTAATTTCATGAATAGTTAATTCTGCCTGAGGTCATCAAGTATATGACTTAATAGTAAAACTCTTAGGTGAAAATTGAATTCTATTCTAAATTATCCATAGTCGGTCATTATTATTAGGATAATAATGAATGAAGACTAGTATGAAGTTTGACTGATGATTATGTTTTACTAATCATGTGTATGAGATACTAAGTCCACTCATAGACACATATTTGAGAAATGATGTATTGGATTGACCCCATTAGGAGGATACTGCATGTATAATTGTCATAAGTGATTCTCATCATAATAGTATTATTCTAGTCTTCTGACTTGAAATCACCATTGTTTCCTACATGACAAGTTCTATATTTTGACACATTCTAATATTATCTTTAACGGGATGATGGAATGGATTGTTGTTGGATATAGAGTGAATCATGTGAGGAATGTGAGTGATTAAGAAGGAATTTGTCTCTCATTTATTATGAGAAAGATATTTATGGGCCCTTCGATAAGTTAGACTGAAGAAAAATGTATGGCCGTACTAGAATGAATTGATAAGGGTTATTACTATCAGTCTACTTAAGATCGAGAAATAATATGATTGAATAGTACAAGGATGACATAAACCATGCCTTATGTTCAATCAAGGTATTTAGTGACAAAAGGACTTTAATACTTATTGTGGATTAGGTTATGTCGGATTATTGACATTCGCATAACTTGGGTAATCATAATGTCTTGCTAGAGGCCGCTTATGATTTGTGGACCAGAGACAGAATTTCAAGCCCATTACCAACGTTATGTGAACCTACAGGGTCGCACACTTAGAACAGATCAAAAACGAATTTTGGGTTTACTGTGTCTAGGTTCAATGAACCTGATAATGTCCAAATTCGATGTACTAGATATATCTAGGTTCATTGAATATGACATTATCTAAGATTCTATGAATCATATTTGAATTACAGTTTACTATAGTTAAAATCTGACTCTATCTCGAAGTCAAAATATATATATATATATATATATCTGTTTTAGAGTTTCTAGCTAAATTAGATGGGAAAAGGCGTTCTCTTATTCTAAAAGGCGAAAAGCATTAAAACCCTAAAAATTAGAGAGAGTCATTTAACGCAAGGAGAGGGTGCTAGCACACCAATTTGGTTTTTGAGAGAGTCTGTTCGTGTGGATACCTACAGAGGGGGTTGCTCTAAGTAATGACGTCTGAATCCGATCCTGAATACGAAAAGCTTGAGTTTGGGTGTCACCAGAGTGAACCCGCTCTCTTCCTTCTAGAAATCTTGCCCCTTTTGTCATCCTGGTAAGATTCTATGACTTTTTTTTATCAATCTAATCGAATTGTATAGATCCTGCGAGGGTTTTGTGAGAATTAATCTTGATTTTCCGCTGCTTATTTGAATTACAAAATCTAACAAAACCTAACACACCATTCTCAAATAGTCACCATAGTCGTCGTAAAGCTCCTCCATTGTGTAAAATTTAGGAATAGGAAGAGAAAAGAGTTTGTGAATTTTTTGTGCATATAAACTTCAATGAAGGTTTACAAATATATAGAATTGCTTCAAATGTGAAAACAATAAGCCTAGTAATTACAATTGATTCTATAATTGCAAAAAGGAAATTTATCCTAAATTGATTCGGGTAATTATAGAGAATAAAATTAGGAATATTGGTCAAATATCACAACGAGATTCTTTCTTTTAATACTCCCCCTCAAGTTGGAGTGTAGATGTCAAGAACGCCTAGCACTTGACTCAATGCTTTAGTAAATATATGTGCAATCTGATTCTCACTTGATATGTAGGCTGATTTAATTTCCCCTGTGTCAATGTGCTTCCGGATGATATGACAGTCAATCTCAATATGCTTTGTTCTTTCCTTAAAAACTGGATTAGCAAAGGCATGTATGGCTGCTTGATTATTGCAATACAAAGTCACTGGATGAGGATGGCTAATGCGCAAATCCCATAACAAATGTCTTAGCCAAGTTATCTCACAAGTGATAGCAGCCATATAGACCTATATTCCGCTACGGCTAAAGACTTGGACATCGTAGTCTGCTTCTTGCTTTCCCAAGAAATGGGAGCTTTCCAAAGAAGACACAATAACTAATCATCGATTGACGTGTAGTAATGTCTCCAGCCCAATCTGCGTCCCAAAACCCAACTAAACTCTAATCATTTTTAAAAGGGAAAAATAATCCTTGTCCTGGTGAACTCTTTAAATACCAAAGCAAACGATGAGCCGCATCAAGATGGGGCCGTCTAGGCTCATGTAT
Organism: Artocarpus heterophyllus; assembly: GCA_025403435.1. Lineage (NCBI taxonomy): Eukaryota > Viridiplantae > Streptophyta > Magnoliopsida > Rosales > Moraceae > Artocarpus > Artocarpus heterophyllus. Next base: position 33,365,161 of record CM046354.1, on the reverse strand, counting down.
GAATTGGCTAAGAGTGTTGACCAAAAAGGGAATTTCCTGTCTCATGATGGTTAAGTAAATAGACTTTCCCACCAATCGTCGATAGTGTGTTGGATCTTGAGTAAGTCATCGTTAGAAAGTGAGCTTCAAAGATTGTTCCATGAGGAACTTAGCAGGTTTTGCACCAAGTAATCCTGCTTCTTGAAGAATATCAAGAGTACACTTGCGTAGATTGATAAAAATACCCATTTTAGAGTGAGCTATTTCAATTTCAAGAAAATACTTCAACGGTCCAAGATCCTTCAATTTGAAGCAAGAGCAAGAAAAGTCTTGACATTGTTGATAGCCTTTTGATCATTCCCCATTATAATCATATCATCAACATATAGTAGAATGGCTGTAAAAGAGTTTCCACACACTTTTGTAAAAAGGGAATAGTCAGCCCGTACTTGCTGGAAGCCAAACTTATTGATGGCAGAGAGGAATTTGTGAAATCATGATCGTGAGGCTTGTTTTAGTCCATATATAGACTTGCGAAGTCGACACACAAGTGACTCCCCATGTAAACAAAACCGTGGAGGATGAGCCTTGGCGTCTTTTCTCCCTTTCCACCCTGTACCCGGTTGCACCGAATAAAAGCCTTTACTATCACAAGCCGGGAGAGGAATAGATTGGATGATATCAACATCAAACTGGCAAGAACACCTCTTGGAGCAACTCTGCATTTCACCCGTAGCTACTTATAAAGTCATATCATCCCAACCTTGTGGTGGCTTAAAAAGGCTTGGCTTAGGAATCCACGGTTCCTTAAATACCCGGATTGATTGACCATTCCCAGCTCTCCACCGTAGCCCGTCAATAAGGAGTTGTCTCCCCCATATGATGCTATGCCATGTGTATCATGGATCAGATCCAATATTAGCACTAAAAAAATCACCACTTTGCCTTTAGAACAAGGCAAACAAAAGAAGAACCCTTGTTTGGCAAGTATTTTTGGTAAACTTAAATCTTAGTCCGAATAATAGTAATATTTCATTTCCTACTTATGTGGTAATTTACAACAGCAAAATAAAACTATGAGTCTAGTCACCCAACTTGGTTAAAAGTTAGGGTAAATTGTATTGTTGCACTTTAAATTATATGGTTTTTACATAAAGTATCTCGAATTTTTAATTTTAGTAAAATATATCCTAAATTTTGAATTCATTTGCAATTTAGGTTTAATAGCTAATGAGTATTAAAAATTATAGACGATTTTAGTCATGACATTCGCACTTGAGTTTTTTTAAGGTTAGAAATCATCATTTTAAGAAAAAAAAATTTGAAGCTCAACATGTAAAAGAAGTAGTAAACAGAAATTAAAGTAGCTATTAGACCTCAATTGCTACTGATTTTAAAGTTAAGAGTGTATTTTGTTAAGATTGAAAGTTCGAAGTACGTTATACAAAAAACGAATAATTTACAGTGCAATAATACAATTAACTCTAGAAGTTAATGTGATGTTTGGATTGTCAGATTGAATTAGAAATACTATCGCAAGTCAAATTCTAAGAAAAAACACTTTAACAAAATTGGTTCAAATTAGGGTGTTTGACAAAATTGATTAGAACTAACTTCTTTGTTCAAAACATTGTAGCATGTGAAATCTTTATATTATAGCAACTTTTTACCTTTTACTATAGTATATAAGAGCTTTATACTATTCTCTAACTAAAAAGTTGGTTCTAACCAACTTTACCAAACACCTTTGAAACGGTTCAAATCGGTGAACCAAGCATCACATAAGAGATTCATGGCTCATTTTGTAGTTGAACTGTTGGTGACGACTTGATTCTTGAGCCCTTTTTGTTCATTGATTATTATCAACTGCCTAACACTCTTAAACAATCTGCAAAAAGAACTAAATTTGGTAATCATCGTCTAGATTATCACTGTTTTTTATTATGTGAGACTTGCATATTATTAGTTTTGAGAAAAAAAAAAAAAAACACTAAAACACCGTTATAGGAATTAGGACTACTCTCCCAATAGAGCATTAGTTGTTTCACAACCAAACAATAAAGGTACTAAAACACACTTCTACATTCATGTCTGGACTGAACGATGGAATTTTATTTTGAAAAGAAAAGGTACTTTTTAATATTTTTCAAACATTATGATATAAATATACGAGGCGTTTGGTATGATGATTAGAACTGTAAATACTGTAGCATGTGAGAGCTTTACAAGTAGCAACCTTTTTGCTTTTACTGCAGCATGTGGGAGCTTTACACTGTTTCAAACTGAAAAGTTAGTTAGAACCAACTAATGCCAAATAGGCTATAATATTACATTAAAACATGAGGTATCAAAATAGTAAAAATCCAAAAAAAAAAGTATATAAACTTTGATTATTCATATATAATTTAGGATTTTAAAAGAGTACAATCAGCAAATTTTGAATTTACCATGTACAATTATAGAATAAATTCAAGATGGATAAATTACACTAACACCTTCTGTGTTTTACTTAAATTATAGAGATATCCTTTGTGTTTTACCTAAATTACTGAGACACTTTAGACTAAAGCTAATCACACTAATACCCCTTAGACATAACTCTATTAATTTTTTGTTCAAAATGACAAAAATACTATGTTTAATCTTAGCCATTAATATGGAAAAATCAAATCCTAGCTATTGACCTAACATTGAAGTAGCCAAACAAGCTCCCACCAACCCACTCTGTCTCCCATCCCCCCATACCCAGCCACCTTTCTCCCGACCCTCCTTCCATCTACCCGACAATCCCTTAGGCGTCCCTGCTGCCCTTTTTCGATCTACGCCAACTTAGCGACCTCACCACTGGGCCCAATGCCCAACCCCTTCCTGTAGTGCCTAACTCTCGCTTGGCTGTTCCCGTCATGCCCAACCACTGTCAGCGCCCCTTCCCTTTGTGCCTGACCTTGCTAGGCCCTCTACCCGTCTCGCATAGCCCTCCTTGTCATGCCCGCCGCCCTATCGGGCCTCCCACCTTTTAGCACCCCCACCTGTTGCTCCCCAACCCCTACGCCCCACCCACCAAGCAAAAGAGATTTTTTTTTTTTTTTTTTTTTTTTACATTTCAATTTATATTTTAAGATTTTTAAAATTTTTAAATCTGATTTTTTATTTTTTTAAAAAAATTCTTTTTTCATTTATTGTGTTTTATAATTTTGTTATAATTTTTTAAAATATTTTATAAGAACAAGAGAGAGTGAGATTTTTTTTTGGTTTTTTGTTTTCTTAATACATTTTCAAATTTTATATATGTTTTTCTTATTTTATAGAATCGAAAATATGGATACAAATACTATATGTTTGGGGAATTCATTGTGGGTTTTTTTGGACTATGTAAATTTAATATTTGTATTTTACCCTATTTTGGATATAATTGTTATCTTTAGAGAAAAAAAGAAAAATTTTTTAAGGGATAAAGAATAATTTATATCATTTTAAATTTTACAAACGTAAAAGTTTTTAAAAAATAGCATTTTCTCTATCATTAGAGTGAAATTTATGGTTACAAGTATGTTCAAATTGTTTATACTCATTTGTTTAATATCAAAGAAGGTCAAAAATGTCATTTCTAGGTACATAAATAGCTTAAAACGATTTCAAACGGATGGAGGGACAATTTTGGCGTTTTAAACAAAATTAACGGTCAAGTTACAAAGGGGTCTCTTTATAATTTTCTTAAAAAGTTAATGATGTTAGTGTGATTAGTTTAGACCATAGAGTATCACTGTAATTTAATTTGGGAGATTTTTGAAAAAAATACAAGAGTGCTAGCGTAATTTAATCTATTCAAAATTTACAAGTTAAAATTCAATCGATTTTGAAGGGTTAAATATGTGATTTACCACCAAATCAATCTTAAAGTTTTCAGGTGTGTCACAGATATCCTCTTTTTTTTTTTTTTTGTCATGGTATAAATCCCTGGCAAATTTTTTTTTCACCCAAGAAAAATTTTATATTTCCACTTTCCTCCATAATTCGGAAAACTTACACGGGGTTTATTGTCTTTTTAGGGTTTTATTTTTTTTTCACCGCTCTCCTTTCCCTTCTCGACCTCTCCTCTCTATCATCGCTCTGGTATCTCTCTCTCTCTTGCTCTGGCTATGATCTGATCTGATCACTCTTCTTTTCTTCTTCTTCTTCATCTTCATTATCTCATTAGCTTCTTCCTTTTTCTTCCAGCTCTGGTCTCCGTCGCACCAGGTTTCTCCACCAATCCTTGTCGGCTTTCGAAGCAGGTTCTTTGGTTTGTTTGTTTGTTTTTTTTTTTTTTTTTTGTGTTTATATATATATATATATATGTATATGTACGAGTAAGTTGATAGATATAGTTTGACTCGACCAGACTCTTGTAAATTTTCTGTCCTTAGTTCCAATTTCAGTAGTTACTAAGCCGAGGAAGACATTGTATATCACTTTAAAGGATAAAAATTCTATTACTATTTGCTGATATTTATAGCGTTTTTAAGGGGATTTATATCTAGAATTTTTGTTGCTTCAATTTATATCGACTCGAAGAACCCAACATGTCATTCTTGTGATTGGATTGTCGTCGTTTACTTCAGTAAACAACATGTCGTTAATGTCTCTGGTCGAATTGGCCGTATCTACTCGCTCGTCCCGCCTCGGGCGAGTAGTCCATGCCCAAATCATTAAGACCCTTGGTTCCCCACTCCCTCCTTTTGTCTGCAACCACCTCGTCAACTTGTACTCCAAACTTGACTTATCCAATTTAGCTCAACTCGTTCTCTCACTCACCCCGTCTCGCTCCGTTGTCACGTGGAGCTCCCTCATTGCCGGTTGCGTCCACAATGGCCGTTTTGCTTCTGCTCTGCTTCACTTCACTAACATGCGTTTAGAAGGTATTCAACCAAACGACTTCACTTTCCCTTGTGTCTTTAAGGCCTCGGCATCGCTTGGCATGCCGTTTGTTGGAAGACAGGTCCACGCTATTGCAGTTAAGATAGGCCAGATACATGATATCTTTGTTGGATGCGGTGCCTTTGACATGTAGTGCAAAATGGGTATTTGGGATGATGGTTGTAAGATATTTGATGAAATTCCCGAGAGAAATTTCAACCTCTTATTTGGAATGCATATATATCCAATGCAGTGCTTAGTGGGAGGTGTTACAAAATTAATGCAATAGAAAAAAAGAACAAAAACACAGAGAATTTACGTGGAAACCCAAAATAGAAAAAAACCATAGGCAGAGAAGAAAAAAATCACTAAACTTGTGAAGATTATAATGGAGACGTTAGGGAGGTTCAAAATTCGCTAAAATAAAACCCTAATGCAATACATCATATATATAGGTATAGACAAAACCCTATGGGTCCAAAGACATAAACTAAATGGCCTAAAACCAACGGTCCGTATAGCGGGGGCTCCGGCCCCGCACCCCCAACGAGATTAGTGGTGGGCTAGGCCCGATCCCTCCGCTACCACCACAGATCTCATAAAAAATTATAATTTTATTTTTCATCACAATTGTCACACCGCAAACTTTTTGGGTCGGACCAAACTAAATTCGGGTCACCATACTCTAACAGGAGGCCTAGCAATGCTGTTGAGAAATTTATTGAGTTTTTGAGGTTTTGCAGGGAACCCGATTCAATGACCTTCTGCGCGTTTCTTAACACGTGTTCTGATATATCGGATTTGGAGCTTGGGCGTCAATTACATGGGCTTATAGTTCAATTTGGATATGGGAAACATGACCAAGTTATGAATGGGCTTATTGATTTTTATGGGAAGTGTCTGGAGGTTGGGTCTTCTGAGATAGTTTTTGATAGAATTCATCTACGAAACGATGTTTCTTGGTGTTCTATGATGGCTTTGTACTTGCAAAACAATGAGGAGGAAAAGGCTTGTGAGGTCTTTCTGCTGGCTAGGAAAGAAGGAGTTGATCCTAATGATTTCATGATTTCTACGTTCTCAAGTGCCTGTGCTAGGCTGTCAAATTTTGAATTAGGTAGATCAGTCCATGCTCTTGCTATGAGGGCCTGTGTTGAGGGAAATATCTTTGTTGGGAGTGCACTTGTGGATATGTATGGAAAATGTAGGAGCATAAATGGTGCAGAACGCGTGTTTAATGAGATGCCTTGGAGGAACTCAATTACTTGGAATGCAATGAAATGATAAATGCATATGCCCACCAAGGGCGTGCAGACATGGCTTTGGCATTGTGTGAGAAAATGACATCAAGCAATCCTGAGGTTCTACCAAATTATGTCACACTAGTGTCTATATTATCTGGTTGCAGTAGGGCAGGTGCAGTGGAAAAGGGTATACAGGTATTTGATTTGATGAGAACAGGGTATCGAATTGAACCTGGGGCAGAGCATTATGCATGTGTTGTGGACTTGCTAGGGCGTGCGGGTTTTTGGTAGAGCAAGCCTATGAGTTGTCACGAAGATGCCAATTTGTTCCACCGTTCCAGTTTGGGGGGCTGTTCTTGGAGCTTGTAAAATGTACAGGAAAACCGAAATCGGTGAGATTGCAGCTGATAATTTATTTAAACTTGATCTTAAAGACTCAGGCCATCATGTGGTGCTTTCTAATATGTTTGCTACTGCTGGCAGGCAATTATATACTCATATCAAAAGCCAATCTATGTAGATTTTCTTGCTCGGGTCAAGTATTTACACAAATAAATTACATAGCCTTGGAATTCTCACCCAAAAATATATGGATGTCAAGGATTTGAAAATCCTTCTTACTCACTTTTGGGGTTTAGGAAGTAGAATGACATTAGTTTGCTCTCTTTCTTTTTTCCTTTTCATATTGAAATGAACTGAACTTATTTGTCATTTCAATTTTAGATGGGAAGAATCCACTCTTGTGAGGAAGGAAATGAAAGATGTTGGGATTAAGAAAGGTGCAGGCTATAGTTGGATCACTGTAAAGCATACAGTCCATATCTTTCAAGCAAAAGATACATCCCATGAAAGGAACTCAGAGATTCAGGCAACGCTAACTAAGTTAAGGAGGTTGATGAAGGAGGCAGGCTATGTTCCTGACACTGATTTTGCTCTATTCGATTTAGAAGAAGAAGAGAAAATATCAGAAGTTTGGTACCACAGCGAGAAGCTTGCCCTTGCCATTGGCCTTATAGCCATTCCTCCAGGCGTTCCATTAAGGATTACAAAAAACCTTAGGATATGTGGGGTCTGCCGTAGTGCCATAAAGTTTATATCAGGCATTGTAGGGAGAGAAATCATAGTGAGGGACAACAATCGGTTTCACCAATTCAAAGATGGCATTTGTTCTTGTAGAGATTAGTAGTGATAATCCCATTTTCTTTTACAAATCTTCCCAATAATCTTCAAACTTTAATTCTGCACTCTTACCCTCTCGATCAAGCTTTCTTTCTCGTCAAATTAGAATCCTAATTCTTGCACAATCCTCAGGTTTGCATCTTTCTCCTAGGTTTCCTGCATTGTCTCTCTTATGATTTTGGTTGTCAAGGTTTCATTCTAGGGTTTCAGTCTGTATGACTTCGAAGGGAATACAGATCTCATATTTTTTTTCTCATTTTATTTGCTTTTTAGTACAACTTTGCGAAAATAAGTTTAAAATAAAAATCCGTCAAATTATTTTGAAGATTGTTATTTTAATCATACTCTGCTTTAGTGTTGATTTGAGTAAAATTAGTTGACTTAGTGTGCTGATATATTTTGCTTGTTAGCCTGTGCTAAGCTTTGAAGAATATTAATCGATATTTGCTTTATATATATATATATATATTATTTGAATTGAAATGACTTCAATTTGAATCTCTGACATATGGTTGTAATTCCATGTTCAATCCTAGATCTATAGTAAGCAATCAATCTTTGCAGTGGTTTATGACGAGTCCGTTTGTTTCAGCCTAGTTTTCCAAAAGAAAGATTTTCCTCTTTTTTGTCTTTGTTTCTAGAAAGTAGAAACTAAAGCAAAGATGGGCTCTTCTTGCATAACGAACAAAATATTTGATCTAAAGAAGGTGAACTTGATATAAAGCTAAAGATTTCCTGTGACCAGAGTTTGCATTTTTCGTTTGATTTGTATTGTGCCAAAATAATCACTTTTTTTTGTTCCCTTTTCTAATTTGAGATTTATTGATGTTGCAATGGTATTGGGCTTAGAAGTAACTGAATATTAAGAATATCATAGTGAAAGAATCAATTACATGAATTTAATATTTTGTGGCTAGTTTCCATCTTATTGCACGGCTTTAAGCTATTGATTTTCTGTACAAGTCAGTGATGTTATGGGTGGAGGTCTGCACTTTGCATATAAAACCAATGGTTTCATTTGTTACATCATCTATATTGCTTTCCATATGTGGCCTATCTGGCAAGTGTTGACTAGGTGCAACTTTGCAACAATGTGGTGTTCTTTTTACATTTTTTCTTTATGTGCAGGGCATCATGGCCAGTACCGTTGAAGGAGATCGCACGGAACCCGTAAATGAGCAAGTGGTCGCGAACTTGTATGCTTCTATGAGGTCTGAACTGAACCAAATATACTCAAAGATTACTGAACTCGAGATGGAAGTAAGTGAGCACTCGTTGGTGATTAACGCCATTCAGCCACTCGACCAGTCTAGGCGGTGCTATCGCATGATCGGAGGCGTGCTGGTGGAGAGAACCATCAAAGAGGTCTTGCCTGCCGTGCAGCGGAATAAGGAGGGCCTAGAGGAGGTTATTGCTCGGTTGAACGAGGCCTTGGAAAAGAAGAAAAAGGAAATTTCTGACTTTGAGACCAAGTACAAAATTAGGATCAGAAAGGCTGATAACAATGAGAAACAGGATGAAAATGCCCGGAAGGAAGGCTCTGCACAGGGAGTTCTTGTGGGTCCTGCAGGTGGAAGTGAATGATGGGTTGGTCTTGCATTTTTTTTAGCCATTTTGTTTTCTTGCTCTTCCTTGGTTGAAACTGTCAACAGCCTTGGAGGTTCGGCTTTTCAGTAGCTCCGAGTAGTAGGATGTGAGAAGATGCTGTATGATGTACTTTTACTACATTTAATGCCCTTTAGTGCAAAGGTTTGGAATGAACTAAAGCTTTATGTGGATCATGTTTCCAATTTGGCATGTAAAATGTGAGCTTTTCCGTCCGTGGTTCGTTAAATGACATTTGAATGTCTGCGTGAGATTGCTTCAAGAGATTTTTAGCATGAATATTTGGAGAGGACGGAATGCTGGGTAAAAATGAAAAATGCTTAGGTAACATCCATGTTAATCATCACAATTGTAATAAATAAGCGGGATCCTAGTTATGGTGGGATCTATCTTATATTAACGGGTGGCGTTCAATACGTTGAAATGCTGTAGTATTGTCTCAAAAAGCAGATAGTATCCTATATTAATGTGTGATGTTCAATATTCTAATTAGAAGATCTTTTTTTCAAAAAAAAGAAAATGCACTAAAAAAAAGAATTTTATATTAGGATATGAAAAACAATAATAAAACATACTTCTAAATTATTAGATTTATACTAAACTTCGTCATTTATGATGTTTGTGGTTAATAAATTTATCCTGTTAATATTGGTTGTAATTAACTCAAGATATTTCTTGATATCCTATCTTAATTTTTATTAAGATGCAAAAATATAAGCCTTCCGTTTTGGAAATAATAACGTTAAGTCTCATATGTTATAACGTTATAGTATAATGTAAAAATCTGTTACAATATAAAATTTTTATATATAAAAATTTTTAAATTAATTTTTTAGTTTAAATTAGTTTGCTAAACACATAAAAAAAAATGATTTTTTTCCTCTTTTTTACATTTATAACCGGTATCATAGAACCTTCTTATTAACATCTTTGGCTATTATGATCTGTCTTCTAATTCCATGGAAGAGAAGAACAAAACGGACAGACCCCAAAACAATCTAAATTCACTTAAATTTTTCTTTCGATCTCAACATTATAAGTTATGATCTCTGCTGTCCATAACCTGACGATAAAACCATTTCCGATTTCAAATAATAATAGAGTTTGAATCCACCCACGTCCAACCTAAAAAAGAAAAATCCCTGTACCCAAAAAAAAAAAACTTAAAATCCCACAACTACATAGTACAGCCATTCTCTCAGGTGAAGAAATCCTGAACTCCTGTACCAGCAAAGACCCGGTCAGAGAGCTCGGCCAAAACGGCATTGAGAGTGAGCAAAACGACACTGGACCCAGCAATGACCCCCAAAACGACCCAAGTCGTCCCCAAGACCTTCCCAAACACCGGCCACTCGATCTCCTTTATCTCCTCCGACACTCCCCCCCAACAGCCCTTCCTCTCCCTCTTTCTCCGCCGCCTTCCTCTCCTCCATTGCCTTCTTTATCTCCGATCCCAACCCGCTCAATTCGCCCTTCGACTCAGTGTCGTTCTCCGCCGCCGCCGCCGGTTCCGAGCTCCCTAGGCTTTCTTCGACGGCTTTGGTTGTGGTGGACCAAAACGACTGCTTTCTTCTTCTTATGCTCTTCTCGGTGATCTTAAGGAACCTAGCCTGGAGGGGGAGATGGTTACAGACAGCTGTGGGTTTCCGGCGCGCCGGTGATATTGGATGACCGGTGATCGGCGGTGTTGCCGGGAACTGTACGGAATTGCTAGTGACATGTTTGGGTGTTCTGCTTGTCAAAAGGTGAGGGGATTTGAGCGAGAAAGGATAGCGTTGGAGGGCAGTTTTGGTTGATGGCTAGCAGTTCGAAATTGAGGGTTTATGGGCTCCACTTTTCTCTGGCCCACGGTTTTCTAATAAGAGACAAAAATGTAGTGTTTGGCGTTTTAGTTTAAACTAAAATTTTTGATTGTTGTAATATAAAATTTTTAAGTATTATAATATAAAAAAAATAAGTTATATTAAAAAATTTTACATACTATAGTATTTTTATTGAAATTAATTTTAATTATTACAATGTAAAGTTTTCACGTGTTATATTACTAAAAAAAATTATACTAAAAAGATTTTACATGTTACATTAGTTTTATCGAAATCAATTTGATGGTTTAAACTAATACTTTCAAACACCCTATGACGACTCTATGACAAGTTCATTAAGGGGGAAAGGGTATTGTTTTGGTCTTTTGGAGGCGAAGAAGAATTTGTAGTATAATGTAAAAATATCAATCATCAAACCTTTTTATCCAGTGAAATGAATGATTATAAGAAGCTAATTAAATTAAAGTATAAATGCTTAAATTATGACATCAATATTAATTTCGATGTTTTTCAAGCTAAATACAACAAATGGAATAGATTTTTTTATTAAATGAAAAATTCATTGCTGGTGTCATGTCATCTTTCGTTTTTCTCATCTGAGGCAAAAATTTCAAAACCCATTATTACAACAGAAAAGGACTCACCTAATCTGATTTAAGTTAAATAATGGACAATTTTATGCCCACTCAAAATTGTGGCTAACTGATGATTTTGAATCTCCGGTTTATTCTTCTTACCAATTAAGAACCATATATCTTTTAATCCAATCACTAATCTTTCCACCCTCCTATCAAATATAGAGGATGTTTGGGAAGTATAATTAAAACTGAAACTTTTAAATTGAAAACTATAACATATAAGAACTTATAGCTCACTTTTCTTATCATTTTATAAGGTATTTGACTCTCAGTTAGAACCAATTAGTTCTAATCAATATATAGTACAAAGCTCTTATATATTACCGTGTTTTTAACTAAAATTAGTTCAAACTATTGGTTCCAAATATACTTTTTAAATACCCTAATAACATGTGAAAGCTTTACACTGTAACGACTAAAAGGTCTAGTTTAGAACTAATTTACCACACACCCTAATAGTTTTGAATCAATTCTATCATCAAACCGAGTAGTAATGGAATAAATATTACTTCACTTTATGATTCCTTTTGGCTGAAGCACTATTATTACTTTGTTTTCCACTTAAATGTAAAAAAGTCAAAATTAAATCATACTTGTTCTTTTAGTAGCATGAAGAAACAAATCAACTTATAATGATAGCCCGAGGTTTATGGGGTATGTCTTTGATTTTTGGAGCTTTCACATCTTATAACTTGGATTGTGCCAATTGCCATAAACGTATATGGATTGCTGATTAATCACTTTGATTTTAATAATGCCTGAAGACAAATTAGCAAAATATTTTTTAAAATTTTGGGTGCAAATACAGTTCTCACTACTATATAGTATACATAAATATTGAATACTAAAAAAGAATTAAACATATGATCAAGAGAACCATCGTGTGTGTCTTCTTTATATGTCCTTCGTCTCACTGAAAAGGAAATAATAATATAAATAATATAAAAAATAAAAAGGAAAGGCTATTCAATCTGTAATAGTTTCCTTGACTTCGTAATTTGGATACGCACTGCTCAGATCGGAGCATATAACAAACAAGAAGATTTTGACAGATTTCTGAGCACTATTTGAGTGAAAAAGACTTGCTTGTGCATTCAAAAGAAATATGGCAGCACTGAAACTTGTGTCCTCATTCACTGTAAACTTTTGTCTCTTTTTTATTCACTTTACTACAAAACTATACACATGTTCCTTCAATTATTAGGAATAGTACCAAAACTCTCTAGACAAAAACGAATAGTACTAAAACGATTTTTTTAATAAAAAAATTAAAGCATTTTTCATGTTTTCTTACGTGCAATGTGTCAGTGCATCTGCACAACAGAATAACTTCTTTGAGCTATAGTGGTTTTGAAAGTACAGATTGACAAATTGTCAAATTTTGTTCAAAGGGCGGTTCTATAACATATATATATATATATATATATATATATATATATATATAATAAGAAATGCTAGGATAACACCCTCTCTAAAAGGGTCTTACCGTAAGACATTTTTTTACCATAAAAGTTTTATCTGACAGTTAAAATTAGACAAGGTTATTAATAGTAAAATGAGCCTAAATACACCAAATCAATTAAAATCCAAAAACTAAACATTAGAACAATTTAAGGCTCTGTTCAAAAAAAAAATCCGAAGGATATCTCCTCCTTTGCCATGGTGCTACCGCCATCGTCGGGAGAGAGTCGGCAGTCGATCGGTCGGATCAAGATCTCGAGAAGCTTCGCCTTGCAAATCATGGAGGAAGTGTTTCACCAGAGGAGAAACTAAAGAGGCTCAAGAGTGTGGATCTTTTTCGCAAGGAGGAGAAGGGATTTGACAAGATTTGTCTACGAGAGCATTGGGGAAATGATGGCTCTTGTCGTTGGCCGTGATTCTTCACGACCCCATCGCAATGGAGGTCGAGCCGTCGGGTGGCACCAAATGCGACCACCGTGTGAGTGACCCAACATCGATTTCATTGCCAATCACCTAGGTCACGATTCTCGCGAGGAGATGGCTTTGGGTCCTCGCCGACGCGACATCACAATCATAGTTTGGGTCCTTTTTTTGCCATCTATGGTAGATCGGCTACCATTGGGTCACCGTCAATCCACCGATGTTGAGCCCCTCGACTGCCAACATTGAGCCTCCCTTCAAACGGAGGCAAACATTTTGTTTTTTAAATTATTAGGTCTTTTAATTTTAATTATAATACTAATTGTGTAAGAGAAGGCCTATTATAATTATAATGAGGTGGATTTGAAGTTTTTAAACCATTGAGTTAAATTTAACGATTTAAAAAAAAAAGTCTTATAGTAAGATCCAGTAAGACCCACTTTTAGAGGGTCTTACTTACAACAGCATTTCCCATATATAATCAAGTTCTTTAAATGTTTATATGCTTTTGTGTGCTCAGTTTAGCTAAGTGGTGGAGCCACTTTGTATTAAGTAGGGCCATATGTCGTTATTTAATTTTTAAAATTTTTATTTTTATTTCCATTTTGTATTGTAATTTAGTTATTTTTTTATTTTGAAAGAAAAATTATAACCATATTCCCACAAAATAATTGATTGTGCCCCTGTTAGATACTTGAAAATATGTTGTTGTATCCCATTTTACAACAAAAAATATAATTGTATCCTTAAGAAATAATTAATAAAGTAAATAACTATGTGTACATTTAATAAAAATATTATCTCTAACATTTTTCACAATGCCCTTACTAAAAAAATTTCTTACTCCGCTTAACGCAGATGAGTTGCACATGAGGATTAGGACTTTGGATTGCCCAATTGACGGGTGTCCCTACGAAAGATCTCTAGGTCCAAGAAATCCGTTTTGAATTGATTGAGATGAACAATCCATAACCTGCCAATGCATGCACTATGCCTGTTTGTCCACATCTTTTTTTTGAATTATTTTCAATTATTTGAAGTGATCGAGACGTCATATTATTTCTCTATCTTTGGTGGTTTCTAGATTTCCTTCAGTATGTACACACTTTAATTTTCTTTTACTTTCTGCTTGGAGCTTTCTACAGCAAATATATATGTATGGCCTTTTTTTCAACGGTCATGTTTTAACAGTATTATTTTGACAATTAATGATATAATATGATAAAAATTTAATTTTATTAATTATTATAATTTTTTGTCAATTATTCAATTAGTTACGAACACCAAATCCATATTACTCGGTTAATAAAAATAATACCTATTAAAATATTTGACTCGATTAATAAAAATAATATTTATTGAAAATATAACTATTTAAACTATTCTTGATATTTGATGGTACATGTTTTTAAATGCACGTTAGAGTAAAACAAAAAAAGTACATGTTCTAAAAGTCTAAAAGTGACATAGTCTTGCAGAAATCCAAATAGGGATCATTTTTGTCGACATTATTTTGGAGTAGAAAGTACAATAAAAGAATGCTTATTTTCAAATTTCTTAATTTTCTTCACGACACATTTGTGTAAAATGAGCTTATTATAAATTGATTTTAAGATTCTCATCTCGGAAATGATCCTTGGTTCAGAGAAAAAGAAAGATTTAAGTATTGTTATGCACTTTTTTTTCGTCTTTTTTCTAAAAAGTAGTATGTTCATATTTTTTCTGAAAAAGTAAAAGGTCAGTCTAACTAGACAAACGTTGAGATTCTCTGAAAATGTTTCAATATTAAAGTTATTTTGTCTTAGTCCATTATGTGGTTATCTATACAACCTGTTCATTTGGCATAATTTTAATCCTTCAACTTTTTTTATTTTTTTCTACTTATTTAAAGTTTACTGTATGTGCTTTTGTTCCATATACTTTACATTATCATGAGTATACTACCGCCCCACATGGAAGAAATGGTGAAAAAAATGAATGTGAACAGAACGCAAATCAACTTCAATAATATTGATTAAGAAATGCTTGATCATTGCTAAAGGACAAGTTTTTCTGGTATAAGTCTTACCTAAACCATCCAACTTTACAATAAAATTATGGTATAAAAATATGAAATTAACTAAGAAAGCATCTAAATATTTTCCTTTAGTTGTTGGTAATCTCTCCTTGGATCCTTTCCATTTATCTCACCATTATTCAGCCATTTTTGACAAGAAAAAGAAAGTAAAACCAGGCTAGCTCTCCTTTTTTCTCAATATCATCCATAACTTTTGTTGCCTGCCTAATTAGCAAAATTTGGGTTCTCCAATGCTTTTGCTTGGTACTTACTATACACACAAACCAAAATATAAGCTTCCAACCATTGAGACAATGTATTTTTGTTTAGGCTTGAATATAAACAAACCCAATTATGTGACTTCTATAATTCATAGCCTGAGTGCAATTCCAAAAATAGTGGCTGAAGGACTTTATGGAAATCTTCATTTCTTCAAGGATGAATTTTCTCTTCTTATAAAATCTCAAATCCTTAGGCTTCCGTGAGTCCACAAGTGATCATGAAAAAACCCCTTGTTGCTCTTAGATTTTGTTTGGTTGTCAAACTGTTGTTGATGGCAACTTCCTTAACCCACTTCATCCTTACTGACTACCTAGGCTAACATCATCACGACCATTCCAAAATATTTTCTTTTTTATAGGTAAGGCCTCTAATGGAGGAAAATTAACTATATTAAGATATGTCTTTTTAGGACTTGTAGCTTATTTTTTCTCGACATTATAACATGTAAGAGATTTAGAGATTTATACTATAATAACCAAAAGTTTTGGTTAAAATTGACAACATCAAACGCCATATAAATCTTTTTTCTTCTTTTCTTTGCCCACTAAATTAAACTCATAATTAAAGAATATTACCAACCATCGTTATTCGTGATACGTGACCATGTAGCTGGAAAACAAGATTGTCACATGGTAAAAAGTAAAAAATATTAGGCCTCCCAAATATTGATGTCGAGTGATATTATATTATTGGTGATAAAATTATTTTTTTATAATTAAATACAAAAGGCATGTATATATAATTAAAGTGTTTGACAAAAGAGCTCAAAATTATATTATAGTATGTTAAATTTATACTATAACATATTTTTATCTTACATTATAACATGTTGCATTGTTTGTTCTCCCAAACAAGAGTTCATATACTTAGCTTCACTTATTTTATATATTCATCACAACCAATAAAAAAGACCACAATCTCTTGGCAAACACAAATTACTACTTGTACTTGTATCAATAAAATAAGATTATATCTTGGACGTTATAGTAATGTGTGCAAAAGCTCCCCCGACATGCAGGGCGCTCTATTGTTAAGCAGGAACACAAAACAGATTAATTAGACGACAATAAACCAAACTTTGTTCTCATTTGCCAATAAACTAGCAGTCAATAAAAACACTCAACGATAAAAACAAAACTAATGTATCTATTTCTTAACCACAAGACATGTTCTTTTACATTACAAACACAACGACAAGATGAGACCAAATAAACATAGTGCATCGAGACATTAAACTCTTATCCCACGCTTTCCTTGGTTTTGTAATTATCAAAATCCGTTTTTCCTTTGTCCTTATAGATGGAACATCGTCTTGCCACCAAAGCCCACCATGTAACCCATAAATTGGCTAAACATAAGTAGTACACTATTTTGTCACTTAATAGTTGACATTTTAAGATGGTATCTCAAAGTCTTTATAAAGTTTTCAAATTCCATCATGATATAGAGGCAGAACATAAACATCATTACGTGCTAAAATGGTTGGAAACCACTTTTAAAGACTAATTACTCACTTGTATATAAATATATATTTTAAATTAGACAAATTTTATGAAAAATATTATTTTAAATACCACTTCAAAAAAGAAAATTCCTCTAATTCAGCCCTATTACTACGTTATTTTCTTACTCAACATTTTTATGCATTTCTATTTATATTATTAATACTTGTAAGCCAATAATTGATTTACTTCTTATAAGCTGTTTGAAAGAGTGAGTTAAAATTAAAAATTACGACTGAAAATATTGTAGCATATAAAAATCTTACATTATAATATTTTTTTATTTTACACTATAAGATATGAATATTTGAGTTAAAAATGATAGGTTAAAAAAGAGTTTTTCAGACATCACATTATTCAATCACTGTTTATATGTCACAAGTCCCAAATAAAAAGAAAAGTCACTGAATTTATACACTAATTCATATATTATTGGATAGGGACCCATGTAACAATAGAAGTTGTGACACAACAAAAAGTAGTCAATAATATTACTAACAACAATATTTAACAAAAACTTTTCCAAGCGTTACATGCTCAACCGCCGCAAACGGTTGCGCTGCCGGCGGAGCTTAAGCTCGCAGTGTCGCCGGCCTCTATCGGACGCCGCCAACATGTCGACGAAGATGTCGCTGAAGGCGCTGATGATGAACTTGTGAGTGTCTCTAGGGTTTAAAGCAAGAAAACACAAGAGAAGCTCATGAAGATACTCCAAATCACTATTTTTATGATTATCATGATGATCATGATGATCATTCCTAGCTTCAATCATCTCCTGCATGGAATGTCGGAAATCGACGTAAGGGTCCACCGAGTACTTCCTCACCTCGACTCCGTGCAACGTCGGCGACATTCCGGAGGCGGAGGGGGAGACGGCGGCGGGTTTTGAGTCGGTTATGGAATTTGAGTTTCCGGGGGAGGAGAAGAAGAAGCGGTTGGAAGCGAAGACGGCGGAGAAGTCGGGCGGAGAGAAGCGGTCG
This sequence comes from Artocarpus heterophyllus, assembly GCA_025403435.1. Classification (NCBI taxonomy): domain Eukaryota; kingdom Viridiplantae; phylum Streptophyta; class Magnoliopsida; order Rosales; family Moraceae; genus Artocarpus; species Artocarpus heterophyllus. Next base: position 33,347,099 of record CM046354.1, on the reverse strand, counting down.
GATTCATCGACGTTGTCGTCTTCGGAGGAGGAGAAGAAGTCTTCGGTGGCCGCGGATTTGGAGGTGGAGCCGGCTGAGCTGGCGGCGGCGGCGAGGTCGTAGCTGTAGAGGGAGTTGAGGTTTTTGATGACAGCCGATGATGAGGAGTACGAGGCTGAAAGTGACACGTGGTGGTCGTTTTCGGTGTCGGCGTCGGAGAGGCGTGGTGGAGATTGGGTAGTGGTGGTGGCGGTGGCGGTGGCGGTGGCGGTGGTGGTGGGGAGGCATTTGGAGATGGAGAAAGTGCAGAGAGGAAAGGTTTTTTTCCAAAATGTGTTGGACATGGCGTGTAGGGAGAGAGAGGGGTCTAGACAAGAGGATTATGAAAGTGTTTGATGTTTTGTCTTGTGTTGGGAGAGAGATGAAAGGGAAAGAGGAGGAGGGGTATGTAGAGTTTGGCTTTTTATGAGAGAGAGACAGAGAGGAGAGAGAAGGGGGTCAGAGAGGTTTTTTTTTTTTTTTTTTTTTTTTGGGGGGGGGGGGGGTGGGGGTGGTTGGTGGTTGTTCCATTTCTTTGTTCTGCTTTAGATCCAGTATAAGTAGCGTAGCGTGTTGTTTTGGGGTAATCAAATAAGACAATAGAATATAGATTGTGACCCAAATGCCCATATTCAATGTTTAGTTTATAGCAATAATTTTTACTTTACGTCCCTCTTCTTTTCAGAATAAAATGGAAAATACCTGGCCACAATTAAAAAATAAAAATAAAAGAAGTCTTGAATATATATATCCTTTTAGTTAATTTTATACTTGGTTGAAATGTGTTTCAGATTAGGCGAATAAAAAAGTGTATAGCATCTTTGTATATATCTATAAAGTTTATGAAGTAAAATAATACGCACCTTTTATTCTAAAACTCTGCAATTTTTGCCTCATCGTCTAGTCATCAAATGACTCTTAGACAGGCCAGTGAAAATACTTCATGTTTTCAAACCATTAAATTTGATCAAAATTATGTGTTTTTTACAAATCTAAAAGTTAAAAAAAATACATATTAATATGTTACTTTTTTAATATCTACGGAAAAAATCTCCTATATGTATTGGATGAGTGTCTAATTGAACTATTAGCTAGAAGTCTTTTTCCAATAAAGAAGTAATAATAAGCCACGTCATCCTATATATTTCTTAGATTAGGGGTTATATATAGTCATTTGCGAAGTGTCTTAGAAATTGTTTGGTAATTAGCCAGACAAATTTATCATAATCCAAATAAAGAAAACTCCCCATGCACAATAAAGATCTTAGCAAAATGGAGCATGATACATTGATTTGACTTTTCTTTTGGATCCGACAACATGAAAACTACAAACTCCAATTACGTTTTTACATGTCTCTTCAGCATGATACGTCAAGTCCTTAGTGCTGCACTAAAATATTTTCCATTCCTATGTTTCGTACTAACAGTATAGGGACACCTAGCGTTAGTGAATATCTATGTTCTAAAAATAACCCTCTTTGCGATCATAATTACCCCTTCAACCAATAAATGTCTAACCGAGGAAAAATTCTTGGGGTTCCATGCATACAAAGACCATAATCAATATACTTCAAAATTTTGTTTTAAAATTAATGAATTTGTCACTAATCAATATATTTTGAACTGTTAGGTCTTTATTAGATTATATGTACTCTTTTCGCATATGATTTTCATTTTGAAGCCATTTTGATCAAATTTAGAACGAAATTCGTTCTTGGAAAAAGCTCGTCAAATATGATATTTGGAACCTCAACTTTTTTCAATTACATTCACAATTATTATTATTCGGATGCTCTCCATGTCTCTAACTATTATTGTATTTGGAAAGATAGTTGAAATCAAAATATTGTAATATGTGAGAGCTTTACACTGTAGCATATTTTTATTTTATATTGTAACATATGAGAGCTTTACACTGTAATAATTGAAACTAGTTGTAATGTCCGAGAAAATTCATTTACTTAAATCTAGAATTTACTTAAATTAAAATAATGAATTTTCTTTAATGAATCGTACTTCGTAAAATTACGATAAAATGTTTACAGATAATATTGATGTGAATTATGTCTATAATATTCTGTGTAGTTGGGAGTATTTTTTTTTAAATACAAATTTTGTAGGTATGATTGCTAAAAAAATTTACAAGATACTCTCAAGATGAAATTTATATCACAAGAAATATAATATTTTTGGTATGAAGAGAAATGTTAATTAAAGTAAATAATCATGTCGTAGTCCAAGCAGTATAAAAATGGTCTTTTGTTAGTCAAAAAACAGGAAAAAAGATCTTGGTATTGATAGTTCATTAGTTGATAAACATAATGTAAAAAGACACACTTTGGGTAAAATAGTACACAGTATAGCAAAATGATACTGATTAAGTACAAATATAGATATAAGAAATACTGTGATGGGGAATGATCAATATAGGAAAGTGGGAATTAGTGTAATTTTAGATTGTTAAAGATAATATATGTACAAAATTCAACACTAACAGTATAGAAAAAATACAATGTATTGTAAAAAATTATGGGACCTACGTACTTTAACATAAGAGGTTGAAATTTTGCCACCCTTTCTATGAAGACACACGACAGCTATGAGTGGAGGAGACAAAAAAAAAATTCATTTTTGCCTCTAAAGTTGTGAAAATTGCAAAAAAAAAAAAAAAAATCCAAAAAGAAAGCTTTTTAAATAAGAAAAAAGGTGGCCAAAAATTGGAAAAAAATTCTTCTTTTGTCCCTAATTCACCTGAAGCTCCTAACCTATTTTCCCTAAAATTTTCTTTCAAACTTCATCAAAGAGATAGCCCCCAAAAAGTTCAAGAACAAAACTGAGTTTTAGTCCAAGGTAAAATCCTAACTTTCTTCTTTCTTCGAGCTTTTCTTTTTGGTTTTTAGAAAGGGGTTTGATGAGAAATTTTTCACAGTTTATGTTAAGGGAAATTACCAAGAACAATTGTAGGTGGAGGACCACAAAAATTACAAAGAAAAATCTTGGATAAATCCTAAACTAAACCTAAGAAATTATGTTTTTTTTTTTGGGTATTTTTGTTATGTAAAAACTTAATAAGGACTATGACATACTTAAGGGGTGTTATAACATATTTATGTGACTTGTTTCATGCTAGTGGTGTGTATTGTTGCGAGCAACTAGAGTTTAAGTTTAAAAACTTTAAGTTTGAAATTTAGCACAAAAAGAAAAGTGATTTTTGATATTTTAATAAATCTAGGGTTTTGATGGGTTTTAAGGTCATTGAGTTTCACATATTAGTTCTACCCATCACAATGGAGGTAACAATTTTGATGAACACAAGTTTGAAAAAAAATTTATTGAGGATAAAATTGTAAAATTTTTACTTTAGGGACAGTTTTGAAAAATAGCCTAAAACGCCATAATGCAATCCAAATTTTAAGAAAGATAGAACATAAAAGTTGTAGAACTCATCAAAATGGCTAAAAATAATAGGTGGTTTGCAAAAATTTTGCTCGACTCATGAGTTATGAATTTTTAAAATTTTGAACTATAAAATTTTTAATCAAAAAAAGAAGAAAGGAGAAATTTTTTTAATTAAAGGTATTGGATTTTGAAACTTTGGTGAGTTCATACCCTATTTGGAATAAAACAATATTTGAATCCAATGATGTAATATGGTTGATTTTGAAAATCAAGGAAAAATTGTCAAATTTTCACAAAATAAGGAAAAATCACAAAGTCAGGTCAGAACAAGTTTTTATCGCAAAATGGGCATCGACGCCTCAAACTCACTGTCTTTTATATGACAAAAGTAGGCTTGAAAAGTTTAAAAATTCTGTTAAGAGCAAAAATATCATGTTTTGCAAAATGTGGCGAAACGGACCCTGAAGCACTCGAAATAGAGCAAGGCCTATAGTGGAAAATTTCGTCCTAGCTCCAAGGGTGACCAGAAGGCATTTGTAGGTTGGCAAATAAGTTCCGTTATGCCTAAGTTTTTAAAAAACCTACTAAAAACCAAGATTGGTAGTTAGTGTTTATGTTTAGCTATCGACTAGAAGGTTAATATTTAGTAAAAATGCTAATAACAAAAAATTATCCGAGCAGGACACGAAAGCAATTCATGCAAGGGATAGGGAAAATTGATTAAGTACAGTACAACTAACAAGTACCAAATCCCACCTACAGTGTGGATAATAATAGTTTACTCTTAAAGAAGAAGTCTATCATACTAAAAAAAAAAAGATTACTTTGATAGTACACTCAGTCTAAGTCAATTAAGCATCATGCATGATATGACACCATAAACTAAAAAATGGGTAAATGATACACCAAAGAACATAATAAAATGTTGTACCAACCTTGTGACACAAAGAAAGCTTTTAAGTTAAGTTATGGTCTTGGCTTTATAACGAGTATTATGCGTATTTGGTACAAACAGTTGGGCCCTAATTAAGTTAAAAGTAATTCATAATAGAAGTTCATAAATGAGCAAAATTAGATCATGCAAATTAGTTACAAAATTATCTTGTAGAGCAATAGTTCACTTAGTTTGTTCATGCTGCAAGGAATCTAGCCATGAGGCCAGAATGGTACCCATATGGAGCTGGCAATGGTGGGCAGACAAGTGTATAATTACGGTATGGATGTCGCTGCAGTAAGGCTTCCGCTATACACACACATGTATATTTGATAATGATGAATATGTAATATTGGAAATAGTATAAGAGATAAGTTATGTTATAAAATGCTAATTAAGTAAATGTAAACTTTTTGTATAATTGGATCATTCTTACAGTTAAGTTAAAAATAATTCATAATAGAAGTTCATAAACGAGCATAATTGGATCATGCCAATTAGTTGCAAAATTATTTTCTGGGTTATTTTTGGACTTATTGAGCAATAGTTCACTTAGTTGTTCATGTTGTAAAGAATCCAGCTATGAGGCTAGAATAGTACTCATATGGAGCTCGCAATGGTGGGTGGACAAGTGTATAATTACGGTATGGATGCCGCTGCAGTAAGGCTTCCGCTGTACAGACACATATATATTTGATAATGATAAATATGTAATATTGAAAATAGTACAATAGGCAAGTTATGTTATGAAATGCTAATTAAATAAATGTAAACTTTTTGTAAATGACTATGGGTAAATGGATTATATGATTTTTAAAATTAGAGTATATTTACAATTTTAGTTCACAAAAAAGTCTCCATTTTTTAGGCTTTAAGCAAAACTTTTAACGAGTAAAGAAATGTTTAGTTACAATCCCAAAAAACGGATCGTAATACTAGTAAATTTTAACAACATTGTGAAATAAAACCTATACCTGTTTGACAAAAGTTTGCTACATTATTTTTTCAAACCGTGTTGAGAAATGGGCTATATAGCTTACTAATACTTGCTAAGTTGATCTTCTGTCCAAAATATAGTTGCTAAGTTGATTATATATATTATGTTAGCCAATTTCTTGTCTTGCATGATTTGCCACGCACCACTAGAAAAAGTCTCCAGCCTCTTTACTCCATTCAAAAGCAAAACCTCCCAATATAGAAGGCACTCATACATTTGGTTGGGGAAAATAATTTGTTCCATCTGTATAATGGTAGCATTGTTCCACGTGGGCTCAACGTTATGCATGTACAAAAAATCTTCCTACCAGGCAATGAGGGATCTGCACTTTACTTTGTCCCTTCACATCAACGATCAAATAAATGACAAAATCCAGCACTTTGTCCCTTCACATCAAGCCATCAAAAACTACATGGAAACTGACCTCTATTGCACTATCACGCCATAATAATGAACTTTTGAGTCAATGCATCCAAAATATTGTACCTCAATTTCTGTACACTTGGCCACCAATGCCTGTACAAGTTCCTATTTTAGTAGGCACCAATAATATGGCTATATAAAGCCAAATAAGTAGCCCGTTACATTTGGTGGCTATTATATGAAGATTAAATAACCAAATTATTCATTTTATAATGACACGGGGAGAAACCTACTCTCAACTTTGGAAAAATACTAATAAGCCGTTTGAAAAATTAATTATAACTAATAGTTTTAGCTTAAAAACTATAATATATAAAAATTTTATGTTGTAATAATAATTTTTTGTTTTTTATTATAATAAATAAAAGTTTTATATTATTTATAGTTGTAATCGATGGTTTCAACCGTTCTTTTAAACAGCTTGTAAGTTATTATTCTAATTATTACCCTAGTTATACATAGTGAAAATTATGAAGTGTGCGATTTTTTTTATAAACTTTTTTTTTAGTATATTGCCTTTTTCAATGATTGGAATTAGCAGTCATATATATAAGTCTTATATTAAGAATAACCATTATAAATCTTGTGTATTTATATTTTTATTTGTTTTTTTTTTTGTGATTTTATTACTCTCCATGATGTAAAATTAGAACGTCTAATTTTTAACAAATGGAAGAAACATTCTAAGTTATTAAAATATCTTCAAATATATTTAGTTTTGATCAGTTGACAACTTAAAATTTAAATTACAGAATAGGTCTAAGGTTTTTTTTATTTAAATTGCATATCGTACATATATTTGAAGATGTAATGTAGAGTAAGTTTCGTTGGATAGTTTACGTGGTTTGGACCGAAAATTTACTTGAACCTAATTGACAATAAACTTTACGTTTGAATTTAAACCATTGATCTGACAGGACATCCCAATGCGAAAATATCTCATGTTTTCCACACTTTGAGCCCCTTTTTCAATCAATACATTTGAAAAAAAAAAAAAATAAAACCATCATATTTTAAACCAAAAAACCAACAGGCTCATGCGCATGCGAATGCGGTGGATTATAGATCGCCCGCCAAGGGGCGCCAAGGGCTCTATGGTTTCTGCTTTTGCAGCATTACTTGAGCAGAAGAGGGCACTGGGACGGCTCATATGTATGGCAGTGTTGTCTTTTTCACTTAACATGTGCACGGTAAAAGGCCTGCTTTCAATTAGTGGGGGGGCTGTCAGCGAAACCAAGATGAAGCTCTATATATGCACCTTAAACTTGAAGGCTGTTAGGTATTAATCAGTTTTAATTAATTTTTTTAGTTAAAAACAAAGTAAAATTTTGACATATTATAATAAATATAAAAAAATTACTACAATATAAATTTTTTATATACTATAATATTTATAATTATAATTAATAGTTTTAACTATTATGTAAAAACCCTATAAGCCAAGTAGTGCTGCTCATGAGGGCCTCTCTTTCTTTAGTTCTCTTCTTTCAAGAAAACCAAGTGTTGACTTTTTGACTTTGGATTTTTCATCAATCATGGTTGGCACTATATATTAGCCATCGGGATAGCACAGGGTTCTTTCGCTGCCAGTATTTCAGTTTGCCAGCCCCATTTTTCAGGCTTTTATCACAGTTTACGTATGTCATCCACTTGAATCCAACCCTTGAGTCCCTTTATCTCTTACCCTTTTAAATCATTCCCCCAATAGCATAAATTAATTAGAATAAATAAATATCAAATTCGACGTATCTACCGGATCAGATCCAACGATCTACTATGTCAAATCTTCGATCGGCACTAATTCAAAATCTGCACAATAACTTCACAATACTCCGTTGCACTACTTATATAATGTGTGATTAATATTGCTAATAAGATGTTTAAAAAATATAGTTAGAACTGAAATTTTTAAATTAAAAATTGTAACAAATAAGAGTTTTATATTGTAGTTTATTTTTTTTATCAGTATATTATATAAAAGCTTTACACTGTATTAATTAAAAATTTTAATTAAAATTGATTTTGTTAAACTCCCTTTAAAACAGCCACAAATTTTTCCGCCACTCAAAAGGTAGACGTATGAAAAAAAAATTGATAGAAATAGAGTTGGAAAATGAAAACATTATTGACTCTTTTATTGAAGAACCCCCCTACAATATTCCGATTAATAATACTAAGTGAATCAAATTTGCAATGAATGCCTCAATCGAGTCACCTAGACCCAAAATCTAACAAGTCAAAATATAGCAACTATAATACATTAATTAAAATATCACTACTAATTTAAACTGTTTTAATCAACTTTACGCGATTTTACTCGTCGTTGTATCACTGCTCTAAATAGTCTAATTCAATATTCCACGTCAACATTAACAACACTGAAGCTATAGGCGCTGATATATACTCAAGTAAAGTCATTCAAGGAACATTAACAGATACAAACACAATTAGAATCAAATTTTTAGTTATTAAATAGTAAAAAATTCTCGTATATTATAATAAAAAGTAAAAAAATTATTATAATATAAAACTTTCACATGCTACCATGTTTTTGAGTCAAAAAGTTGATTTTAACTATACTTGTTAAACAGTTATGGGCTATTATTATCTATAGAGTACCTTCAGGCTCCATGAACAGCCTCAACAAGCTTTCAACTTGACCTTAGAAAAGGCTTAGAGATGCTCAAAGCAAACTGTAGTCACTTTACCGCGAGCTAGCAACCTTACAAGAACAAAGCATGGTAAGTTCATGGGTATCTCAAGATACAGTAAGGTGAGTGCGAGCCCTAGCAAGCTCATGCTAAGTCAAGCTCGAACCTTAATGAGCTCATGTCTAGGTCATGCCTTAACAAGCTCATTCATTAACATCCTTAGCAATCGCATCCCTGTAACGTCTCAAAATTTATTTAACATTAATGTAATGTAAATGATGAATTAGTGTGCCATAATTAAAGTTTTAACTTTAATTAGATTATTTGGTTGGATTTTTAGTTTTTGGTTGTTTTGTTAAATTGATGTGTTCAAAAGATTTCTTGTTGATTTAAAAGGATGTTTTGAGTTTTAAAACACAACAATTTGTAAAATGTTAAAAATACTCCATTTTACAAAACCGTGGGCGGCACATGGTTTTCGCACAGTAAAACCGTCCACCGATTTTCTCTATTTATTTCCCTATTCTCTCTCTCTCTCTTCACTCAGCTCCCTCACTCTCTCTCTCTTCCCTCCCGTGGATTCCCTCTCGGCAGCTCTCTCTCTCAAATCTCTCTTTCAAAAAAATTTTTGATTTCCATTCGAATCCAAGCTTCGGAACAGCAAGGAGGAAGCTCGGGGACGTGATTCGGCAACCGAGAACGCGGATTGAAGCTTCGATTCGAGGTTAGATTCGAAATTTCTAAAACTTTTACAAAATTTCCAATTTTGTGTGTTTTTGAAATCTAAGTTTGTTTTAGCTTAGAAAATCGTGGATTTGTGTTAAATGAGCTTAGAACAACTAGAATCTAAGCTTAGATTGAAGAAAAACGGATTGGATTCAAGATTTTCATTTTTCTCCTCTTTTTCTCATTTTTGGATTTTTGAGGATTTTGAGTTTAAATGTTGTTTAAATGATTCCAAACATGTTCTAGAATGTTTTTCTATCAATTATAGTTGTTTTTCATGCCTGGGATTTGAGAAAAACAGGTTAGAAACAAGATTTAGATTTTGGGGATCGAGAAACCCGTGGCTGGGATTTCTGGATCTTCCCAGTTCGGCAGGCCGAAGTTCATGTTCGGCAGGCCAGAGTGATGATCGGCAGGCCGGTGTTCTTCCGACCGGCAGGCCGAATCTGGGGAAACGTTCGGCAGGCCGAAGCAGGGCGTCCGGTAGGCCGACCGAGGCATGGAAAATTTTGTGATTTTTACCCGTTTTCACTGTTTTGAACCCTGATTTAAATCCCAACCTTATAGGATGATTTTAATGATACAAATGGCACACTAGGACATCATGGAATGATTTAGTAACATAGAATGTTTCGAACTAGATATTGATCGACTTAGTTTGTATCTAGGATTGTTCGTGGTTCCGTGGAGCTAACGTATAGCGGATCGGGATTACGGTGTGGGGTACCGGCACGAGTACTGAGGTAGGACTTCTATCCTATTCCTTTGGTAGCCTGGTTTTGAAATGATTTGGCTTTGAAAATGATTTCTATCAAAATGTTTTCAACGGTTGTTTGAAAATGGTTTTATCGGTTATATTTTAATATACCGTGATTATGAAATGAATTTCATAATAAATGTAATTGACAACACTCGGTAATTGGGTTTTGAATGATAATGATAATAAACACAAAGGCATGATGCCATATCAGAGATCGGGTCGTGTGGCGATCGACCTTGGGGGCAGGTCCCGAAACCCAGCTGGGCCACTACGGTGGTGATATCATGGTTTGCCTAGGTAAAAGTAAACTGGTGTTTTGATTTGACGAGTAAACTGTTCTGTGTCAGAACGGTTCTACTCAATTTATTTATTTATTTATTCAAGTTCCCTTTTTCTGTATAACTCTTGATAAATGTTATGTTTCTTTGCATTAAATTATTTTATAAAACTCAGTCCTACTGAGCCTTTCGCTCACGTTTTATCTGTTTTTAAATTCCCCCCTTCTAGGTGGTTTCCCATTTAGGTTTGGAGAAGATTCTTCGGACCGAACTCAGGAGCAATAGGAGAGTTTATTTACATTCTGTATTTATTAAACAAGGCATGTAAGACTTAACTTTATTGGTACTTGGACTGTAATTGTATTTATGATATTGTCAGAACCATGTGTGTGCACAAGTTGTGGGTTGTGGAACCCATATTCGCGGTTTTTATTTAATTTATTACCTGCTTAATATTCATAAATTCTTTTATAAAATGTGGTGGAAAATCTTCTTAATTTTTATTTAATTTGATTCTCAAACTCTCGATTTTAATTAAATCCTCTTTTAATTAATCTAAATATTCTGCCATGTCACCTCCCGTACTCTGGGGCATGACAGAATGGTATCAGAGCTCAAGGTTATGAACCTTGGGAATTGTGCACACATAGGTTTGACAATGAAATACCTCTGACAGTCCAAATTTTGTTTTCAGAAGTTAGAGAATGGCACCTAGACGTCGTTCGACTGCTGACGCTGAGTTCGGAAATGATGAGAGCATGATGAGGTCTATGTTTGTGGCTTTCCGACAGATGGCAGCCAGGGCTAGACCGGAAGACTCCAGTGTTTGTAGTCGGCATGCTTTCTTTAAGGAATTTCGGCGGGCGTCTATTCTGACATTTGATGGCAATGGGGATCCGCAGTTAGCAGAGTATTGGTTGGATTTGATCTTGAAGCATCTGGATACTCTTGGTGTGCCTGAGGAGTATCGTGTGGAGTTTACGGTGTATAAGCTCGAGGGTGGCGCTAACACCTGGTGGAAACAAACTAAGCGTCTGGAGCGCGGTGGCGATATTGTTAGACATGTATGCTCTAAGGAGTAAAAATGTAATACGTTTTTGGAGACATTTTTATCAATAAAGAATTTATTCATTTATATATACCAAATATTGTCCTCTTTACGTTCATATTTGTTGAATGTATGATAAGCAAACAGTAGTCTGAGACTGTCAGTCTAAACCTTAAGAGTTGGGCATATGATGGGATGATTATGCGGTAGACACGACTCTTAAGGTGATGGTCTAAAATATATGATCCGCAATCGAGGGAATAAAGTTGGGCGCTTTATTCATGTAAAGATTGTTATGTTGTCTATATCCCTTTTGGGAGATGGTTTGTCTTGGCCATCGGAGTTGGACTCCGTGAATAGAAACATTGGCGCGTTGTCATAGGTGACGATGTGTTGGATCGGGACATAAAGTGAATTGATTTGGATTAATAATTCTGTCTTGTCAAATCGATTCGCTTTAGACAATCATTTGTATTGTATCTTAATCCTGAGATGAATAATGGGCCCGTTGTCTCGACTTGTGTCTTTTGATGTACCAATGGGTGACTCCCACATCTCTATAGTGGCATGCATGCCGGTACGTTGGAGGCATGACTCTTGGTAGCGTAGACTTGTTATTCATAGATATGGAATCCATAGCTCCTCTTTAGGAGTAATGATATCCTCTTATATGCGTTGTCCTGTGATTGGAAAACTGGAGCGCTCAACCATTTGGATACATAGGTGTAACCGAATGGTATACTATCTTTGGATGGTAAGTTTTCTAATGGTGAGACAATGGAACGTAAGATAAAAATAATCGGGAAGGTAAGACAGAACTTGTCCTTAAGCCGATTATGGATGATCATATGGGGATGCGATACACTATGATATGTCATGGAGACTTAGCTACACGAGCTTCGTAATTCTATAAAGTTCGAGAGTGCAGCTCCAAGCTTTTAGTGGAGTAGCGTTGGAGTTGATAATTGTGAAATGTATATCTGGGATATTGGGTTTCATAATTATCATGAGCTTGAACTTTATAGGTCCATTTTGGTCCCCTTTGCTAGCTCACAAAATCCTGTAACGACACGGCGTGCTTTTCCAATAATTGGTGACTTATGTCGGATTTATCAGATTGGTTTAAAATTTATAAGAATCAAATAATTCATGTCTGTTTATCGGTTGAATTAATTATGTAAGAAATTAGTTCAAGATGAACTTGTTGAATTATGGCGTTCGGATAATTCTTGTCTGTTTATCGGTTGTTTTAATTTTGGACAATTAGAACAAGATAAACTTGTAGAATTATTGTGAATTGATTTATTTTCTTAGAGATTATCTTGATAAAGTTTGTTTTGATCAGATATCTTTTCTATTGGGCTATTTGAATCAAAACTGAGACTTTATCCTTTAGAATCTCGGGTGGAAAATAAAAGATTCGCGGAGATTTTTTCTCGGCAGTTCGGCATGCCGGATGACGTGTTCGGCCTGCCGAACTGGCCAGTTCGGCCTGCCTATCTCACAGTTCGGCATGCCGACCGCGACAGCTAAGATTACGCGTTTTTCACGCGTATCTTATCAGATATTGATCCGAACTTGATTCTATTTCGATTTTTGAGACCTAATCTGATATGGACTGACCCCAAGGACCAATAGGTATAAAAAGGGAGTGAGTCTAATGATTTACTCAGATCAATTTGAGAGATTAAGAGTGATACTCTTCTAGTGAGCATCTAAAAACTCCCTGAGAGCTTTTGTTCACAAATCACGAACACTAGCTTTGGGTTCTCTCTATTGGTTGGAAGGAGAGTCACCGGTGGAAGAGCTGTACGTGTGATCCCACACTCACTCCGGTTGTGGATAGAGAATAGCAAAGAAGACCAGTTGGTTGAGGCTCTTCTGGAACGTTACTTCTCTACACAGGTCGCGGAGGTTCTTCGGCATACTGAGGTTAGTAAGATCTGTTTAATTTATACATATAACATGTCAAACTTGTGTTTTGGAAAATACTCTGATGAAAAATTTTTAAAATTCCGCTGCGCACTTTGTTTCCAACAATTGGTATCAGAGCCGAGGTTTTTACATAAATTTGCAAGTTTGTGATCATGTTATATGCATAAATTTTGTGATCTTAATCTCTCCAATGCTTGAATTAAATTTTATAGAGAGATGGCACTCTAGGTTTCTATATAATATATATGTTGTCATGGATTATATGGTGAATGTTTATTAATTAATTATGGTTGATTAAATTGTTGTTTAATTATTTATTAATTAATTAACACCGGTTATGGTTCCTTAGAGGTTAGAATGTGTATCTAGGTTTTTCATGTAATTAGATGACGGACTATCATCTCCGTCTAGGAATTATTATTTAATTTGTAAGAATTTTGTAATTAAATAATTATTCGGAGAAGACGGAACGAGAAGTCGGATCTTGAAGATAGATGATGGCGCCTCCAGGTATTTCCTGAGTCTCTAATTTTATGTTTTTGAATTGTTGAAAATAAAATTGATGAATTGCATTAAAATTGTATTTTCTGGATTGAGGGTTTTCTGCTCGGTCGGCATGCCGGACCTCACAGTTCGGCAGGCCGAAGGTCACAGATCGGCAGGCCGGACGCATGGTCCGGCAGGCCGACAGTGGGGCAGAAATTTTGGTGCTCTGCCGGCAGGCCGAACCTTCATGTTCGGCAGGCCGAACCACCATGATCGGCAGACCGATCACCCAGATCGGCCTGCCGACCGAGAGCTGCCAGGCGTCCAGAAAAGGTGCGATTTTTTAGTGCAGTTTTAATTTTATTTTTGGGACGATTCTGAGAAACATTAAATTTGGATATGACCGGAAATATGAAGTGTTCGATTCATACGGGATTGAGGACTTGAAGATGGATATTACATGAAGAAGGATACAGCTTAAGGATTCAAGGATGAAGAATCGATAAATGTCTCGATTATTCTCTTGTAATCTTATTTTTTCTATTCTCTAGGGTGGAACCATAATATTACGGTTATTATTATTATGCTTGTAGCTTTGCTTGATTGCTTTGCTTGTCTGCATTATAATATGATTTACCATGTATATTGATAACATGTCATATAGAATAGGGAGTGCCGCTCATATTAAAATTGTTCATGCATAATTTTAAAATAAAACCTTGACTTCAAAAGATTGAGTGGGAGAAGGTTTTCGAAGAGAGAACCTAAGGCCTCCATCGTTGGTCCATAGGAAGAACATGATGGTCCCAACCCCTAGGAAGGGATTTCTATCATGTACCAGATTGGATCTCTGAAAGGATAAGGTATTTTAGTATGATTTATGGTTGCACACCCCTAGGTGGTGATTATAAATCATGGATAAAATATTAAAACGGTGGTTATACACTCACGTTAACTTTATTATTAACCTCCCCTAGGAGCTCTGTTAATAAAATTAATGGCCAAAGAAACGATTATTAGTATATGCTGGATCATACGGGTCCTGGATGGCATATATTAATCAGGAGGGGATCCGTGTTCCTGATTGAATTTGGCATGACTCCCCTAGGAGCTTGTTGAATTCTGAGTTGGGAATTATCGTTGTAAGGTTGTGACTATTTTCAAGGTTTTGACACATAAACACATTTGTATGATTTTACATGATTGTGTTAACTTACTAAATTATTATATATGTTTGCTTATGTTTGGTATATGATTCTTTATTGTAGATTGAAAATGTCTAAAAACGCTTTATCATCGATACTTGACAAAAACCAATTGACCGGTGAGAACTATAATGATTGGAAACGGAACCTGGACATCGTCCTTTCCTTTGAGAAACTGAAATATGTTCTGACAACTCCTTGTCCTCCCGAACCTACGGGAGACTCAAGTAATGAGCAATTCCAAGCGTACGAACGCTGGAAAGATGCTAATGATCAGGCCCGCTGCTATGTTATGGCTAGCATGAATAACGTGCTGCAGGCTCAACATCAGGATTATGAGACTGCGAAGCAGATCTTGGATAATCTTGAGGACATGTTTGGAGGCCAGGCCATAACAAAGCGGCAAGGGGCGCTTCGGAAACTCTTAAACTGTAGACAGAGACCGGGGACATCTGTAAAGGAGCACATGATGTTGGTCATGGGTTACCTCGCTGAGGCTCAAACCAATGGAGCCGACATCGATGCTGAAACTCAGATGACTATGGTCTTTGAGACTCTGTCTAAGGAATTTATTCCGTTTAGAGCTACTTTTAATCTAAGCAATAGACGGGATATGACCTTGACAGAACTGATGAAACAGTTACAAGAGTTTGAACTGCTGATCAGGGAGTCTCCTGCTGGTGGAGAGGCCAATTTGGTAGCTGCTTCTGGTTCCAATCCTAACTCTGGGAATGGAAAGAAACAACGGGCCAAGAGTGGGAAGTCTTCTATTCCTATTGCTACCAAGAGCAAGAAGAAGAAGAAGAAGAACCCAAAGAAGCTTAAGTGCTTCTTTTGTGGTAAGGTCGGGCATATAAAGAAGCATTGCAAGGACTTCCTTTCCAAGGGAGGTAGGTGTGATCTTCTATATTTAGAAACTTGTTTGGTTGAGGAATCCAGTGACATTTGGGTCATAGATTCTGGTGCAACTAATCATGTTTGTGTTTCTCTGCAGGGATTCAAAGAAACGAGAAGTCTACTTCGTGAAGACTTAACGCTTCGGATGGGCGATGGATCCTTGGTCTCAGCGGAAGCAGTGGGAGATGTCCATCTTTATTTTGATAATTATAGGAGTTTAATTTTGCGAGATTGTTTTTATGTTCCTAAATTTAAAAGGAATTTAATTTCTGTATCTTCTTTATTTAAAGACTCCTACGTGGTATCTTTTAATGAAAAAGTGGTGATTCGTAAAAACAAATCTTTTATCTGTTCTGGATGGATGCAAAATAATCTATATTTTATCAAACCTAAGATGGACTTGTTGCTTAATGCTGAGATAAATGATAATAACTCAAAAAGACTTAAAACTTCTCACTCTAATAAGACTTATCTTTGGCATTTGCGCCTTGGCCATATTAACCTAAATAGGATTCAAAGGTTGGTAAGGGATGGACCTTTAAGTCACTTAAAGGTGGAATCTATACCTCAGTGTGAGTCTTGTTTGGAGGGTAAAATGACCAAAAGACCATACGGGTCTAAGGGCAATAGGGCCGAAGGGGTTCTAGAACTTGTGCATAGTGATGTTTGCGGACCGATGAACATCCGGGCACGAGGAGGGTATGAGTACTTCGTTACTTTTATTGACGATTACTCAAGATATGGGTATGTGTACCTAATGCACCACAAAAGCGAAACTTATGATAAGTTCAGGGAGTTTCGGGCTGAAGTGGAAAAGCAATTGGGTAGACCCATAAAGGCACTTCGATCTGATCGAGGTGGGGAATACCTTTCTGATGAGTTCTTGGGACACTTGTTAGAGAATGGGATTTTATCCCATTTGACTGCGCCGGGTACTCCGCAGCAGAATGGCGTAGCAGAGAGAAGGAATAGGACTTTGTTGGACATGATTCGGTCCATGATGAGTTATTCATCATTGCCTTTATCCTTTTGGGGATATGCACTACAAACCGCATGTTATCTTTTGAACAATGTGCCTTCAAAATCGGTCCCTAAAACTCCTCACGAGTTGTGGACAAGACGGAAAACATCCTTAAACCATATTCGCATATGGGGATGTCCAGCTCATGTCCTGTTTAAGGATCCGAATAAGTTGGAAGCACGTTCAGAAGTTTGCGTGTTTGTAGGATATCCAAAAGGGACTAAAGGGGGTTATTTTTATAACCCAAAGGAAAATAAAGTCGTGGTTTCAACTAATGCAACTTTCCTTGAGGAGAGTTACATGAACGACTTTAAACCTCAAAGCAAAGTGGTGCTTGAGGAGTTGAGGGGTAATCCGTTTACTCCGGAGGTTCCGAACGAAACCATTCCGATCGGTGTAGAAAAACCAAACAAACCTGAACAACAACCTCAGGGGCTTCGGCGTAGTGGGAGGATCGGGCGTCAACCTGAGAGGTATATGTTCAATGGGGAGGTCTTTTTGGCTGAACCGGATGAACATGACAGGGATCCTTATACTTACGCAGAAGCTATGGAGGATGTTGATTCAAGACTCTGGACAGAGGCCATGAACATTGAGATGAAGTCTATGGAGACTAATCGGGTCTGGGAGCTTGTGGATCTTCCCGAAGGGGTAAAACCCATAGGGTGTAAGTGGATCTACAAGAGGAAAAGAGGAGTGGATGGAAAGGTCGAAACCTTTAAGGCTAGACTAGTAGCTAAGGGTTATACGCAAAAGGAAGGAATCGATTATGAGGAAACCTTTTCGCCTGTAGCCATGCTAAAGTCCATCCGGATTCTCTTGTCCATAGCTGCCGCTCTCGACTACGAGATTTGGCAGATGGATGTCAAGACGGCTTTTCTGAATGGCTATCTTGATGAGTCCATTTATATGGAACAACCAGACGGGTTCAAGGTCACGGGTCAAGAGGGTAAGGTTTGTAAGTTGCTAAAGTCTATTTATGGACTTAAGCAGGCTTCTCGTTCTTGGAACATAAGATTTGATCAAGTGATCAAGACTTATGGGTTCTCACAAAATGTGGATGAACCATGTGTTTACAAACACATTAAGAATGGGAAGGTGGTTTTTCTACTACTCTATGTAGATGACATTCTGCTAATTGGCAATGACGATGGGGCGTTGTCATCGGTCAAATTATGGTTGACCAAGCAGTTTGACATGAAGGACTTGGGTGAGGCTAATTTTGTTCTCGGTATCCAGATCTTTCGGGATAGGAAGAACAAAATGATAGCTTTGTCACAGGCCAGCTACATAGATAAAATTCTCAGGAGGTTTGCAATGCAGGATTCCAAGAAAGGTGGGCAACCATCTAGGTCTGGAATTACTCTTTCTAAGAAAGACTCTCCAAAGTCTTATGAAGAAAGAGAATACATGAAGAAGGTGCCTTATGCTTCGGCAGTAGGTAGTCTCATGTATGCCATGCTTTGCACTCGACCAGATATTAGCTATGCGGTCGGGATTGTGAGTCGATTTCAGGCGGATCCAGGACCAAACCATTGGGTTGCGGTAAAGCATATTTTCAAGTACCTGAGAAGGACTCGTGAGTATATGCTTGTGTATTCGGGTGAGGATTTAACTCCTCTAGGATACACTGATTCGGATTTTCAATCCTGCCTGGATTCTAGGAAATCGACTTCAGGGTTTGTGTTTACTCTAGGTGGCGGTGCCATCAGTTGGAGAAGTGCGAAGCAAGATTGCACTTCGGATTCAACGATGGAGGCCGAGTATGTGGCGGCTAGTGATGCTTCGAAAGAAGCAGTGTGGCTCCGCAAGTTCCTTGGGGATCTTGAGGTAGTTCCTGGTATAGATAAAGCGGTATCACTGTACTGTGATAACAGTGCGGCGGTAGCTAATGCTAAGGAACCAAGATTTCACAAGAAGAGTAAGCATATTGATCGAAAGTATCATGTGATAAAGGACTTCGTTGAGAGCGGGCATGTCACGGTGTGCAAGATCGCGTCAGAGGACAATTTAGCTGATCCATTTACGAAGACACTTTCTGGGAGAGTCTTCGAAAGGCATGTGGAAGCTATGGGGATGCGAAATTTGCAGTATTTACTCACTTAGTGCAAGTGGGAGATTGTTAGACATGTATGCTCTAAGGAGTAAAAATGTAATACGTTTTTGGAGACATTTTTATCAATAAAGAATTTATTCATTTATATATACCAAATATTGTCCTCTTTACGTTCATATTTGTTGAATGTATGATAAGCAAACAGTAGTCTGAGACTGTCAGTCTAAACCTTAAGAGTTGGGCATATGATGGGATGATTATGCGGTAGACACGACTCTTAAGATGATGGTCTAAAATATATGATCCGCAATCGAGGGAATAAAGTTGGGCGCTTTATTCATGTAAAGATTGTTATGTTGTCTATATCCCTTTTGGGAGATGGTTTGTCTTGGCCATCGGAGTTGGACTCCGTGAATAGAAACATTGGCGCATTGTCATAGGTGACGATGTGTTGGATCGGGACATAAAGTGAATTGATTTGGATTAATAATTCTGTCTTGTCAAATCGATTCACTTTAGACAATCATTTGTATTGTATCTTAATCCTGAGATGAATAATGGGCCCGTTGTCTCGACTTGTGTCTTTTGATGTACCAATGGGTGACTCCCACATCTCTATAGTGGCAAGCATGCCGGTACGTTGGAGGCATGACTCTTGGTAGCGTAGACTTGTTATTCATAGATATGGAATCCATAGCTCCTCTTTAGGAGTAATGATATCCTCTTATATGCGTTGTCCTGTAATTGGAAAACTGGAGCGCTCAACCATTTGGATACATAGGTGTAACCGAATGGTATACTATCTTTGGATGGTAAGTTTTCTAATGGTGAGACAATGGAACGTAAGATAAAAATAATCGGGAAGGTAAGACAGAACTTGTCCTTAAGCCGATTATGGATGATCATATGGGGATGCGATACACTATGATATGTCATGGAGACTTAGCTACACGAGCTTCGTAATTCTATAAAGTTCGAGAGTGCAGCTCCAAGCTTTTAGTGGAGTAGCGTTGGAGTTGATAATTGTGAAATGTATATCTGGGATATTGGGTTTCATAATTATCATGAGCTTGAACTTTATAGGTCCATTTTGGTCCCCTTTGCTAGCTCACAAAATCCTGTAACGACACGGCGTGCTTTTCCAATAATTGGTGACTTATGTCGGATTTATCAGATTGGTTTAAAATTTATAAGAATCAAATAATTCATGTCTGTTTATCGGTTGAATTAATTATGTAAGAAATTAGTTCAAGATGAACTTGTTGAATTATGGCGTTCGGATAATTCTTGTCTGTTTATCGGTTGTTTTAATTTTGGACAATTAGAACAAGATAAACTTGTAGAATTGTTGTGAATTGATTTATTTTCTTAGAGATTATCTTGATAAAGTTTGTTTTGATCAGATATCTTTTCTATTGGGCTATTTGAATCAAAACTGAGACTTTATCCTTTAGAATCTCGGGTGGAAAATAAAAGATTCGCGGAGATTTTTTCTCGGCAGTTCGGCATGCCGGATGACGTGTTCGGCCTGCCGAACTGGCCAGTTCGGCCTGCCTATCTCACAGTTCGGCATGCCGACCGCGACAGCTAAGATTACGCGTTTTTCACGCGTATCTTATCAGATATTGATCCGAACTTGATTCTATTTCGATTTTTGAGACCTAATCTGATATGGACTGACCCCAAGGACCAATAGGTATAAAAAGGGAGTGAGTCTAATGATTTACTCAGATCAATTTGAGAGATTAAGAGTGATACTCTTCTAGTGAGCATCTAAAAACTCCCTGAGAGCTTTTGTTCACAAATCACGAACACTAGCTTTGGGTTCTCTCTATTGGTTGGAAGGAGAGTCACCGGTGGAAGAGCTGTACGTGTGATCCCACACTCACTCCGGTTGTGGATAGAGAATAGCAAAGAAGACCAGTTGGTTGAGGCTCTTCTGGAACGTTACTTCTCTACACAGGTCGCGGAGGTTCTTCGGCATACTGAGGTTAGTAAGATCTGTTTAATTTATACATATAACATGTCAAACTTGTGTTTTGGAAAATACTCTGATGAAAAATTTTTAAAATTCCGCTGCGCACTTTGTTTCCAACAGATATCGGTTGGGACAAGTTCGAGGAGCTGTTCTATGATCGGTATTTTCCGCAGGGGTATAGAGACCAGAAGGCAGCTGAGTTTTATAGATTGCAGCAGGGTGACCTTTCAGTTCGGGAGTATGAGGCAAAATTTAACGAGTTGGCTAGGTTTGCTCCATCAGCTGTGGCATCGGAGCGTGAGAAATGCATCAAGTTTCAGGAAGGGCTCAAGGCTCCTATTCGGCGGCAGTTGGTTGCTCTACGGCTTAGGAGTTTCGGGGAGCTTGTGTCGTCGGCGATCTCCGTGGAGAATGATTACGTGCAGTATTGTGAGGACCGAGCCAAGGCTTCAGGAGGACCGCAGAGGAGTGGCAGGAAGAGCACCAGTAGTCGTCCAGCTCTAGGGAAAGGCAAGCAAGGCGGTGCGACCAGTGGCAGCAGCAGTTCGTCTGGCAGCGGGCGCAGCAATCCCTACAGCTTTCATTGTCATTTTTGTCAGCAGCCCGGACACATCAAGAGGAATTGCCTGATCAGGAGTGCTCGTCTTGGATCGCAGACCGGGGAGGATGCCAGTCGTTCATCTCAGCCTCAGCCTCAGACCCTAGCTCCGCCTCCGCAGTACCCGCAGTTGCAGTATCTGCAGTTTTCTCCTCAGCAATTCTCATATCCAGCACGGGGGCAGCAGCTGCAGTATTTTCAGCGTAGTGTTCCTCAGTATAGAGCTCCGAGTACAGGTAGCGTGCAATCATCTCCATCTCAACAGCATCGGCTGAGTAATCCAGGACCCAGCAATGTCGGTAGAGGAAAAGGAAAGGCGCCAGTGCAGGTTCATGCAATGGCATCTGGAGGGTCAGATTCTCAGACTGGTAACGCGGTTGTCGATGGTATGATTTTGGTTTCCAGATCTTTAGCTCGTGTTTTATTTGATACCGGTGCCTCTCATTCTCTCATTTCGAGTTCTTTTGTACATGCCTTGGGATTAGAGATAGAAGAGTTTAATGAACCCCTAGTCATAACTTCTCCCTTGGGGCGGGTGTGTGTAAATTGTATGTGTAAATCCTGTAAAATAAAGATTGGGGATGAGATTTTGAAAAGTGATTTGATTGTACTCCCCATGAGTTCCTATGATGTGATTTTAGGGATGGACTGGTTGTCCAGGTATAGTGCAGTCGTGGACTGCCAACTTAGAAAGGTGACCCTAGTGTCTGATAGGGGGACGGTAATCACTTACCAAGGTGGTGGTTATTGGTTAATGAGTGAGCGTCTCATGAAGTCGTGTCTAGGAGGGCGGAGAAATCTAGATTGTTTTGCTTTTCTTGCCAATCTAGATTGCGAGCCCTATGTTTCGAAAGGTAGAGTAGCGATTCCGGTGGTTGATGAGTTCGAGGATGTCTTCCCCGACGAGTTGCCAGGATTACCACCGCATCGGGAGATTGAGTTTGGTATCGAGTTGTTTCCAGGGACATCACCGATTTCTATGGCACCTTATCGGATGGCGCCGGCAGAAATGAAGGAATTGAGGAAGCAACTTCAGGAGCTTGCTGATAAAGGATGTATTCGGAATAGCACATCTCTGTGGGGAGCACCAGTTTTGTTTGCTAAGAAGCACGATGGGACTCTCAGGTTATGTGTGGATTATCGGCAGCTGAATCGTGTTACGGTGAAGAACAAGTATCCCTTGCCTAGGATTGATGAGCTATTTGATCAGTTGGGAGGTTCGCGATACTTCTCAAAGGTTGATTTGCGTTCAGGTTATCATCAGCTCAGGATCAAGGAAGAGGATATTCCCAAGACAGCTTTTAGGACTCGGTATGGGCACTTCGAGTTTCTAGTTATGTCTTTCGGGTTGACGAATGCTCCGGCAGCTTTTATGGATCTGATGAACAGGGTATTTAGGCCGTATCTGGATCAGTTTGTGATCGTGTTCATCGATGACATTCTTGTGTATTCTAAGACTTGGGAGGAGCATGAGCAGCATCTTCGGATCGTGCTTCAGACTCTACGGGAGCACCAATTGTATGCTAAGAGGGAAAAATGTGAGTTCTGGTTGACTGAGGTCAAATTTCTAGGTCATGTCATCTCGGAGCATGGTATTTCAGTGGATCCGTCCAAGATTGAAGCTATATTGGAGTGGGAACGACCAAGGAATGTAGCGGAGATTCGCAGCTTCTTAGGTCTTGCTGGGTATTACAAGAAATTTGTAAAGGACTTTTCAAAGATTGCAGCTCCGTTGACGAGATTGATCAAGAAAAATGTCAGGTTTGAGTGGGATGAAGATTGTGAGCTTGCTTTTCAGGAATTGAAGAACCGATTGACTTCAGCTCCAGTGTTGATTATTCCTAGCAGTGACGAGCCGTATGAGGTTTATGCGGATGCTTCAGGGCGCGGACTTGGATGCGTGTTGATGCAGCATGGACGTGTGGTTGCGTACGGATCGAGACAGCTACGACCTCACGAGCGGAATTATCCTACTCACGATTTAGAGCTTGCAGCGGTGATCTATGCGCTGAAGATTTGGAGGTGTTATTTGTATGGAGCATCGTTTCAGGTCTTCTCCGATCACAAGAGTTTGAGGTATTTGTTCACTCAGAGGGATCTCAACTTGAGGCAACGCAGATGGGTAGAGTACATGGAGGATTATGATTTCGCTTTGCAGTATCATCCCGGGAAGGCTAATGTGGTCGCGGACGCGCTTAGCAGGAAGTCTTCAGGGGTTCTCGCTTGTTTGATTTTTGAGGACTGGAGCAGGGATGCGACAGTGAGTGAGTATCGGCTACTGTATCATGAAGATGGTGATCGGGTTTTGTTATATCATGTGGAAGCGACTCCAGCTCTTGTTCGGACGGTGAAGCAAAGCCAGTGGCAGGATCGACATTTGCAGGGGATTTGGTCGCGGATTCAGAACGGGGAGCAGTTTGAAGAATGGAGCGTGCATGCAGATGGATCGTTGTACTTTCGGGAGCGTCTTGCAGTTCCAGTTATCGCCGAGGTGACAAAAGCCGTTCTAGACGAAGCTCATAGGTCTCAGTTCGCTATTCATCCGGGGAGCACCAAGATGTATCGTGATTTGAAGAGGCAGTATTGGTGGAGAGGCATGAAGAAAGATGTTCGAGAGTACGTGGCCAAGTGTTCGACGTGTCTTCAGGTGAAAGCTGAGCATCAAAAGCCTGCAGGTCAGCTTCAGCCGCTCCCTATTCCAGGGTGGAAATGGGAGCATGTGACGATGGATTTCCTCACAGGTTTGCCGAGGACGGAGCAGCGGCATGATGCAGTTTGGGTTGTGGTCGATAGGTTGACAAAATCGGCGCATTTCATTCCGTTTAGGTCGACGTGTTTGAGGAAGATTCTTGGGGAGTTGTATATGCAGAACATTGTGAGGTTGCATGGAGTTCCTTTGTCCATCACCTCTGATCGAGACACCAGGTTTAATGCTAAGTACTGGAGGATTTTTCAGGAGGCTTTGGGTACGGATTTGAACTTCAGTACGGCGTTTCATCCTCAGACTGATGGGCAGTCTAAGCGGGTTATCCAGGTTCTCGAGGATATGTTGCGTGCTTGTGCGTTGGACTTCGGCGGGAATTGGAAGCAATGTTTGCATTTGGCGGAGTTTGCGTACAACAACAGTTATCAGGCGAGTATCGGTATGGCACCATTTGAGGCATTGTATGGGTGGCCGTGTCGATCACCTGTGTGTTGGGCCGAGCCGAAAGATAGAGTTATTCTTGGGCCGGAAGAGATTCGTGATAACTACGAGAAAGTCGCAGTGATTCGAGATCGATTGAGGGTAGCTCAGAGTCGGCAAAAGAGCTACGCGGATAGGAGACGTAGACCTTTAGAGTTCGCGGTTGGAGATTTTGTTCTCTTGAGGGTGTCGCCTCATAAGGGAACTATGCGGTTCGGAGTGAGTGGGAAGCTCGCGCCGAGGTATATTGGGCCGTTCGAGATCACTCAGCGAGTTGGTGTGGTCGCTTATCGGCTTAATCTTTCGCCCGAACTTTCTCATGTGCACGATGTGTTTCATGTGTCGATGCTTAGGAAATGTCCACCTGGGCAGGATAAGATAGTTTTGTTTCACGATGTACAGGTTCAGGAGGATACGACGTACGAAGAAGTGCCGATTCAGATTATCGACCGGAAAGTGATTAGCTTGCGTCGTCGTGAGATACCGTTGGTAAAGGTCGTGTGGCAGCATCACGGGGTTGATGAGGCCACTTGGGAATTAGAGTCGAGTATGCGGGAATTGTATCCGCATTTGTTTTGTGTTTGAGATGAGTTGTAAATTTCGAGGACGAAATTTCTTTTAGGGGTGGAGAGCTGTAACGTCCCAAAATTTATTTAATGTTAATGTAATGTAAATGATGAATTAGGGTGCCATAATTAAAGTTTTAACTTTAATTAGATTATTTGGTTGGATTTTGAGTTTTTGGTTGTTTTGTTAAATTGATGCATTCAAATGATTTCTTATTGATTTAAAATGATGTTTTGAGTTTTAAAACACAACAATTTGTGAAATGTTAAAAATACTATGTTTTGCAAAACCGTGGGCGGCACATAGTTTTCGCACAGTAAAACCGCCCATCGATTTTCTCTATTTATTTCCCTCTTCTCTCTCTCTCTCCTCACTCTCACGTTTCACTCTCTCTCTCTTCTCTCTCTCTCTCGGCAGCTCTCTCTCTCTCAATCTCTTTCAAAAATTTTTAAAACAAATTCGAATCCAAGCTTCAGGATAGCAAGGAGGAAGCTCGGGGACGTTATTCGGCAACCGAGAACGCGGATTGAAGCTTCGATTCGAGGTTAGATTCGAAATTTCTAAACTTTTTACAAAATTTTCAATTTTGTGTATTTTTGAAATCTAGGTTTGTTTAAGCTTAGAAAACCTTGTGTTTGAGTTAAATGAACTTAGAACAACTAGAATCTAAGCCTAGATTGAAGAAAAACGGATTGGATTCAAGATTTTTCATTTTTCTCCTCTTTTTCTCATTTTTGGATTTTTGAGGATTTTGAGTTTAAATGTTGTTTAAATGATTCCAAACATGTTCTAGAATGTTTTTCTATCAACTATGATTATTTTTCATGACTGGGATTTGAGAAAAACAGGTTGGAAACAAGATTTGGATTTTGGGGATCGAGAAACCCGTGGCTGGGATTTCTAGATTTTCCCGAACCGAACTGTGTGTTCGGCAGGCCAGAGTGATGATCGGCAGGCCGAACCTTGCTTCCGGCAGGCCGAATTGTGCAGTTCGTCAGGCCGAAGCAGGGCGTCAGGCAGGCCGACCGAGGCATGGAAAATTTTGTGATTTTTACCCGTTTTCACTGTTTTGAACCCTGATTTAAATCCCAACCTTATAGGGTGATTTTAAATGTACAAATGGCACACTAGGACATCATGAAGTGATTTAGTAACATAGAATGTCTCGAACTAGATATTGATTGACTTAGTTGGTATCTAGGATTGTTCGTGGTTCCGTGGAGCTAACGTATAGCGGACCGGGATTACGGTGTGGGGCACCGGCACGAGTATTGAGGTAGGACTTTTATCCTATTTCTTTGGTAGCCTAGTTTTGAAATGATTTGGCTTTGAAAATGATTTCTATCAAAATGTTTTCAACGGTTGTTTGAAAATGGTTTTATCGGTTATATTTTAATATACCGTGATCTGAAATGAATTTCATAATAAATGTAATTGACAACACTCGGTAATTGGGTTTTGAATGATAATGATAATAAACACATGGGCATGATGCCATATCAGAGATCGGGTCGTGTAGCGATCGACCTTGGGGGCAGGTCCCGAAACCCAGCTGGGCCACTACGGTGGTGATATCATGGTTTGCCTAGGTAAAAGAAAAATGGTGTTTTTGATTGTACGAGTAGACTGTTCTGTGTCAGAACGGCTCTACTCAAATTATGTATTTATTTATTTATTTAAGTTTTCTTTTGAGTACTCCTAACAATGAACTGTTTCTTTAAATTAAATTATTTATAAAACTTAGTCCTACTGAGCCTTTCGCTCACGTTTTATTGTTTTAAATTTCCCCCATCTAGGTGGTCTTCCATTTAGGTTTGGAGAAGATTCTTCGGATCGAACTCAGGAGCAATAGGAGAGTTTATTTCTATTCTGTAGTATTAATCAAGGCATGTAAGACTTAACTTTATTTGTACCTGGACTGTAATTGTATTTATGATATTGTCAGAACCATGTGTGTGCACAAGTTATGATTTGTGGAACCCATATTCGCGGTTTTTATTTAATTTTTATTACCTGCTTAATATTCATAAATTCTTTTATAAAATGTGGTGGAAAATCTTCTTAATTTTTATTTAATTTGATTCTCAAACTCTCGATTTTTAATTAAATCCTCTTTTAATTAATCTAAATATTCTGCCACGTCACCTCCCGTACTCCGGGGCGTGACAAATTCTCAGGCCAAAACCAGAGCTTACCAAGGGAGGATATGGCCAATTTTTTATCATAAAAGTATCACCTTGATGGATATTTTCACTTAGGACCATAATTGCAAAAATAGTTAATCTAGGGGCTAAATTACAATTCCAAAAACTTGCCCCCACCATTCTTCAAAACTAGTTCTCCTAGGAGGAGATGTGGCATTTTCTCTATCTTTGGAGTGTTAAAAAATGGGCCCCTACATCATCTTTTTAACAGTCCAAATTTGCACTGCAGTGTTTTTTTAATACTTTCAGCGTTCTTTTTTGTATTTTTTTTATGGTCTATAAACTTCCACATCATCCACACAATATGATTCCTACATTGCTTAACTTTATACAATCTAATTTATATACTGTATTACTTTATCCATACCACATAACTTTATGCAGTATAATTTCTATACTGCTTAACTTTATTAATGTAATTTTTATATTGTATTATTCTAATATTATATAATTTTTTATATTTTTAGACAACATTTTTTTCTTAAACTATATTTTTGTTTAAAAATTTGTTGCAATACATTCTACAATAATTAAGCTTTCTAACTTATTTTGCTTATCATCAAATTCTTATTTTTGGTTCATTCGTTCTTTACTGAAGACTAAATGATTTTTGATCTTAAAAATCTTATTTTTACTTTTGTGAAACTTATTATAAAAATCAAATTAAAACAATAATCCTCATAATGCTAAAATCGAATCTAAAATTCTTAACAAATTTTTGAGCGTAAAACTTAGCTTACGAAATTTGTACCAAAATTACTTAACATAAATCCTTAATTATTGCACATGTAATGCACTAAAAATTCTCAATCGTCACACCTAATGTCGATTGTGATATGGCCTGCTCACGCTCCACCCATGGCCCGACCTTAGCTAGCCACCACAGCTCCAGTTCAACCTCAAACAAACTTGTCTATTGCTTGCTTTTGAACTGATGTTGACACAATCTAACCTTGGCCTTGCACCGACCTCTACTTGACCATGAGGAAAAAATTTGTAAACAAAATTTTTAAAACAAGAAATTTATCTTCCCTTAATTTCAAACTAAAACTAAGAATTTTTGAAATTAAAAAAGAAAAACAAGAACACCAATTGCGTTTAGAAAAAAAATAACAAAATGCACCCCTGATTATTACAATTTATTTGTTTTTAATACTCCAACACGCGCGGGACAATTTTGAGATAAACATGCCAATTTGTCAAGAAACAACTTCCCCTTATATCTAAGAAAAAGATCATACCATTCTTCCACCAACAAAATATGAGACCAGGGTACACGATGACCACCGAAGCTCTACAACGTTGATCCATAAATACCATGCTTTCAAAAGACAAAAGTAAAGTCCCTACTTGCCAAACTCTGTCAAAATCATTCCAAAGATACTAACTTGAGCATTGGAAGGTCTTCGACTGGCACTACACCAATCTCCCAAGTTGCTTTGCTTCTTCCTTGCAGACTATTCAGAGGACTTGGCCGCAATCATCAACATGATAAAGAGAACATTGATTCATTAACACGAACTGCGCCTCATTTACCACTTCAAAGGAACAGTGGAAATGTGAGGGACATTCGTTTAGGGCACAATCAACGACAATTTCCAGAAATGGTGGATCAGAAGAAAGACAAAAAACAGGAATACCGGGGTACTGTAAAAAGATGATAAATGGCTTAGACCAATTGGATCATATCCTTCCTTAAAAGAGAAGCGGTTATTATTTCCAGCAGACAACCTTAAATATCGCATTTCATTACCAATTATGCTTTTTACTCAAGTTGTAATAGCAAGACTACACAAGGTAATATAAGCCGTCCAAAATTTCACTTAAGCTTATTGAAGATATGGTGCAAAAACTGCTAGAACTTCCTTGTAAACTGGCTTTTTAAAGTCAACCGCCTGCAATTATTGTAGGAGAAGACAAAAAAGATACAAGTCAAGGGACGACTAGGTAAATCTACTTCTTGTGAACCAAAAAAAAAAAAAATAATAATAATAATAATAATAAGATGATGATGATAATGATGATAAAGGGAGGAAAAGATGGCAAGATATACACCCACAAGGTCAATTATTTGTTCTGGCAACATCCATGACCAGTCACCAAACTCAGGTTTCTCAGTCCCATCGCCCAAAAGATTGATTTCTTCGTCATTTCCGGTGAATTTAAAAAGAAACCTGTTTCTTACCAAAATGCAACAATATAGTAGTAAAACATAGATAGCATATGCATATCCATAGAGGAGAAATAATTCTACTATTCCAAAGAAAAAGGCGGGGGTCAAAGCAGAAACTATTAGAGGTTTTCTTTCTTGCTTGAAGGAGGGTTTACTGTTATAAGCAATACCACATATGCATGCACCTCAATATTATTTAATGAGCGATTAAATAAGATAAGAAAGACATGAGAATTTATGTACTTCAATTGTTAATAATTTAGAAGCTTGCAACAAACTTCTCTGCTGGTTATAACAAGCATCATATTTTACTAATGTAGACTGGTTCGCTGGCTGCAGCCTAAACAACATGCAACTTATCAAACTAAAAATGGACAAAGTCCGGTACTAACCACTTTTGCGCTTGGCCTTTCCAGTCTCCTCCCCACAGATGTCTAAGTTTTTCCCTAACTTTTGGCGGGAAGTCATATGTCAACCAGTATGGTGCCTAAATAATCCAGCCAAATGGAAAAAACAAGATACAAGAATAGTGAAGCACAGCACTCACTCCTAAGCCTTCTGATCAAGCAGAAGTATGGGAAAAAATATAACTAATTATACAACAGAACAAATCGACCAACGCGGAATATAAATTTATAACACAGGCATTGTTAGGCAAGATTAATTAAGGATACATAGGGGAAGAAAAGATAAAACCTCAATAAACCCACATGTTAAAAGTACTTTGAACACCATGTCATAAAGCACGGGCACGTAGAACTTTCGATAGCTTTTAATGAATCTTTAGTTTAATACCAAAACCTCAAATGCGTGAACATT
Organism: Artocarpus heterophyllus; assembly: GCA_025403435.1. Taxonomy (NCBI): domain Eukaryota; kingdom Viridiplantae; phylum Streptophyta; class Magnoliopsida; order Rosales; family Moraceae; genus Artocarpus; species Artocarpus heterophyllus. The sequence goes on along the minus strand of CM046354.1, from coordinate 33,316,742 downwards.
ATAAAAACAAATGGTTTTTGGTCCTGTTTGTAAAGTTTAAGCTTTTTAAAAAAAATCATAAAAATGATCTAAAACTTTTTTTTTAATCGGTGGATGGGTACTGTTCGAATCAGTGGTTCTGTTAATTATTGTCTCGTGGAATGTGTGCGACATGGCATCAAGGATGGATAAAAAGCATTTGTTTATTTTGGATGGGGTCAAATTTGGTGCAACCAAACACATGTTGATCCCAATGCATCGCAACGTTTGAGTCGTACATGTCAAGAAAATTTAGCTGCACATCCTTGGATCATGCCCTACTGATGTTGCACCTCAACCGCATACTACCAGAGTCTCCCCCATATATATATATATATGTATATATATATATAATAACAAAAAAAAATGGAAGCTTTCACTAATTTGCTGGTGTTGTGGTAGCTCAATCAAATAACAGCTTAATATTCTCCATTGATCCATGGGTACAAGTCACCCCATCATTTAAAAAGCACTTGGTTACTCAAGAAATTAATATAATGTGCAGAGAGAAGGACTGGGAGAAATATGGAGATAGAAAGTGTGTTGGAGGGAGTTTCCCGATTGCCCATCTTAGTTTAGTGGAACTACATGCAAAGAAGGATCTTGCCCACTCATGAAGTAGACTTAAGCCAAGTATGTACGGCCAACATTGGCCTCACTTAAAGGACAGAACACATGAAGGCAATAAAAAAAGTTATCAATAAGAAAGGAAAGAAACTTGGAATCAGCAACCATGTAATATATAGATCATTCTTTCTTTAGAGATTGGGTTTCCCTCTTCAATTCACTCACACACTATTTGCAATTTTTTTTTTATTTTTTTTTGAGAATATCTATTTGTGATTTGTTGTCGATATACTGATAGATTTTTGTTATACTTTGCTTCAACCCCAGAAAAAAACAAAAATGATCCTTTTATACTCATATCTGGTGTATTGGGTGCCTTGAACCCAAGGGGCATCAAGTACTTTTCCTATGTCATATTAACATGCATGGATTCTTCAAAGGTGGTTGTCTTTTGCTGCATTAATGCAGTAAAATGAACCTGAAGAGTTATATTATCTCTGCAATTAATTGTAGCTTCCACAGGGCCCAGTACAAGCACAGAAGCCTTTCTTGACTTGTCAATAGTTGTCGAACAGAGACACTTTTCTTCTGCCTATGATATGCAAAAGCCAAGCGTTTTAATCTATTACCCCTTTTCTATCAAACTTGGCAGCTCAATGTTTTTGTATGAAAGCCTATTGGGGCTCGAGAATTAACAGCAGAAGAAACACTTCTTTGCAACACAAAGAAGCAACTGTTCCAGTCTCGATCCAAATGCAGTTCGAAAGAAGATATTCAAAACATAAAAATATCCTTTAAAGTAACAATGTTGTACCTCTGCAAGAATTTCTGCTGAACTCACTCCAGTTTCTTCTCTTAATTCCCTGATGGCTGCAGTTCTTGGATCCTCGGCCTCATCAATACCACCCTTTCAAACACATTTGAATTCAATGCTAATTCAAAGGTCTAAACAATCATGCAAAAAGAATAAACTTAAGATTGGGAATATAGACATGCAATAAAAGCCTCAAAATCCAGTATGGAAAATTTGAAACTTCCACAACTTCATATATTTAGGCTGAAAAAATTTGGAAAAGAAAAGAAGTTTCATTCAATTTCTCAAGAAGATAGAAATAGACGCTTGAAAGAGGCTAAGTTTACTTCATTACAGATGACACTTGAAACATCAGCCCTCATTATGATCTCCTTGTGTGCATTGGCCCAAGGAATAGGAACACCAGAAAAACCACTGTGTCCAAAAGCGCTTAAACAGAAATTATAGTGGCTGGTTTCTATTAGGTGATTCCTTTCTTCAATATTTTCCCTGCTAATAAAGGGATTTCCTGCATTTACGAGGGCTGCAGAGGTAAGGCGTTGTGGAAGCACTTGGTTTCATGGCTATATTTTGGGTCTTATGTCCAGAGAGGAACACACAAATCTTTGCAGATAAGGCCCCAGTCAAAGTCTTTACATGGGATAGAGTTCAATTCTGGGCTTCCCTATGCGTAAAAAATTTAGGCTTTCCTCTTTATTGTGATGAGAGAATGCTATTTAATTTCTCCCACTAAAGCTGTTCATTTGAGGAGGTTCTCTTGTCCTATGTACCGTGCAGATTCTTGTTCTTTCTCTTATAAAATCTTCCGTTCTTTATCCAAAATTTTTTACAGGTAAGTCTTAATATTCCATAGTTAACAAAGTGAAAATACATCCATAATAAATCAATACCAATACAAAGAAAAAAGTCTCCGTTTAAAGCAAACTATAAAACCTTTAGGAAAGCTTTTCATTTGGGAACATAAATTAAAATCCAGAAAATGCATTCATACAATCTCTTATTCCTCCATATCTCATGAGTTTCATATTATGTGCGAAGTATTTCAAGCCAATCTCACATGAAGATTCAGATTCAGCAATCAATTCCTAACAATTTACCTGCGGCATTTGCCAAGAATCGGGTATATCCAACCTTGACGCAGCAAAAATCTGCCCAAAAAAAAAAAAAAATCAAATCATAGTTCAGCGAAAACACATATACAAATGAAAGAGAGAGGGGGAGAGATTTATGACCTTTTTGGCATCGTTGATGAGACAGATACCGACGTTCCTTCTATAACCTTGGGGAGGAGCTTCCATGGAAGAAGACGACGAGGATTGAACGCAACAAAAAAGACGCTTTTGGGGGACAAGGAGTGTCAAAGGTGAAAATTTAGATATGCAATGAGGGTAATTTGGTAAAGATAAAAATAGCGTTGGAAGTGTTACGAGAATCAATGGAGGAGGAGAAGGATGGTGAAGACGAAGTGGGGAAGTAAGGCAGGCCAGTCGGCATAAAGCCATTCAATCTTCTCTCCATCCACCTAGCCTACCATCGGGGGATTTTGAGAAAGGCCTTCGGCCAAAATTTTTTTTTGGTAAATAGATCTTTTTTTTTTAACAGTTTTTGACATCAAAAAAAAGGTTTTTTGGCATCAAAATAGTTCTATTTTTTTTTTATTATGTTGAGGTTTCTTATTCTGCTACAGTCATTTTTCTTATTTTGTTGCAAAAAACTGGACAGTTTACCTACACAGAAAGCATGTTTTTTTTGTTTTAAAAAAAAGAGGCCTTTTACCCAATTCAAATTTTTTTTTGTCCCTTTCTTCAAAATCTTCCCCTATGATCAGTTACTAAAGAGAGCTTTTCCAGATGGCTTGAAACTAACAATTTTCGTTTAAAAGTTGTATTACAACAAATTTTCTTTTTTTTACACTATACTTGGTTAAAAGAATCGATCTGTTAAACATCTCTTTTTATTTTTCTGTTTTTTGTAATTTTTATAATAAAAAAGGTAATTTTGTTTTATCGGCGAAGTAAAAATATTTGCTCTTTCAAGGTCTAATCTACAACTGAAACTACTTCTATATTTCACGCAATAAATTTTTAAAATAGATAGTCATAAATTAGACAATTAAAATTCAAATATAATAGCTAAAATATTATGCTCCACCCATAAAACAAATTTGTCTTTTCCACCTTAAGCATTATGTTTCTTGTTTTTTTTAAAAAAAAAAACCTCGAAATTTAAAAAATCTTGTGTTCCTTTAAAATGATATGCAGCTATCTCCATGTTTTATATGTAGTTTAAAAATAACCACTACCCCACATTTCATCACTTAAAATTTTTAAAAAAAAAACTTATAAAAACTACTCTCAATAATTTGTATTTTGCATGAAAAATATAAAAAAATATTTCATCATAAAATTACCATTTCATCCCCTTCATTATCCAAATTCTTAAACATCCTTTATGTTTTAAAAATTAGCATAAAATACTTTCTAAAGCTGTTAAATTTTAGAAATACACAGATTATTTTTCTTAATCTATGTTAAGTGTTATTTAAAATATTATTTACACAAATATTGGATACAATAGAATTTAAGACTCAACATACTTTCAAAAGAAAAAAAAAAGTTGATAGAAAAAGAAAATCAAGCCTCCTCTATCGACAAATCAATTTAATCTTTTCAAGAAGTATTTTGTGATTAATTTTACTAATACAAAGAATATTTTAGGCTCTTGTTGCAAGCATCAAGAAATTCAAGAATAAAAAAACATTTTGGATTCTGAATTTCCTTTTAGTACACATTTTGATAGTCTACGCATACTATCACCATATTGTTTAGTGATCAATTTCATCATTTTGCTTTAATAAATGTGCTCATAACTCACAAATTTAGTGGTATATGGTGAAGATCTTAATTTTAATAGTCACCAAGTATGAATAGTGTCAAACGACAAAACAATGTTGAAATGACAATATTGTAGCAGCGTCTTCTGTTGGATCATAATCCAATATATATGGGCTAATGTATTAAATAAATGTGAATTAAAGGCTATCAAATAAGGTTGCCCAATTAAAAGTGATCAATTTGGGTTTTGGGCTTTTAATGCATCATTAAGTGTGGGCCTTCTATGTGTAGAGACTAAAAATATAATTACTAATTTTATGATGGGCTAAATTGGTAATTAAGGATAATTGCTAGGGTTTAGCAATTATATAAAGGGGTTGTGGTCCCCAAGTCAGTACGTACATTATTTTTCTGTTACCCATCTATAGAGAGATTACAGAGCATTCTGATAAGGAGGATTTACGTACCAGACTTGGAAGATCCTCAACCAAAAGACTCAAGAATCACATTCAATCCATGGATTTAGGTTAGCTTCTACATCTTATTAATATTCTTGATGATTTGACATGCACGATCCTGGGTGATGATGGTTTTCATCACAATTTTATTCTAACAAGTGGTATCTAGAGCCTCTTCATGTTGAATCATTGAGAATCAATAATTTTTTATAGATGTGATTCTCATTAAAATTCTCAAATTTAACAATCTATAGTTTTTTTAAAAAAAAAATTGTTGAATTTGAGAACAATTGGTTGGAGAAATTTTCTGTTTTGATTGTTTGAACTCTCTTATACGGCACGATTGCCGAAAAGAAAATCCAATTAATTTTTTTTGCTTTCGTTCGGTCTCTTTTCTGAATGCTTGATTGAAGAAATTCTCTTTTCTGAATGTTGCCGAGAAAAGGGAAAAGAATATAAAGTAAAATAAAATTGTTATGTAATGTTTGCATACATTAAGATTTTGTTGGGTTTTTCTGGTTCGGAAATAAGGAAAGCCGACGGCATCATTACCGTCGTCGGCGAAGCACTCCGTGCGCGGCTGTGAGGCTGCGTCGGAAAGCCACTACGGCTGCCACAGAGGCCGTGGCGCAGCGAGAAAACGGTGGCCACAGAGGCCGCCGCATGAGGAATTAAAAAAAAAAAAGGGCTTTCGTCGGTCGCTGGCCCCACGACTACCGGCGTCGGCCGTGTCTGGGAGCGACCAGAGTAGAGAAGCTGCGACCGTCTGGCCGCAGCACAGGGGCGACGGCTGTTAGGCCGCCCGTCATCTTCACCCAGGGGTCGAAAGACCCCTAGGGTTGCTTGGGGCAGGTCTGGGCTGAAGCCCAGACCTGAGGCTCTTTACACGGGCCCGATTGGGCCCGTGATCAGATCAAACCCAGGGACTCAAACCCCTGGGTTACCAAATCTTTAAAAAAAAAAGAAGAAGGAAATAAAGGGGGGGCTGGGTTAGGATCCAGGTAGGGTTCTCCCGACCCGGTCCAACCCTGACCCTGTCAATGTTGACCTTGACCAAAATTTTTTTTTATTTTTATTTTTATTTTTTTTTTAATTTTGGTCATTTTTTGGTGCAATTTTAAATTCAAATATTGGTATTTTATATATATTTTGAGGTGAATTAATTGAAGCAACATGTCACCAAAGTGGCATCTCTTGTGGAAATTAATTTGTTTTGAAATATAAAAAGTTGTGTTTATATAACTTATTTGAATATTGACCGGCCCAAAGGAAGGCAATATTTGACAGAATTGTATGTACACCTGTGGTGATAAACACGTGATGATTATTCGGTTTTACATGTAAGCAATAAATTAGCCCAAAGGAAGATTTATTGTTTGACATGTTCTTATGGTTAGTGTTTGATTACTACACCAAGATATCACTTACAAGTTAATATTTCGGTCCAAAGACTAAATATTAATAGAGTGCCCAATATCTTGAGATGGGGTTACCTTTATTTGGATTTATTATTGTTATTATGGATTCTTATGTGAGCTTGTTTTGGTTTTGTTTATTTTGTTCTTTGTTTTAGCTACTAGTTCTACCTCTAATATTACTACCAACATCAATTCAATTCCTATGCTGAATGGTAGCAACTTCAAATCATGGCAAGAGAACCTCCTAATAGTTCTCGGAGTCATGGATCTCGACCTTGCGTTAAGGGTTCCTTCTCCTGCACCTCTTACAAATAAAAGTTCCTCTGATCAAAAGAAGGACATGGGAAGGTGGGAGAAGTCAAATCGCATGTGTATGATGATCATGAAGAAGGCCATTCCAGAAGCATTCAGGGGCACTATATCGGAAACGATAAAGACAGCCAAAGAGTTCCTCGAGGACATTGAGAAGAGATTTGCCAAAAATGAAAAGGCTGAAACAAGTACACTTTTGGCAAACCTCATCTCAATGAGATACAAAAGTAAGGGAAACATTAGGGAGTACACCATGGAGATGTCTCATCTTGCTTCAAAATTAAGAGCACTTAAGCTTGACCTTTCTGAGGCCTTGCTAGTGCATTTGGTTCTTATATCTCTTCCTGCACATTTCAGTCAGTTTAAGGTGAGCTATAACTGCCAAAGGGAGACTTCGTCTCTTAATGAGCTTATCTCACATTGTGTGCAAGAAGAGGAAAGGTTGAAGCAAGAAAAGATAGAAAGTGCTCACTGGGCTAATACTTCCAAGGACAAAGGGAAGAAAAGGAAGAAGGATAAGGAAGCTGCAGTTACGGCACCTCAAAAGAAGCAACAAAAGAGACCGGTTGATCCGGAAGGTACGGGTTGTTTCTTCTATGGAGCTGCAGGACATAAGAAGAAGCATTGCACCAATTATCACGCTTGGCGTGCCAGAAAAGGTATGCTTCTTAATTTGGTTTGTTTTGAGGTTAATTTAACTTTGGTACCTGAACACACTTGGTGGATGGATTCTGGTGCAACCACTCACATCAGTGTGTCTATGCAGGGATGCCTGAGATGCCGAAAGCCAACTGATGGTGAAAGATACATCTACGTGGGCGATGGCAAGAAAGTTGAAGTTGAAGCAATAGGAAAATTTAGATTATTGTTAAAGACTAGATTTTATTTGGATCTTGATGAAACATTTATTGTATCGTCTTTTAGACGAATTTGATTTCTATTTTAGGTTTGGACAAATCTGGTTATTCTTGTTCATTTGGAAATGAAAAATTTAGTTTGTTTCATGATTTAAAATTAGTTGGTTCTAGTTCTTTATCAGGTTACGATAATCTTTATTTACTTGATACAATTGCTTCATTTAATGAATCCTTGCAATTAAGTACACGAGGTATAAAGCAAAAATTAACCAATGAGAATTCAGCTGCGTTATGGCACAAGAGATTGGGTCATATCTCCAGAAGGAGAATAGAGAGACTTGTGTCAGATGAAATTCTTGACCCCTTGACTTTACAGATTTTGATATTTGTGTTAACTGTATTAAGGGGAAACAAACCAATCAAAGGAGATTAAAGGCCAACAAGACTTTGGACGTCTTAGAACTTATACATACAAACATTTGTGGGCCATTTCCTACAGCTTCTTGGAATGGTCAACAATATTTTATAACGTTCATAGACAATTTTTCTAGATATGGCTACATATATCTCATTCATGAAAAGTCATAGTCGCTGGATGTGTTCAAAAATTATAAGGCTGAAGTTGAAAATCAACTGAGCAAAAGGATTAAAAGCGTCAGATCTGACCGTGGTGGTGAATACTATGGTAGATATGACGGTTTAGGTGAACAACGTCCGGGACCGTTTGCTAAGTTCCTAGAGGAAAGCGGTATCGTCCCACAGTACACTATGCCGGGTTCGCCCACTATGAATGGTGTTGCTGAAAGACGAAACAGAACACTTAAGGACATGGTGAGGAGTATGATTTCTCATTCTGCCTTACCAGAATCACTCTGGGGAGAAGCACTTAAGACTGCAGCGTATATCCTTAACAGGGTTCCAACTAAAGCAACTGCCAAAGTCCCTTACGAACTTTGGACAGGCAAGAAGCCTAGTATAAAGCATTTGCATGTTTGGGAATGTCCAGTTGAGGCAAGGCCTTATAGGCCTAATAAAAAGAATCTGGACTCAAGGATGGTTAGTTGTTATTTTATTGGATACTCTGAAAGATCCAGGGGGTACAAGTTTTATGATCCCATGACCAAATCGATATTTGAGACAGGAAATGCCAGGTTCTTTGAGGATGTCGAGTTTGCGGGGGGAGATATGGTTAGGGACTTTGTCTTTGAAGAGGAATATGTTGATATTCCCACAGCTGTTATTGACATTGATCAGGTTCCTACTCCTGACATCGTTCAAGAAGCAGACCCAAATCAAGACAATGTCGTAGAACCTCCCATTCTAGAAATTGTTCCAGAAGAACAAACTCAACCACCTCAAGAACCTATGCTGTTAAGGAGATCCACTAGAGAAAGGAGAAGTACGGTGCCAGATGATTACATTGTATTTCTCTAAGAACATGAGTATGACATTGGTATGGTGGAAGATGATCCAATCAACTTCCGTCAAGCCATGGAAAGTTCTAGATCTCAAGAGTGGATTGATGCCATGAATGAAGAGATAAAGTCTATGAAAGACAATGATGTTTGGGATCTTATCCCATTGCCTGAAGGTGCGAAACCCATTGGTTGCAAATGGATATTTAAGACCAAAAGGGATTCGAAAGGCAATGTGGAGAGGTATAAGGCTCGTCTTGTCGCTAAAGGCTTTACATAGAAAGAAGGCATTGATTATAAAGAGACTTTCTCTTCGGTTTCTTCGAAAGACTCTTTTAGGATTATAATGGCATTAGTGGCACATTTTGATCTTGAGCTTTATCAGATGGATGTTAAGACTGCGTTCCTCAATGGTGACATTGATGAAACAATCTATATGGTGCAACCGGAAAACTTTGTGTCAGGAGATGCAAAGAAGATGGTTTGCAAATTAAAGAAATCTATCTATGGGCTTAAGCAAGCTTCTCGTCAATGGTATTACAAATTTCATCAGGTTATCATCTCGTTCAGTTTTGAGATGACTTTGGTCGATGATTGTATATACCACTGTTGGAAACAAAGTACGCAGCGGAATTTAAAAAAAAAATTCATCAGAGTAATTTCCAAAACACAAGTTTGACATGTTATATGTATAAATTAAACAGATCTTACTAACCTCAGTGTGCCGAAGAACCTCCGCAATCCGTGTAGAGAAGTAACGTTCCAGAAGAGCCTCAACCAACTGGTCTTCTTTGCTATTCTCTATCCACAACCGGAGTGAGTGTGGGCTCACACGTACAGCTCTTCCACCGGTGACTCTCCTTCCAACCAACAGAGAGAACCCAAAGCTAGTGTTCGTGATTTGTAAACAAAAGCTCTCAGGGAGTTTTCAGATGCTCACTAGAAGAGTGTCACTCTTAATCTCTCAAATTGATATGAGTAAATCATGAGACTCACTCCCTTTTTATACCTATTGGTCTTGGGGTCAGTCCATATCAGATTAGGTCTCAAAAACTCAAAACAGAATCAAGTTCGGATCAATATCTGATAAGATCCATGTGAAAAATGTGTAATCTTATCTCCGCTGATCGGCAGGCCGAACATTACGATCGACAGGCCGAATAGGCCAGTTCGGCAGGCCGAACACGTCATCCGGCAGGCCGAACTCCCGAGAAAAAATCTCCGCGAATCTTTTATTTTCCACACAAGATTCTAAAGGATAAAGTCTCAGTTTTGATTCAACTAACCCAATAGAGAAGTTATCTGATCAAAACAAACTTTATCAAGATAATCTCTAAGAAAATAAATCAATTCACAATAATTCTACAAGTTTATCTTGTTCTAATTTGTCCAAAATTAAAACAACCGATAAACAGACAAGAATTATCTTATCGCAATAATTCAACAAGTTTATCTTGAACTAATTTCTTACAAAATTAATTCAACCGATAAACAGACATGAATTATTTGATTCTTACAAATTTTAAACCAATCTGATAAATCCGACATAAGTCACCAATTATTGGAAAAGCACGCCGTGTCGTTACAGGATTTTGTGAGCTAGCAAAGGGGACCAAAATGGACCTATAAAGTTCAAGCTCATGATAATTATGAAACCCAATATCCCAGATATACATTTCACAATTATCAACTCCAACGCTACTCCACTAAAAGCTTGGAACTGCACTCTCGAACTTTATAGAATTACGAAGCTCTTGTAACTAAGTCTCCATGACATATCATAGTGCATCGTATCCCCATATGATAATCCATAATCGGCTTAAGGACAAGTTCTGTCTTACCTTCCCAATTATTTTTATCTTACGATCCATTGTCTCACCATTAGAAAACTTACCATCCAAAGATAGTATACCATTCAGTTACACCTATGTATCCAAATGGTTGAGCACTCCAGTTTTCCAATTACAGGACAACGCATATAAGAGGATATCATTACTCCTAAAGAGGAGCTATGGATTCCATATCTATGAATAACAAGTCTACGCTATCAAGAGTCATGCCTCCAACGTACCGGCATGCATACCACTATAGAGATGTGGGAGTCACCCATTGGTGCATCAAAAGACACAAGTCGAGATAACGGGCCCACTATTGATCTTAGGATTAAGATACAATACAAATGACTGTCTAAAGTGAATCGATTTGCCAAGACAGGATTATTAATCCAAATCAATTCACTTTATGTCCCGATCCAACACGTCGTCACCTATGACAACGCGCCAATGTTTCTATTCACGGAGTCCAACTCAAGGGTCAAGACAAACCATCTCCCAAAAGGGATATAGACAACATAACAATCTTTACATGAATAAAGCGCCCAGCTTTATTCCCTCGATTGCAGATCATATGTTTTAGACCATCACCTTAAGAATCGTGTCTACCGCATAATCATCATATCATATGCCCAATTCTTAAGGTTTAGAGTGACAGTCTCAGACTACTGTTTGCTTATCATACATTCAACAAATATGAACGTAAAGAGGACAAGATTTGGTATATATAAATGAATAAATTCTTCATTGATAAAAATGTCTCCAAAAACGTATTACATTTTTACTCCTTAGGGCATACATGTCTAACAATCTCGCACTTGCACTAAGTGAGTAAATACAGCAAATTTTGCATCCCCATAGCTTCCACATGCCTCTCAAAGACTCTCCCAGGAAGTGTCTTCGTAAATGGATTAGCTAAATTGTCCCCTGACGCGATCTTGCACACCGTGACATGCCCGCCCTCAACGAAATTCTTTATCACATGTTACTTCCGATCAATATGCTTACTCTTCTTGTGAAATCTTGGTTCCTTAGAATTAGCTACCGCCGCACTGTTACCACAGTACAGTGATACCACCTTATCCATACCAGGAACTACCTCAAGATCCCCAAGGAACTTGCGGAGCCACACTGCTTCTTTCGAAGCATCACCAGCTGCCACATACTCGGCCTCCATCATTGAATCCGAAGTGCAATCTTGCTTCACACTTCTCCAACTGATGGCACCGCCACCCAGAGTAAACACAAACCCAAAAGTTGATTTCCTAGAATCCAGACAGGATTGAAAATCCGAATCAGTGTATCCTAGAGGAGTCAAGTCCTTACCCGAATACACAAGCATATACCCTCGAGTCCTTCTCAGGTACTTGAAAATGTGCTTTACCGCAACCCAATGGTTCGGTCCTGGATCCGCCTGAAATTGACTTACAATCCCGACCGCATAGCTAATATCCGGTTGAGTGCAAAGCTTGGCATACATGAGACTACCCACTGCCGAAGCATAACGCACCTTCTTCATGTATTCTCTTTCTTCAAGAGACTTTGGAGAGTCTTTCTTAGAAAGAGTAATTCCAGACCTAGATGGTTGCCCACCTTTCTTGGAATCTTGCATTGCAAACCTCCTAAGAATTTTATCTATGGAGCCGGCCTGAGACAAAGCTATCATTTTGTTCTTCCTATCCCGAAGGATCTGGATACCTAGAACAAAATTAGCCTCACCTAATCCTTCATGTCAAACTGCTTGGTCAACCATAATTTGACCGATGACAACGCCCCAACGTCATTGCCAATTAGCAGAATGTCATCTACATAGAGCAGTAGAAAAACCACATTCCCATCCTTTATGTGTTTGTAAACACATGGTTCATCCACATTTTGTGAGAACCCATAAGTCTTGATCACTTGATCAAATCTTATGTTCCAAGAACGGGATGCCTGCTTAAGTCCATAAATTGACTTTAGCAGCTTACAAACCTTCCCCAATTGACCCGCGACGTTGAACCCGTCTGGTTGTTCCATATAAATGGACTCATCAAGATAGCCATTCAGAAAAGCCGTCTTGACATCCATCTGCCAAATCTCGTAATCGAGATTGGCAGCTATGGACAAGAGTATCCGGATGGACTTAAGCATGGCTACAGGCGAAAAGGTTTCCTCATAATCGATTCCTTCCTTTTGCGTATAACCCTTAGCTACCAGTCTAGCCTTAAAGGTTTCGACCTTTCCATCCACTCCTCTTTTCCTCTTGTAGATCCACATACACCCTATGGGTTTTACCCATTCGGGAAGATCCACAAGCTCCCAGACCCGATTAGTCTCCATAGACTTCATCTCTATGTTCATGGCCTCTGTCTAGAGTTTTGAATCAACATCCTCCATAGCTTCTGTGTGAGTATAAGGATCCCTGTCATGTTCATCCGGTTCAGCCAAAAAGACCTCCCCATTGAACATGTACCTTTCAGGTTGACGCCCGATCCTCCCACTACGCCGAAGCCCCTGAGGTTGTTGTTCAGGTTTGTTTGGTTTTTCTACACCGATCGGAATGGTTTCATTCGAAACTTTCGGAGTGAACGAATCACCCCTTAACTCCTCAAGCACCACTTTGCTTCGAGGTTTAAAGTCGTCCATGTAACTCTCCTCAAGGAAAGTTGCATTTGTTGAAACCATGACTTTATTTTCCTTAGGGTTAAAAAAATAACCCCCTTTAGTCCCTTTTGGATATCCTACAAACACGCAAACTTCCGAATGTGCTTCCAACTTATTCGGATCCTTAAACAGGACATGAGCTAGACATCCCCATATGCGAATATGGTTTAAGGATGTCTTCCGTCTTGTCCACAACTCGTGAGGAGTTTTATGGACCGATTTTGAAGGCACATTGTTCAAAAGATAACATGCGGTTTGTAGTGCATATCCCCAAAAGGATAAAGGCAATGATGAATAACTCATCATGGACCAAATCATGTCCAACAAAGTCCTGTTCCTTCTCTCCGCTATGCCATTCTGCTGTAGAGTGCCCGGCGCAGTCAAATGTGATAAAATCCCATTCTCTAACAAGTGTCCCAAGAACTCATCAGAAATGTATTCCCCACCTCGATCAGATGGAAGTGCCTTTATGGGTCTACCTAAGTGCTTTTCACCTTCAGTCCGAAACTCCCTGAACTTATCATAAGTTTCGCTTTTGCGGTGCATTAGGTACACATACCCATATCTTGAGTAATCGTCAATAAAAGTTAAAAAGTACTCATACCCTCCTCGTGCCCGGATGTTCATTGGTCCGCAAACATCACTATGCACAAGTTCTAGAACCCCTTCGGCCCTATTGCCCTTAGACCCGTATGGTCTTTTGGTCATTTTACCCTCCAAACAAGATTCACATTGAGGTATAGATTCCACCTTTAAGTGACTTAAAGGTCCATCCCTTACCAACCTTTGAATCCTATTCAGGTTAATATGACCAAGGCGCAAATGCCAAAGATAAGTCTTATTAGAGTGAGAAGTTTTAAGTCCTTTTGAGTTATTATCATTTATCTCAGCATTAAGCAATAAGTCCATCTTAGGTTTGATAAAATATAGATTATTTTGCATCCATCCAGAGCAGATAAAAGATATATTTTTACGAATCACCACTTTTTCATTAAAAGATACCACGTAGGAGTCTTTAAATAAAAAAGATACAGAAATTAAATTCCTTTTAAATTTAGGAACATAAAAACAATATCGCAAAATTAAATTCCTATAATTATCAAAATAAAGATGGACATCTCCCACTGCTTCCGCTGAGACCAAGGATCCATCGCCCATCCGAAGCGTTAAGTCTTCACGAAGTAGACTTCTCGTTTCTTTGAATCCCTGCAGAGAAACACAAACATGATTAGTTGCACCGGAATCTATGACCCATATGTCACTGGATTCCTCAACCAAACAAGTTTCTAAATATAGAAGATCACACCTACCTCCCTTGGAAAGGAAGTCCTTGCAATGCTTCTTTATATGCCTGACCTTTCCACAGAAGAAGCACTTAAGCTTCTCTGGGTTCTTCTTCTTCTTCTTCTTGCTCTTGGTTGCAGGAGGAATAGAAGACTTCCCACTCTTGGCCCGTTGCTTCTTTCCATTCCTAGAGTTAGGATTGGAACCAGAAGCAGCTACCATATTGGCCTCACCACCAGCAGGAGACTCCCTGATCTACAGTTCAAACTCCTGTAACTGTTTCATCAGTTCTGTCAAGGTCATATCCCGTCTATTGCTTAAATTAAAAGTAGCTCTAAACGGAATAAATTCCTTAGACAGAGTCTCAAAGACCATAGTCGTCTGAGTTTCAGCATCGATGTCGGCTCCATTGGTTTGAGCCTCAGCGAGGTAACCCATGACCAACATCATGTGCTCCTTTACAGATGTCCCCGATCTTTGTCTACAGTTGAAGAGTTTCCGAAGCGCCCCTTGTCGCTTCGTTATGGCCTGGCCTCCGAACATATCCTCAAGATTATCCAAGATCTGCTTCGCAGTCTCATAATCCTAATGTTGAGCCTGCAGCACGTTGTTCATGCTGGCCATAACATAGCAGCGGGCCTGATCATTAGCATCTTTCCAGCGGTCGTACGCTTGGAATTGCTCATTACTTGAGTCTCCTGTAGGCTCGGGAGGATAGGGAGTTGTCAGAACATATTTCAGTTTCTCAAAGGAAAGGACGATGTCCAGGTTCTATTTCCAATCGTTATAGTTCTCACCGGTTAATTGGTTTTTGTCAAGTATCGATGAGAAAACGTTTTTAGACATTTTCAATCTACAATAAAGAATCATATACCAAACATAAGCAAACATATATAATAATTTAGTAAGATAACACAATCATGTAAAATAATACAAATGCGTTTATGTGTCAAAACCTTGAAAATATCACAACCTTACAACGATAATTCCCAACTCAGAATTCAACAAGCTCCTAGGGGAGTCATGCCAAATTCAATCAGGAACACGGATCCCCTCCTGATTAATATATGCCATCCAGGACCCGTATGATCCAACATATACTAATAATCGTTTCTTTGGCCATTAATTTTATTAACAGAGCTCCTAGGGGAGGTTAATAATAAAATTAACATGAGTGAATAACCACCGTTTCAATATTTTATCCATGATATAATCACCACCTAGGGGTGTGCAACCATAAATCATACTAAAATACCTTATCCTTTTAGAGATCCAATCTGGTACATGATAGAAATCCCTTCCTAGGGGTCGGGACCACCATGTTCTTCCTATGGACCAACAATGGAAGCCTTAGGTCCTCTCTTCGAAAACCTTCTCCCACTCAATCTTTTGAAGTCAAGGTTTTATTTTAAAATCACGCATGAACAATTTTAATATGAGTGGCACTCCCTATTCTATATGACATGTTGTCAATATACATGGTAAATCATATTATAATGCAGACAAGCAAAGCAATCAAGCAAAGCTACAAGCAAAATAATAATAACCGTAATATTATGGTTCCACTCTAGAGAATAGAAAAATAAGATTACAAGAGAATAATCGAGACATTATTCGATTCTTCATCCTTGAATCCTCAAGCTGTATCCTTCTTCATGTAATATCCATCTTCAAGTCTTCAATCCCGTATGAATCAAATACTTCATATTTCTGATCATATCCAAATTTAATGTTTCTCAGAATCGTCCCAAAAATAAAATTAAAACTACACCGGGAAAAGTCGCACCTTTTCTGGACACCTGGCAGCTCTCGGTCGGCAGGCCGATCTGGGTGATCGGCCTGTCGGTCTTGCTCCATCGGCCTGCCGATCTATGCAGGTTTGGCCTGCAGAATTGAAAGTTCGGCTTGCCGACAGAGCACCAAATTTTCTGCCCCACTATCGACCTGTCGGACCACACGTCCGGCCTGTCGATCTGTGACCTTCGGCCAGCCGAACTATGAGGTCCGGCATGCCGACCGAACAGAAAACCCTCAATCCAGAAAATACAATTTTAATGCAATTCATCAATTTTATTTTTAACAATTCAAAAACATAAAATTAGAGACTTAGGAAATACCTAGAGGTGCCAACATCAATCTTCTAGATCCGACTTCTCGATCCGTCTTCTCTGGATAATTATTTAATTACAAAATTCTTACAAATTAAAAATTAAATAACAATTCCTAGACGGAGATGATAGTCTGCCATCTAATTACATGAAAAACCTAGATACACATTCTAACCTCTAAGGAACCATAACCGGCATTAATTAATTAATAAACAATTAAATAACGATTTAATCAGCCATAATTAATTAATAAACATTCACCACATAATCCATGATAACATATATATTATACAGAAACCTAGAGTGCCATCTCTCTATAAAATTCAATTCAAGCATAGGAGAGATTAAGATCACAAAATTTATGCATATAACATGATCACAAACTTGCAAATTTATGTAAAAACCTCGGCTCCGATACCAATTGTTGGAAACAAAGTACGCAGCGGAATTTTTTTTTTAAAAATTCATCAGAGTAATTTCTAAAACACAAGTTTGACATGTTATATGTATAAATTAAACAGATCTTACTAACCTCAGTGTGCGAAGAACCTCCGCAATCCGTGTAGAGAAGTAACGTTCCAAAAGAGCCTCAACCAACTAGTTTTCTTTGCTATTCTCTATCCACAACCGGAGTGAGTGTGGGCTCACACGTACAGCTCTTCCACCGGTGACTCTCCTTCCAACCAACAGAGAGAACCCAAAGCTAGTGTTCGTGATTTGTGAACAAAAGCTCTCAGGGAGTTTTCAGATGCTCACTAGAAGAGTATCACTCTTAATCTCTCAAATTGATCTGAGTAAATCATGAGACTCACTCCCTTTTTATACCTATTGGTCCTGGGGTCAGTCCATATCAGATTAGGTCTCAAAAACTCGAAACAGAACCAAGTTCAGATCAATATCTGATAAGATCCGCGTGAAAAACGCGTAATCTTATCTCCACTGATCGGTAGGCTAAACATTACGATCGGCAGGCCGAACACGTCATCCGGCAGGCCGAACTCTCGAGAAAAAATCTTCGCGAATCTTTTATTTTCCACCCGAGATTCTAAAGGATAAAGTCTCAATTTTGATTCAAATAACCCAATAGAGAAGTTATCTGATCAAAACAAACTTTATCACGATAATCTCTAAGAAAATAAATCAATTCACAATAATTCTAGAAGTTTATCTTGTTCTAATTTGTCCAAAATTAAAACAACCGATAAACAGACAAGAATTATCTGATCGTAAGAATTCAACAAGTTTATCTTGAACTAATTTCTTACAAAATTAATTCAACCGATAAATAGACAAGAATTATTTGATTCTTACAAATTTTAAACCAATCTGATAAATCCGACATAAGTCACCAATTATTGGAAAAGCACGCCGTGTCATTACAGGATTTTGTGAGCTAGCAAATGGGACCAAAATGGACCTATAAAGTTCAAGCTCATGATAATTATGAAACCCAATATCCCAGATATACATTTCACAATTATCAACTCCAATGCTACTCCACTAAAAGCTTGGAGCTGCACTCTCGAACTTTATAGAATTACGAAGCTCGTGTAGCTAAGTCTTCATGACATATCATAGTGCATCGTATCCCCATATGATAATCCATAATCGGCTTAAGGACAAGTTCTGTCTTACCTTCCTGATTATTTTTATCTTACGTTCCATTGTCTCACCATTAGAAAACTTACCATCCAAAGATAGTATACCATTCAGTTACACCTATGTATCCAAATGGTTGAGCGTTCCAGTTTTCCAATTACAGGACAACGCATATAAGAGGATATCATTACTCCTAAAGAGGAGCTATGGATTCCATATCTATGAATAACAAGTCTACGCTATCAAGAGTCATGCCTCCAACGTACCGGCATGCATACCACTATAGAGATGTGGGAGTCACCCATTGGTACATCAAAAGACACAAGTCGAGATAACGGGTCCACTATTCATCTCAGGATTAAGATACAATACAAATGACTGTCTAAAGTGAATCGATTTGCCAAGAAAGAATTATTAATCCAAATCAATTCACTTTATATCCCAATCCAACACGTCGTCACCTATGACAACGCGCCAATGTTTCTATTCACGGAGTCCAACTCCAATGGTCAAGACAAACCATCTCCTAAAAGGGATATAGACAACATAACAATCTTTACATGAATAAAGCGCCCAACTTTATTCCCTCGATTGCGGATCATATGTTTTAGACCATCACCTTAAGAATCGTGTCTACCGCATAATCATCCCATCATATGCCCAATTCTTAAGGTTTAGACTGACAGTCTCAGACTACTGTTTGCTTATCATACATTCAACAAATATGAACGTAAAGAGGACAAGATTTGGTATATATAAATGAATAAATTCTTTATTGATAAAAATGTCTCCAAAAATGTATTACATTTTTACTCCTTAGGGCATACATGTCTAACAACCACAAGTTCAGTGGGAGTAAGTATATTTTCTTGGTTTTTTATGTCGATGAGATTTTGCTTGCCAGCAACAATATAGGCTTGTTGTACGAAACCAAGAGATTTCTATCAAAGAAATTTGAGATGAAGGATCTTGGTGACACCTCTTTTGTGTTGGGTATACAGATACATCGGGATCGCTCTCGTGGTATTTTAAGATTATCACAAAAGGACTATATCGAAAAGATTCTTAAGAGATATGGCATGTAGGATTGTAAACCAGGTGATACCCCTGTGGCTAAGGGAGACAAGTTTAGTCTTAATCAGTGCCCCTAGAATGATTTTAAGGTTAAAGAAATGCAGAAGATTCCTTATGCGTCAGTAGTAGGGAGTCTAATGTATGCTCAGGTTTGTACGCGTCCGGATATTGCGTATGTTACAGGGATGTTGGGCAGGTGCTTAAGCAATCCTAGAAAGGATCACTGGGTAGCAGCCAAACAAGTCTTGAGGTATTTTCAGAGAACAAAGGATTACATGCTCATGTATCAGCGGTCAGAACAGCTTGAGATCATTGGGTATGCTGACTCTGATTTTGCTGGATGCCAAGATAGTATGAAATCTACATCAGGCTATGTCTACCTTATGGCTGGAGGTGCTGTCTCTTGGAAGACTGCTAAACAGTCTCTTATAGCATCTTCTACAATGACGACAGAGTTCATAGCGTGTTATGAGGCGTCCAATCATGCAACATGGCTGCGAAATTTTGTCACGGGGCTGTGTATAGTGGACAATATTCATAGACCACTCAAGATATTTTGTGACAATAAGTTAGCAGTTTTGTATTCCAACAACAACAGGAGCTCGACGAAGTCAAAGCCTATAGAGATCAAGTTCCTTGTTGTGGAAGAAAGAGTTCAGAGTGGACAGTTGTCTATAGAGCACATCGGCACAAACTCCATGATTGCGGATCCGCTTACTAAAAGATTGCCACCCAAAATGTTTCATGAGCACACTGCTCGTATGGGTGTCATATCATTTCAGGATATTTAGTTTTAGTGGGAGTTTGTAATTTTAAATGCTCTTATGATATAGACATTTTTTGTTATTTCAGTATATGGATATTTTGAGGTTATTTTCTACAGAAATAAAGTTTTCAATATATTCACACTCTGATTTTGGTATGGTTTGATCTCACTAAAGTTTTCAAGTGGACCAGTTGGAAATAGGCATGTTAAGATCACATTGCATGAAATTTCCATGCTACACATCCATGCTTCATCTTGTCATTAGTTGTATTGGTATATGTGATCATTGATGGGTCTAGTTACGACATATGTAACGAAGGTCGCTTTGGTCCTATATTGATATGGTTAATGGACAAGATTGATAAGGTGCATAAGGTTTTGATAGCAAAATTCATGAGCTTATAAGGTATAATACACATTTATAAAGTTTCATATATAGGCCAAGTGGGAGATTGTTGGATCATAATCCAATATATGGGCTAATGTATTAAATAAATGTGAATTAAAGGCTATCAAATAAGGTTGCCCAACTAAAAGTGATCAATTTGGGTTTTGGGCTTTTAATGCATCATTAAGTGTGGGCCTCCTATGTGTAGAGACTAAAAATATAATTACTAATTTTATGATGGGCTAAATTGATAATTAAGGATAATTGCTAGGGTTTAGCAATTATATAAAGGGGTTGTGGTCCCCAAGTCAGTACGTACATTATTTTTCTGTTACCCATCTACAGAGAGATTACAGAGCATTCTAATAAGGAGGATTTACGTACCAGACTTGGAAGATCTTCAACCAAAAGACTCAAGAATCACATTCAATCCATGGATTCAGGTTAGCTTCTGCATCTTATTAATATTCTTGATGATTTGACATGAATGATCCTAGTTGATGATGGTTTTCATCACAATTTTATTCTAACATCTTGTTCATGCACTTTACTATAGCACCCGAACCTGTTAAAATTTTTACATCATTTTTGCTCACTTCTCATGTCCCAAACCACCCAAAAACTCATCTAAATCATCATTTGGGAGATTTAAAGATATTTAAAAAGAAAAATCCAACATGCCACCATTTCCCTCACATGTGCATCCGACAACATCACCCTATCTCCACTTTATTCCCATGCTCACCCCCACCCCATGTTTCTCTTTCTTTTGGCACCACTCTCTTGGCCAACTAGACTAGATGTTAACCCATAATGCTTTGCTTATAAAAATTATTTTCAAACACCTCTCTCTCTCTCTCAATCTCTTGGATCTTTCTTTTATCCTCTCACTCTTTTCTGTCCTTGCGTCCAACAGTTAGCACTTTCTTCTATCTCCAAGCTCTCCTTTTCACTTTCTTCTATTTCGAAGCCCCCCTTTTCTTATTGTCTGGTTACTTTTGCCTACAAGGCCTCATGGAAGACTATAGTCACATGTCTCTTGGAACACAATGAACACTTACAACAATCAACATCACCCCATATTCTCTTCTTCCTCCTTTTCATTTTTCACCAAGATGCACGCGAGCTCATGCACTCATGATTTTGTAACCAAGTTCTACCATCCTCAAATCTCTTCCATAAGCCCCTACTAATGTTCTCAAGCGTTTCATAAGCCAAAAACAAACAAGTTCCCCAAAAAAAGAAGCTAAATGGATAAAATTTTTGTGTGACCATCGATATCATTACGTCACTGAAACAGAGTTTCGACCAAGTTGCGAAATCAATTTTCTATCTATTTTCATAAAAAATTTTTACTATGATATTATAGTATATGCGCGTTTGATTTTATATGGTTTAATGTCTAGTTTTGTTTAAGAAACTATAAGATTTTCTAGGAAGTATAGAAATAATATTTTGAGAAAAAACCTTTTGCACATTGTTCATATATATGTTTGGTATATGTCATCAAAATTTAAGGTTCAAATACAATATTTTTTTGAGAACTTATGCCAAATATTTTTTTATTGTTGTTCTTAGATTGGTCTTGAATTCGTTGAGTTGTTTAAGAATGTTTCGAGATGTGTTTAATGTGAAATAAATTCTCCAATGTTCATTTATGTGTTAGTTATTGCCTGCAAAATTTGGGTTCCATACAAATATTAGAAATTAACTTAAAATTTGAGAAAGTACATTGCTGACTCATTTTAGCAAAATTCCAACAACGTCTTTGCCAATATGAAAATGTTAGAAAAATAATTAGAGTGATCTAAATATGATGACAATAAATCTGTGCTATATGTAGATGTTAGGAATATTATGTAAAAATTTCAGATCAATTGAAAATTTGTGTAATCTTAGAAAATTTCTTGATTACTAACTACCAATGGGTCATTTCCAACAATAGTTTTTACATTTTGATCTCTAAAATGTAGAAATAAATAATTACAGTAGCTCAAATGTGATAAAATTA
The DNA here is from genome assembly GCA_025403435.1 of Artocarpus heterophyllus. Lineage (NCBI taxonomy): Eukaryota > Viridiplantae > Streptophyta > Magnoliopsida > Rosales > Moraceae > Artocarpus > Artocarpus heterophyllus. The sequence goes on along the minus strand of CM046354.1, from coordinate 33,294,341 downwards.
AATCTAGTGCTATGTGTGTATATTAGGAACATTGTATTAAAATTTCAAAGTCATTGAAATTTTATATGATCTTAGAAAATTCGTTGAGTGCTAATTGCCGGGATGAATTTGTGAATCTGTCTAGAATGTGATGTTATTTGTATACATTCTTCTAAATGATTAAACATGGCATTGCTTATTGCCTTGATGATATATGTGATATTTTGAGTATATTCTTATGCGAAGAATAGTTCTTTTATCACCATGTTATATGTTAAAGACTTTTGAGATACTTAAGTCATTAGAGGTAGAGGAAACCATCCATTTACGATTAGGTTAAGCAATTTGCTACAAGCCAAGTAAGCATATTATCACTTACAACATGATAAAGAATAATGAAAAGTTTTGAGAAATGTTATATGTTATTAATATATTTTTATAAAATTTCAAAAGATCCCATTTATGATGGTTTTGAAGAACGTCTTTTTATGAATGTTTTCAACATTTATTTTATGATGCATAAGACGTATATATAAATATAAGGTGTTGCACACTCAATAATGATGTTAGTCCTCTAAGGTAGACTTGTCATGTTTAGTTTGGGATTAGTTACCTCTCTATTCTCAAAATGGCACACCATAATAACGTTACTATTAATGGTGCAACGCTAGGGTCCTAAAAGATAAAATAAATGGTTTTAATATAGAAAGGAAAAGAGTAGATATTTTCTAAAGAAGTGTACTTTATGTACTACCATGATTATATCAAAAGATATACTCATGCTTATGTTTAAAGTTTTTTTAAGTTTTTGTGGAATTTCATATATGCTTACTTAAGTAATAACATGTTATAGATAAGGGTCAGACTATAGCTAAATATGGAGGATGGATGGATAGATGTGTAACACCTCAACCCCCATGGGATCCACCGGGCAGGACCCCTAACATAGTCAGGTCTTATTCTCATTACTCGTATGTGCTGTGCCCTTTGGGCACCTAGTGATCCTCAGGGATTTCTTTGCATCCTTAATGCTTGAACCAAAGACCTCCTTACTTATACGATTCTTAAGTATTTTAATTATTTCATAAAGTATTTAAAAAAAAATTATGCATGGATCTTGGGATATGTTTAATTAATTATACATTATTTGAGTAGTTTATCTTAAAATAATGATTAAAAGGATAAAAGTAACGACATCTTTGACATCTATAAGGGGCGTTGCAGGCTTTGGTATCAGAGCAGAATTCTGTTTCCAATTCATGTCGTCACTGTTGGAAACAAAGTGCACAACGAAATTTAAAAAAAAAAATTTCATTAGAGTATTTTCTAAAACACAAGTTTGACATGTTATATGTATAAATTAGACAGATCTTACTAACCTCTGTGTGACGAAGAACCTCCGCAACCTGTGTAGAGAAGTAACGTTCCAGAAGAGCCTCAACCAACTGGTCTTCTTTGCTATTCTCTATCCACAACCGGAGTGAGTGTGGGCCCACACGCACAACTCTTCCACCGGTGACTATCCTTCCAACCAATAGAGAGAACCCAAAGTTAGTGTTCGTGATTTGTGAACAAAAGCTCTCAAGGAGTTTTTCAGATGCTCACTAGAAGAGTATCACTCTTAATCTCTCAAATTGATCTAAGTAAATCATGAGACTCACTCTCTTTATATAGCTATTGGTCCTAGGGTCAGTCCGTATCAGATTAGGTCTCAAAAACTCGAAACAGAATCAAGTTTGGATCAATATCTGATAAGATCTGCATGAAAATGCGTAATCTTATCTCTCGCTGATCGGCAGGCCGAACATTCTAATCGGTAGGCCGAACAGGCCAGTTCGGCAGGCCGAACTCCCGAGCAAAAATCTCCGCGAATCTTTTATTTTCCACCCGAGATTCTAAAGGATAAAGTCTCAGTTTTGATTCAAATAACCCAATAGAGAAGATATCTGATCAAAACAAACTTTATCAAGATAATCTCTAAGAAAATAAATAAATTCACAATAATTCTACAAGTTTATCTTGTTCTAATTTGTCCAAAATTAAAACAACCGATAAACAAACAAGAATTATCTGATCGCAATAATTCAATAGGTTTATCTTGAACTAATTTCTTACAAAATTAATTTAACCGATAAACAGACGTGAATTATTTGATTCCTACAAATTTTAAATCAATTTGATAATTCCAACATAAGTCACCAATTATTGAAAAAGCACGCCGTGTCGTTACAGGACTTTGTGAGCTATCAAAGGGGACCAAAATGGACCTATAAAGTTTAAGCTCGTGATAATTATGAAACCCAATATCCCAGATATACATTTCACAATTATCAACTCCAACGCTACTCCACTAAAAGCTTAGAGCTGCACTCTCAAACTTTATAGAATTACAAAGCTCGTGTAGCTAAGTCTCCATGACATATCAAAGTGTATCGTATCCCCATATGATAATCCATAATTGGCTTAAGGACAAGTTCTGTCTCACCTTCCCGATTATTTTTGTCTTACGTTCCATTGTCTCACCATTAGAAAACTTACCATCCAAAGATAGTATACCATTCGGTTACACCTATGTATCCAAATGGTTGAGCACTCCAGTTTTTCAATTACAGGACAACGCATATAAGAGGATATCATTACTCCTAAAGAGGAGCTATGGATTCCATATCTATGAATAACAAGTCTACGCTATCAAGATTCATGCCTCCAACGTACCGGTATGCATACCACTATTGGGATGTGAGTGTCACCCTTTGGCACATCAAAAGACACAAGTCGAGACAACGGGCCCACTATTCATCTCAGGATTAAGATACAATACAAATGACTGTCTAAAGTGAATCGATTTGCCGAGATAGAATTATTAATCCAAATCAATTCACTTTATGTCCCGATCCAACACATTGTCACCTATGACAACGTGCCAATGTTTCTATTCACGGAGTCCAACTCCGATGGCCAAGACAAACCATCTCCCAAAAGGGATATAGACAACATAACAATCTTTAGATGAATAAAGCGCCCAAATTTATTCCCTCGATTGCGGATCATATGTTTTAGACCATCACCTTAAGAATCGTGTCTTCCGCATAATCAGTCCATCATATGCCCAATTCTTAAGGTTTAGACTAACAGTCTCAGATTACTGTTTGCTTATCATACATTCAACAAATATGAACGTAAAGAGGACAAGATTTTGTATATATAAAAGAATAAATTCTTTATTGATAAAAATGTCTCCAAAAATGTATTACATTTTTACTCCTTAGGGCATACATGTCTAACAATCTCCCACTTGCACTAAGTGAGTAAATACAGCAAATTTTGCATCCCCATAGCTTCCACATGCCTCTCGAAGACTCTCCCAGTAAGTGTCTTTGTAAATGGATCAGCTAAATTGTCCTCTAACGCGATCTTGCACACTGTGACATGCCCGCCCTCAATGAAGTCCTTTATCACATGATACTTTCGATCAATATGCTTACTCTTCTTGTGAAATCTTGGTTCCTTAGCATTAGCTACCGCCGCACTGTTATCACAGTACAGTGATACCGCTTTATCCATACCAGGAACTACCTCAAGATCCCCAAGGAACTTGCGGAGCCACACTGCTTCTTTCGAAGCATCACTAGCCGCCACATACTCTGCCTCCATCGTTGAATCCGAAGTGCAATCTTGCTTCGCACTTCACCAACTGATGGCACCGCCACCCAGAGTAAACACAAACCCCGAAGTCAATTTCCTAGAGTCCAGATAGGATTGAAAATCTGAATCAGTGTATCCTAGAGGAGTTAAATCCTCACCCGAATACATAACCATATACCCTCGAGTCCTTCCCAGGTACTTGAAAATATGCTTTACCACAACCCAATGGTTCGGTCCTGGATCCGCCTGAAATCGACTTATAATCCCGACCGCATAGCTAATATTCGGTCGTGTGCAAAGCATGGCATACATGAGACTACCCACTGCCGAAGCATAAGGCACCTTCTTCATGTATTCTCTTTCTTCATAAGACCTTGGAGAGTCTTTCTTAGAAAGAGTAATTCCAGACCTATATGGTTGCCTACCTTTCTTAGAATCCTGCATTGCAAACCTCCTTAGAATTTTATCTATGTAGCCGACCTGAGACAAAGCTATCATTTTGTTCTTCCTATCCCGAAAGATCTGGATACCGAGAACAAAATTAGCCTCACCTAAGTCCTTTATGTCAAACTGCTTGGTCAACCATAATTTGACCGATGACAACGCCCCAACATCATTGCCAATTAGCAGAATGTCATCTACATAGAGCAGTAGAAAAACCACCTTCCCACCCTTAATGTGTTTGTAAACACATGGTTCATCCACGTCTTGTGAGAACCCATAAGTCTTTATCACTTGATCAAATCTTATGTTCCAAGAACGAGAAGCCTGCTTAAGTCCATAAATAGACTTTAGCAGCTTACAAACCTTACCCTCTTGACCCACGACCTTGAACCCGTCTGGTTGTTCCATATAAATGGACTCATCAAGATAGCCATTCAAAAATGCCATCTTGACATCCATCTGCCAAATCTCATAGTCGAGAGGGGCAGCTATGGATAAGAGAATCCGGATGGACTTAAGCATGGCTATAGGCGAAAAGGTTTCCTCATAGTCGATTCCTTCCTTTTGTGTATAACCCATAGCTACCAGTCTAGCCTTAAAGGTTTTGACCTTTCCATCCACTCCTCTTTTCCTCTTGTAGATCCACTTACACCCTATGGGTTTTACCCCTTCGGGAAGATCAACAAGCTCCCAGACCTGATTAGTCTCCATAGACTTCATCTCTATGTTCATGGCCTTTGTCCTGAGTCTTGAATCAACATCCTCCATAGCTTCTATGTAAGTATAAGGATCCCTGTCATGTTCATCCGGTTCAGCCAAGAAGACCTCCCCATTGAACATATACCTCTCAGGTTGACGTTCGATCCTCTCACTACGCCGAAGCCCCTGAGGTTGTTGTTCAGGTTTGTTTGGTTTTTCTACACCGATTGGAATGGTTTCGTTCGGAACCTTCGGAGTGATTGGATCACCCTGTAACTCCTCAAGCACCACTTTGCTTCGAGGTTTAAAGTCATCCATGTAACTCTCCTCAAGGAAAGTTGCATTAGTTGAAACCACGACTTTATTTTCCTTTGGGTTATAAAAACAACCCCCTTTTGTCCAATTTGGATATCCTACAAACACGCAAACTTTCGAACGTGCTTCCAACTTATTCGGATCCTTAAACAGGACGTGAGCCGGACATCCCCATATGCGAATATGGTTTAAGGATGTCTTCTGTCTTGTCCATAACTCGTGAGGAGTTTTAGGGACCGATTTTGAAGGCACATTGTTCAAAAGATAACATGCGGTTTGTAGTGCATATCCCCAAAAGGATAAAGACAATGATGAATAACTCATCATGGACCGAATCATGTCCAACAAAGTCCTATTCCTTCTCTCCGCTACGCCATTCTGCTACGGAGTGCCCAGCGTAGTCAAATGGGATAAAATCCCATTTTCTAACAAGTGTCCCAAGAACTCATCAGAAAGGTATTCCCTACCTCGATCAGATCGAAGTGCCTTTATGGGTCTACCCAATTTCTTTTTCACTTCAGCCTGAAACTCCCTGAATTTGTCATAAGTTTCGCTTTTGTGGTGCATCAGGTACACATACCCATATCTTGAGTAATCGGCAATAAAAGTGACGAAGTACTCATACCCTCCTCATGCCCGGATGTTCATCTGCCCGCAAACATCACTATGCACAAGTTCTAGAACCCCTTCGGCCCTATTGCCCTTAGACCCGTATGGTCTTTTGGTCATTTTACCCTCCAAACAAGATTCACATTGAGGTATAGATTCCACCTTTAAGTTACTTAAAGGTCCATCCCTTACCAACCTTTGAATCCTATTCAGGTTAATATGACCAAGGCGTAAATGCCAAAGATAAGTCTTATAAGAGTGAGAAGTTTAAACCTTTTTGAGTCATTATCATTTATCTCAGCATTAAGCAATAAGTCCATCTTAGGTTTGATAAAATATAGATTATTTTGCATCCATCCAGAATAGATAAAAGATTTGTTTTTACGAATCACCACTTTTTCATTAAAAGATACCATGTAGGAGTCTCTAAACAAAGAAGATATAGAAATTAAATTCCTTTTAAATTTAGGAACATAAAAACAATCTCGTAAAATTAAATTCCTATAATTATCAAAGTAAAGATGGACATCTCCCACTGGTTCTGCTGAGACCAAGGATCCATCGCCCATCCGAAGCGTTAAGTCTTCACACAGCAGACTTCTCGTTTCTTTGAATCCCTGCAGAGAAACACAAACATGATTAGTGGCACCGAAATCTATGACCCAGATGTCCCTGGATTCCTCAACCAAACAAGTTTCTAGATATAGAAGATCTCACCTACCTCCCTTGGAAAGGAAGTCCTTGCAATGCTTCTTTATATGCCCGACTTTACCACAGAAGAAGCACTTAAGCTTCTTTGGGTTTGTCTTCTTCTTCTTCTTGCTCTTGGTAGTAGCAGGAATAACAGACTTTTCGTTCTTGGCCTGTTGCTTCTTTCCATTCCCAGAGTTAGGATTGGAACTAGAAGCAGCTACCATGTTCGCCTCACCACCAGTAGGAGACTCCCTGATCAGCAATTTGAACTCCTGTAACTGTTTCATCATTTCCGTTAAGGTCATATCCCGTCTATTGCTTTAATTAAAAGTAGCTCTAAACGGAATAAATTCCTTAGACAGAGTCTCAAAGACCATAGTCATATGAGTTTCAGCATCGATGTCGGCTCTATTGGTTTGAGCCTCAGTGAGGTAACCCATGACCAACATCAGGTGCTCTTTTACAGATGTCCCCAGCCTCTGTCTACAGTTAAGAGTTTCTAAAGCGCCCCTTGCCGCTTTGTTATGGCCTGGCCTCCAAACATATCCTCAAGATTATCCAAGATCTGCTTCGCAGTCTCATAATCCTGATATTGAGCCTGCAGCACGTTGTTCATGCTAGCCATAACATAGCTGCGGGCCTGATCATTAGCATCTTTCCAGCGGTCGTACGCTTGGAATTGCTCATTACTTGAGTCTCCCGTAGGCTCGAGAGGACAAGGGGTTGTCAGTAAATATTTCAGTTTCTCAAAGGATAGGATGATGTCCAGGTTCCGTTTCCAATTGTTATAATTCTCACCGGTTAATTGGTTTTTGTCAAGTATCGATGATAAAGCGTTTTTAGACATTTTCAATGTACAATAAAGAATCATATACCAAACATAAGCAAACATATATAATAATTTAGTAAGATAACACAATCATGCAAAATCATACAAATGTGTTTATGTGTCAAAACCTTGAAAATATCATAACCTTACAACGATAATTCCCAAGTCACAATTCAACAAGCTCCTAGGGGAGTCATGCTAAATTCAATCAGGAACACGAATCCCCTCATGATTAATATATGCCATCTAGGACCCGTATGATCCAGCATATACTAATAATCGTTTCTTTGGCCATTAATTTTATTAACAGAGCTCCTAGGGGAGGTTAATAATAAAATTAACGTGAGTGTATAACCATCATTTTAATATTTTATCCATGATTTATAATCACCACCTAGGGGTGTGCAACCATAAATCATACTAAAATACCTTATCCTTTCAGAGATCCAATCTGGTACATGATAGAAATCCCTTCCTAGGGGTCGGGACCACCATGTTCTTCCTATGGACCAACAATGGAGGCCTTAGGTCCTCTCTTCGAAAACCTTCTCCCACTCAATCTTTTGAAGTCAAGGTTTTATTTTAAAATTATGCATGAACAATTTTAACATGAGCGGCACTCCCTATCCTATATGACATGTTATCAATATACATGGTAAATCATATTATAATGCAGACAAGCAAAGCAATCAAGCAAAGCTACAAGCAAAATAATAATAACTGTAATATTATGGTTCCACCCCAGAGAATAGAAAACTAAGATTACAAGAGAATAATCGAGACATCTATCGATTCTTCATCCTTGAATCCTCAAGCTGTATCCTTCTTCATGTAATATCCATTTTCAAGTCTTCAATCCCGTATGAATCGAATACTTCATATTTTCGGTCATATCCAAATTTAATGTTTCTCAGAATCGTCCCAAAAATAAAATTAAAACTGCACCGTAAAAATTGCACCTTTTTTGGACACTTGGCAGCTCTCGGTCGGCAGGCTGATCTGGGTGATTGGCCTGCCGATCATGAAGGTTCGGCCTACCGGCAGAGCACAAAAATTTCTGCCCCACTATCGGCCTACCAGACCATACGTCCAGCCTGCCGATTTGTGGCCTTCGGCCTGTCGAACTGTGAGGTCCGGTATGCCGACCGAGCAGAAAACCCTCATTCCAGAAAATACAATTTTAATGCAATTCATCAATTTTATTTTCAACAATTCAAAAACATAAAATTAGAGACTCAGGAAATACCTGGAGGCACCATCATCAATCTTCTAGATCCGACTTCCGATCCATCTTCTCCGAATAATTATTTAATTACAAAATTCTTACAAATTAAAAATTAAATAACAATTCCTAGACGGAGATAATAGTCCGCCATCTAATTACATGAAAAACTTAGATACACATTCTAACCTCTAAGGAACCATAACCGGTATTAATTAATTAATAAATAATTAAACAATGATTTAATCAACCATAATTAATTAATAAACATTCACCACATAATCCATGACAACATATATATTATATAGAAACCTAGAGTGCCATCTCTCTATAAAATTCAATTCAAGCATAGGAGAGATTAACATCACAAAATTTATGCATATAACATGATCACAAACTTGCAAATTTATGTAAAAACCTCGGCTCTGATACCAATTGTTGGAAACAAAGTGCACAGTATAATTTTTTTTAAAAAAATTTCATCATAGTATTTTTCAAAACACAAGTTTGACATGTTATATGCATAAATTAGACAGATTTTACTAACCTCTGTGTGACGAAGAACCTCCGCAACCTGTGTAGAGAAGTAACGTTCCAGAAGAGCCTCAACCAACTGGTCTTCTTTGCTATTCTCTATCCACAACCGGAGTGAGTGTGGGCTCACACGTACAGCTGTTCCACCGGTGACTCTCCTTCCAACCAATAGAGAGAATCCAAAGCTAGTGTTCGTGATTTGTGAACAAAAGCTCTCAGGGAGTTTTTCAGACGCTCACTAGAAGAGTATCACTCTTAATCTCTCAAATTGATCTAAGTAAATCATGAGACTCACTCCCTTTATATAGCTATTGGTCCTGGGGTCAGTCCGTATTAGATTAGGTCTCAAAAACTCGTAACAGTATCAAGTTCATATCAATATCTGATAAGATTCGCGTGAAAATGCGTAATCTTATCTCTCGCTGATCGGCAGGCCGAACAGGCCAGTACGGCAGGCCGACCACGTCATTCGGCAAGCCGAACTCCGGAGAAAAAATCTCCGCAAATCTTTTATTTTCCACCCGAGATTCTAAAGGATAAAGTCTTAGTTTTGATTCAAATAACCCAATAGAAAAGATATCTGATCAAAACAAACTTTATCAAGATAATCTCTAAGAAAATAAATCAATTCACAATAATTCTACAAGTTTATCTTGTTCTAATTTGTCCAAAATTAAAACAACCGATAAACAGACAAGAATTATCTGATCGCAATAATTCAACAAGTTTATCTTGAACTAATTTCTTACAAAATTAATTTAACCGATAAATAGACATGAATTATTTGATTCTTACAAATTTTAAACCAATCTGATAATTCCGACATAAGTCACCAATTATTGAAAAAGCACGCCGTGTCGTTACAGGACTTTGTGAGCTAGCAAAGGGGACCAAAATGGACCTATAAAGTTCAAGCTCATGATAATTATGAAACCCAATATCCCAGATATACATTTCACAATTATCAACTCCAACGCTACTCCACTAAAAGCATGGAGCTGCACTCTCGAACTTTATAGAATTACGAAGCTCGTGTAGCTAAGTCTCCATGACATATCAAAGTGTATCGTATCCCCATATGATAATCCATAATCGGCTTAAGGACAAGTTCTATCTTACCTTCCCGATTATTTTTATCTTACGTTCCATTGTCTCACCATTAGAAAACTTACCATCCAAAGATAGTATACCATTTGGTTACACCTATGTATCCAAACGGTTGAGCGCTTCAGTTTTCCAATTACAGGACAACGCATATAAAAGGATATCATTACTCCTAAAGAGGAGCTATGAATTCCATATCTATGAATAACAAGTCTACCCTATCAAGAGTCATGCCTCCAACGTACCGGTATCAATACCACTATTGAGATGTGGGTGTCACCCTTTGGCACATCAAAAGACACAAGTCGAGACAACGGGCCCACTATTCATCTCAGGATTAAGATACAATATAAATGACTGTCTAAAGTGAATTGATTTGCCGAGACAGAATTATTAATCCAAATCAATTCACTTTATGTCCCAATTCAACACATCGTCACCTATGACAACGTGCCAATGTTTCTATTCACGGAGTCTAACTTCGATGGCCAAGACAAACCATCTCCCAAATGGGATATAGACAACATGACAATATTTACATGAATAAAGTGCCCAACTTTATTCCCTCGATTGCGGATCATATGTTTTAGACCGTCGCCTTAAGAATCGTGTCTTCCGCATAATCGGTCCATCATATGCCCAATTCTTAAGGTTTAGACTGACAGTCTCAGACTACTGTTTGCTTATCATACATTCAACAAATATGAACGTAAAGGGGACAAGATTTGGTATATATAAAAGAATAAATTCTTTATTGATAAAAATGTCTCCAAAAACGTATTGCATTTTTACTCCTTAGGGCATACATGTCTAACAGTCACGCATCAGTTCAAACCCTCCAAGTAAGTATGTTTTAAGTTAAATTGATGTAGATGCAAGTGTAACGATAAATGTAAGAATTAAATGTAAAATAATTAATGCCTTAGTGCATAATGTAGCATTGGAATCCTGTCCCATTTCTAGAATAGAAAGTTTATTCATAAAATTTATAATTTTTGGAAATTGAAGATTCAAGGCCGTAGAAGAACTCAAACCTGCGATCAAGCTACTGTTGTTAGTGACAACTCGGTTGACACAAGATTGATGACAATGATTGCTAAACTGCAAAGGCAACTATAAGAGCAAAGAAGAGAAATCAAGGAGCTAAGAGCTAGTAGCCAAGGAGGCGAAAGACAATATGACACCTCCTCCTCAATAGCAAAGAGAGGAAGTTCCAATCCCAGCCCCTGTACTAGAAGTGAGACCTATTTACCAAGAGCCCTTACTGGTCTAATGGAAGCGTGTTAAGCCAACTGAATTTGAAGGTACTAAAGATCCACTGGTCACACAAGAATGGTTGAAGACTATCGAAGCCACTTTGAAACTCATGGGTTTTACTGACAATGAAAAGGTCCTTTGTGCGTCATACTGCCTAACAATGGAAGCCAAAATCTGGTGGGATGGAATCGAGCTAAGTAGGAACGTGGATGAAAGGACATAGGCAGACTTCATCTAGGAATTTAATGCCAAGTTCTTCCACATGAGCATCATCCAAAAACACTACGATGAGTTCAAAAACCTACACCGAGGAGATATTTCTATGAACGATGTGGTAGCTAAATTTGATCAGTTGGCACGCCTATGCCAGGAATGGTCAGCGATGAAAGTGAGAGAGTCAAAAGATTGATTAGAGTTCTCTGTCCAAAAATTGTAATGATTGTTTATGGAGCAAGTCCACCCAAGAACTAGGAATAGGTGGTATTGAGGGCACAACAAGTAGAATTCCATTTGTTGAAGTTGAAGAGAAACCAGCCTTACCCAAGTCAGCCTGCGAATAATCCAAGTGCAAAGAATCAACCCCAAGTCAGAAACAACAACAGCAACCAACATTAGAAGAACAACAAGAGAAAGGGCAATTTCCAAAACCAACTTGGCCCAAACAACAAGAAACCAAGTGGTGGCTAGTATAATAACAACAGGCATAGGCAACCATGTGGCAAATGTGGAAAGCAACATCCAAAGCTCAAGTTTAGTAGAGAGCCCCTCATGCATAGCTTCACCATATGCAAGCTACCTTGGAAGGGCTATTAATAAACCAAGGAAGACTTGAAGCCTCACCTACTAACGTATGCATTTATGCAATGATTAATGATCAAGTGGCAGCTGAAGCCTTTAATGTTGCCATAGGTCAGATCTCAAGCCTTTATTTGATGCACATTTTCTCTTTGATACGGGTGGCACACATTCATTTGTATCCTCAAACTTTGCTAAGAAGTTAGGAGAATATCTAGAAACTATAAGACAGGGGTTCACTAGTACACTATCCTATGGGGAAGTGATGATATATATGCATTATTTGCATATAGTTCCTTTGCGGATTACCAAAAGAGAACTATTTATCAATCTTATTGTAATCGACATGTATGATTATGATATGATTCTCAGGATGGACTTCCTGAGTAAGTATAATGTGTCTATCGAGTGCCAAAGACGAAGGGTGATTTTTCATACGAAAGGTGAAGAAAAATTTGTGTTTATGGGTGAATCAAGAAAGAAGTCAAACATGATTCTGTCAGCTATGAAGGCAAGAAAGCTGCTAGCAAGTGGATGCATGGGTTATTTGGCAAATATCATAGATAAAAGTCAAGAAGAAAGGACAAAGATTGAAGATGTTATGGTAGTTCGTGAATTTCCTGAGGTATTTCCATATGACCTGTCAAGCTTGCCTCCAAATAGAGAAATCAAATTTCAAATCAAGCTCACCCTAGGCACTGATCCAATTTCTAAGGCACCATATAGAATGGCTCCAGCTAAGTTGAAAGAGTTACATGCTCAATTAAAGGAACTCCTTGATAAAGGCTTCATCCGACCAAGTCATTCAACGTGGGGAGCACCGGCTTTGTTTGTCAAGAAGAAGGATGGTTCCATGAGACTCTACATCAATTATCGTGAGCTGAACAAGGCAACGATCAAGAACAAGTACCTATTGCCCAAGATTGATGATTTGTTTGATCAACTGAATGGTGCATCTGTATTCTCAAAGATTGATTTGCTATTAGGATATCATCAGTTGAGGATTAAAGAAGGAGACATCCCAAAGGCAGCTTTTAGATCGAGGTATGGTCACTATAAATTCATGGTTATGCCTTTCGGTCTAACGAATGCACCTGCAACTTTTATGGATTTGATGAATTGGGTATTCAAGGAATATCTCGATAAATTTGTCATAGTGTTTATCGATGATATTTTGGTGTATTGAAAGAGTCAGGTGGAGCATGCTGAGTACTTAAGAATCGTGCTAGAGACCTTGAAGGGACATAAGGTACATGTAAAGTTCTCTAAGTGTGAGTTTTGGATCGATCGTGTATCTTTCTTAGGTGATGTTGTGTCAAGGGATGGAATAATGGTGGACCCTTCTAAAGTCGAAACGGTTCTTAATTGGAAGTAATCAAAGAATGCGAGCGAGATAACAAGCTTCTTGGGACTAGCTAGTTACTACCGAAAGTTTGTGGAGGATTTCTCAAAGATAGCAATGCCTTTCACAAATTTAACTTGCAAAGGAAAGAAGTTTAAATGGATAGATGAATGCAAGAAGAGTTTCCAAGAACTAAAGAAAAGGTTGACTACTGATAGAAAAATAGTACGCAGCGGAATTTTAAAAATTTTATATTAGAGTATTTTCCAAAACACAAGTTTGACATGCTATATGCATAAATTAACCAGATCTTACTAATCTTTGTGTGCTGAAGAACCCACCCAAAACGTGAAGAGAAGTAACGTTCCAAAAGAGCCTCAACCAACTGGTCTTCTTTGCTATTCTCTATCCATGACAGGAGTGAGTGTGGGTTCACACGTACAACTCTTCCTCTAGGTGACTCTCCTTCCAACCAATTGAGAAGACCCAAAGCTAGTGTTTGTGATTTGTGAACAAAAGTTCTCAGCGAGTTTTCAGATTCTCACTAGCAGAGTATCACTCTTAATCTCTCAATTGATCTGAGTAACTCTTAAGACTTACTCCCTTTATATAGAGGTTGGGCCAAGGGTCAATCCTTATCAGATTAGGTCTCAAAAACTCGAAACAGAATCAAGTTTGGATCAATATCTGATAAGATCCACGTGGAAACATGTAATCTAATCATTCGCTCATCAGCAGGCCGAATAGCTTGATCGGCAGGCCGAACAGGCCCCATCGGCAGGCCAAACACATTGATCGACAGGCCAAACTAGTGATTAAAAATCTCGTGAATCTTTTATTTTCCACTCAAGATTCTATAGGATAAAGTCTTAGTTTTAATTCAAATAACCCAATAGAGAAGTTATCTAATCAAAACAACTTTATCTAGATAATCCCGAAGAAAATAAATCAATTCCCAATAATTCTACAAGTTTATCTTGATCTAATTTATCCAAAAATTAAATCAACTGATAAACAGACAAGAATTATTCGATCCCAATAATTCGACAAGTTTATCTTGAATTAATTTTTATCACAAAATTAATTCAAGCAATAAATAGACATGAATTATTTGATTCTTTCAAATTTTAAACTAATCTAATAAATCCGACATAAGTCACCAATTATTGAAAAAGCACGCCGTATCGTTATAGGATGTTGTGGCTAGCAAAGGGGACCAAATGGACCTATATAGTTCAAGCTCTTGATAATTATGAAATCCAATATCCCAGATATACATTTCATAATTATCAACTCCAACGCTACTCCAATAAAAGCTTGGAGCTGCACTCTCGAACTACATAGATTTACGAAGCCCGTATAGCTAAGTCACCATGACATATCATAGTGTATCATATCCCCATATGATAATCCATAATCGGCTTAAGGACAAGTTCTTTCTTACCTTTCCGATTATTTTTATCTTACGTTCTATTATCTCACCATCGAAAAACTTACCATCCAAAGACAATATACCATTCGGTTACACCTATGTATCCAAATGGTTGAGCGCTCCAGTTTTCCAATTACATGATAACACATATAAGAGGATATCATTACTCCTAAAGAGGAGCTATGGATTCCATATCTTTGAAGAACAAGTCTACGCCATCAAGAGTCATGCCTTCAACGTACCGGCTTGCATACCACTATTAAGATGTAGGTGTCACCCTTTGGTACATCAAAAGACACAAGTCTAGACAATGGGCCCACTATCCATCTCAAGATTAAGATACAACACAAATGATTGTCTAAAGTGAATCGATTTGCCGAGACAGAATTATTAATCTAAATCAATTCTCTTTATGTCTCGATTCAACACATCGTCACCTATGACAATGTGCCAATGTTTCTATTCATGGAGTCCACCTCCGATGGTCAAGACAAACCATCTCCAATAAGGGATATGGACAACATAACAATCTTTACATGAATAAAGCACCCAACTTTATTCCCTCGATTGTGGATCTTATGATTTAGACCGCCACCTTAAGAATCATGTCTTTCGCATAATCTATCCATCATATGCCTAATTCTTAAAGGTTTAGACTGACAGTCTCAAACTATTATTTGCTTAACATACATTCAACAAATATGAACGTAAAGAGGACAAGATTTGGTATATTAACAATAAATAAATTTTTTATTGATAAAAATGTCTCCAAAAAACATAATACAGTTTTGCTTCTTAGGGCATACATTTCTAACAATCTCCCACTTGCACTAAGTGAGTAAATATGACTAATCTCACATCCCCATAGCTTCCACATGTCTCTCGAAGACTCTCCCAGTAAGTGTCTTCGTAAATGGTTAAGCTAAATTGTCTTCTAATGCGATCTTGCACACCGTGACATGCCCGCCCTCAACGAAGTCCTTTATCACATGATACTTTCGATCAATATGCTTACTCTTCTTGTGAAATCTTGGTTCCTTAGCATTAGCTGCCGCCGCACTGTTATCACAGTACAGTGATACCGCCTTATCCATACCATGAACTACCTCAGGATCCCCAATGAACTTGCAGAGCCACACTGCTTCTTTTGAAGCATCACTAGCTAACACATACTCGGCCTCCATCGTTGAATCCAAAGTGAAATCTTACTTGGCACTCTCCAACTGATGGCACCGTCACCCAGAGTAAACACAAAACCCAAAGTCGATTTCCTATACTCTAGATAGGATTGAAAATCCAAGTCAGTGTATCCTAGGGGAGTCAAGTCCTCACCCGAATACACAAGCATATACCCTCGAGTCCTTCTCAAGTACTTAAAAATATGCTTAACCGCAACCCAGTGGTACGGTCCTAGATCCGCCTGAAATTGAATTGCAATCCCGACTGCATAACTAATATCCGGTCATGTGCAAAGCATGGCATACATGAGACTACCCACTGCCAAAGCATAAGGCACCTATTTCATGTATTCTCTTTCTTCATGAGACTTTGGAGAGTCTTTCTTAGAAAGAGTAATTCTAGACCTAGATGGTTGCCCACATTTCTTGGAATCCTGCATTGCAAACCTTTTGAGAATTTTATCTATGTAGCCGGCCTAAGATAAAGCTATCATTTTGTTCTTCCTATCCTGAAAGATCTGGATACCAGGAACAAAATTAACCTCACCCAAGTCCTTCATGTCAAACTGCTTGGTCAACCATAATTTGACTAATGACAATGCGCCAACGTCATTGCCAATTAGCAGAATGTCATCTACATATGGCGGCAAAAAAACCACCTTCTCATCCTTTATGTGTTTGTAAACACATGGTTCATCCACATTTTGTGAGAACCCATAAGTCTTGATCACCTGATCAAATCTTATGTTCCAAGAACGAGAAGCCTGCGTAAGTCTATAAATTAACTTTAGTAGTTGACAAACCTTACCTTCTTGACCTATGACCTTGAACCTGTTTAGTTGTTCCATATAAATGGACTCATCAAGATAGCCATTTAGAAAAGCCATCTTGATATCCATTTGCCAAGTCTCGTATTCGAGAGCGGCAGCTATGGACAAGAGAATTCGGATGGACTTAAGTATGGCTACAGGCGAAAAGGTTTTCTCATAATCGATTCCTTCCTTTTGCGTTAACCCTTAGCTACCAGTCTAGCCTTAAAGGTTTCGGCCTTTCCATCCACTCCTCTTTTCCTCTTGTAGATCCATTTACACCTATGGGCTTTACCCCTTTGGGAAGATCCACAAGCTGCCAGACCTGATTAGTCTCCATAGACTTCATCTCTATGTTCATGGCCTCTGTCTACAGTTTTGAATCAATATCCTCCATAGCTGCTGCATAAGTATAAGGATCCCTGTCATGTTCATCCAGTTCAGCCAAGAAGGCTTCCCCATTGAACATATACCTATCAGGCTGACACCCGATCCTCCCACTACACCAAAGCCCCTCAAGTTGTTGTTCAGGTTTGTTTGGTTTTTCTATACTGATCGGAACGGTTACATTCGGAACCTCCGGAGTGATCGGATCACTCCTTAACTCCTAAAGCACCACTTTGCTTCAAGGTTTAATGTCGTCCATGTAACTCTCCTCAAGAAAAGTTGCATTAGTTGAAACCACGACTTTATTTTCCTTTGGGTTATAGAAATAACCTCCTTTAGTCCCTTTTGGATATCCTACAAACATCTAATCTTCCGAACATGCTTCCAACTTATTCGGATCCTTAAACAGGACATGAGCTGGACATCCCCATATGCGAATATGGTTTAAGAATGTCTTTCTACCCGTCCACAACTCGTGAGGAGTTTTAGGGACTGATTTTGAAGGCACCTTGTTCAAAAGATAACATGCGGTTTATAGTGCATATCCTCAAAAGGATAAAGGCAATGATGAATAACTCATCATGGACCTAATCTTGTCCAATAAAGTCCTATTTCTTTTCTCCACTATGCCATTCTGTTGTGGAGTGGCCGGCGTAGTCAAATGGGATAAAATCTCATTCTCTAATAACTGTCCCATGAACTCATCAAAAAGGTATTCTCCACCTCAATCACATCAAAGTGTCATTATGGGTCTACCCAATTGCTTTTCCACTTCAGCTTAAAACTCCCTGAACATGTCAAAAGTTTCGCTTTTGTGGTGCATCGGTACAAATACCCATATCTTGAGTAATTGTCAATGAAAGTGACGAGTACTCATACCCTCCTCGTGCTCGGATATTCATCGATCCGCAAACATCACTATGCATAAGTTCTAGAACCCCTTCGGCCCTATTGCCCTTAGACCTTAATAGTCTTTTGGTCAATTTACCCTCCAAACAAGATTCACATTGAGGTATAGATTCCACCTTTAAGTGACTTAAAGGTCCATCCCTTACCAACCTTTGAATCCTATTCAAGTTAATATGGCCAAGGCGCAAATGCCAAAGATAAGTCTTATTAGAGTGAGAAGTTTTAAGTCTTTTAGAGTTATTATCATTCATCTCAACATTAAGCAATAAGTCCATCTTAGGTTTGATAAAATATAGATTATTTTGCATCCATCCAGAACAGATAAAAGATTTGTTTTTACGAATCACCACTTTATCATTAAATGAAACCAAATAGGAGTCTTTAAAAAAACAAGTTGCAGAAATTAAATTCCTTTTAAATTTTGGAACATAAAAATAGTCTTGCAAAAATAAATTCCTATAATTATCAAAATAAAGATGGACATCTCCTACTGCTTCTGCTAAGACCAAGGATCCATCACCCATTTGAAGCGTGAAGTCCTCATGCAGCAGACTTCTTGTTTCTTCGAACCCCTGTAGAGAAACACAAACATGATTAGTTGCACCAGAATCTATGACCCAAATGTCACTGGATTCCTCAACCAAATAAGTTTCTAAATATAGAAGATCATACCTACCTCCTTTGGAAAGGAAGTCCTTGCAATGCTTCTTGATATCCTGACCTTTCCACAGAAGAAGCACTTAAGCTTCTTCGGGTTCTTCTTTTTCTTCTTCTTGCACTTGGTGCTAGCAGGAATAGAAGACTTCCCATTTTTGGCCCGTTGCTTCTTTCCATTCCCAGAATTGGAATTGGAACCAGAAGCAGCTACCAAATTGGCCTTACCACCAGCAGGAAACTCCCTGATCAGCAGTTCGAACTCCTATAACTGTTTCATCAATTTTGTTAAGGTCATATCCTGCCTATTGCTCAAATTAAATGTAGCTCTAAATGGAATAAATTCCTTAGACAGAGTCTCAAAGGCCATAGTCATTTGAGTTTCAGCATCGATGTCGGCTCCATTGGCTTGAGCCTCAACGAGGTAATCCATGACCGACATCATATGCTCCTTTATAGATGTCCCCAGCCTGTGTCTACAGTTTAGAAGTTTCCAAAGTGCCCCTTATTGCTTTGTTATGGCCTAGCCTCCAAACATAACCTCAAGATTATCCAAGATCTACTTCGCAGTCTCATAATCCTGATGTTGAGCCTGTAGCACATTATTCATGTTGGCCATAACATAGCAGCGGGCCTGATCATTAGCATCTTTTTAGCGATCAGACGCTTGGAATTGCTCAATAGTTGAGTCCCCCATAGGCTCAAGAGGATAGGGGGTTGTTAGTACATATTTCAGTTTCTCAAAGGACAGGACGATATTCAGGTTCTGTTTCCAATCATTATAGTTCTCACCGATTAATAGGTTTTTGTCAAGTATCGATGATAAAACATTTTTAGACATTTTTAATCTACAAGAAAGAATCATATACCAAAAATAAGCAAACATATCATAATAATTTAGTAAGATAACACAATCATGTAAAAACATACAAATGTGTTTATGTGACAAAACCTTGAAAATATCACAACCTTACAACAATAATTCCCAACTCAGAATTCAACAAGCTCCTAGGGGAGTCATGCCAAATTCAATCAGGAACATGGATCCCCTCCTGATTAATATATGCCATCCAGGACCCGTATGATCCAGCATATATTAATAATCGTTTCTTTGGCTATTAATTTTATTAACAGAGCTCCTAGTGGAGGTTAATAATAAAATTAACGTGAGTGTATAACCATCATTTCAATATTTTATCCATGATTTATAATCACCACCTAGGGGTGTGCAACCATAAATCATGCTAAAATACCTTATCATCTCAGAGATCCAATTTGGTACATGATAGAAATCCCTTCCTAAGGGTCAAGCCACCATGTTCTGCCTATGGACCAACGATAGAGGCCTTAGGTTCTCTCTTTGAAAACCTTCTCCCACTCAATCTTTTGAAATCAAGGTTTTATTTTAAAATCATGCATGACAATTTTAATATGAGCGGTACTCCTCATTCTATTTGACATGTTATCAATATACATGGCAAATCATATTATAATGCAGGCAAGAAAAGCAATCAAGCAAAGCTACAAGCAAGATAATAATAACCGTAATATTATGGTTCCACCCTAGAGAGTAGAAAACTAAGATTACAAGAGAATAATCAAGACATTTATCGATTCTTCATCCTTAAATCCTCAAGTTGTATCCTTTTTCATGTAATTCCATCTTCAAGTCTTCAATTCCGTATGAATTGAATACTTCATATTTCTAGTCATATCCAAATTTAATGTCTCTCAGTCGGTAAGCCGATCAGATCGGCCGGCCGATGGGGCATGATCGGACTGTCGGTCACGCTCCATCGGCCTGCCGATTAGGGTGATTTGCCTACTAACTCATGAAAGTTTGGCCTGCTGGTAGAGCCTCCTGATTTCTGCCCCACTGACGGCCTGTTGAATCTCACGTCTGGCCTGCGAATCTATGACCATCAGCCAACTGAACTGGAGGGTTCGGCATGACGACCGAGCAGAAATTTCCCATTCCAAAAAAAACAATTTTTAATGCAATTCATCAATTTTATTTTCAACAATTCAAAAACATAAAATTAGAGACTCAGGAAATACCTAGAAGCGCCATCATCATTCTTCTAGATCCGTCTTCTCCAAATGATTATTTAATTACAAAATTCTTACTAATTTAAAATTAAATAACAATTCCTAGATGGAGATGATAATCTGCCATCTAATTCCATAAAAAACCTATATACACATTCTAACCTCTAAGGAACCATAACCGGTATAAATTAATTAATTAATAAAAAATTAAATGACAATTTAATCAACCATAATTAATTAATGAACATTCACCATATAATCCATGACAACATAAAATTATATAGAAACCTAGAGTACCAAATCTCTATAAAATTAAATTCAAGCATAGGAGAGATTAAGATCACAAAATTTATACATATAGTATGATCACAAACTCGTAAATCTATGTAAAAATCATGGCTCTGGTACCAATTTGTTGGAAAAATAGTATGCAGTAGAATTTTAAAAATTTTATATTTGAGTATTTTCCAAAACACAACTTTGACATGCTATATGCATGAATTAACCAGATCTCACTAACCTTTGTGTGCTGAAGAACCCTCCCAAAATGTGAAGAGAAGTAACGTTCCAAAAGAGCCTCAACCAATTGGTCTTCTTTGCTATTCTCTATCCACAGCCGGAGTGAGTGTGGGCTCACATGTACAGCTCTTCCTCTAGGTGACTCTCCTTCCAACCAATTGAGAGAACCCAAAGCTAGTGTTTGTGATTTGTGAACAAAAGTTCTTAGGGAGTTTTCAGATTCTCACTAACAGAGTATCACTCTTAATCTCTCAATTGATCTGAGTAACTCTTAAGACTTACTCCCTTTATATAGAGGTTGGGCCTAGGGTCAGTCCTTATCAGATTAGGTCTCAAAAACTCGACATAGAATCAAGTTTGGATCAATATTTGATAAGATCCACGTGAAAACGCGTAATCTTATCATTCACTCATCGGTAGGCCGAACAACTTGATCGGCAGGACGAAGAGGCCCCATCGACATGCCGAGCACGTAGATCGGCAGGCCGAAATAGCAATTAAAAATCTCATGAATCTTTTATTTTCCACCCGAGATTCTATAGGATAAAGTCTCAGTTTTAATTCAAATAACCCAATAGAGAAGTTATCTTATCAAAACAACCTTATCTAGATAATCACTAAGAAAATAAATCAATTCCCAATAATTCTACAAGTTTATCTTGATCTAATTTATCCAAAAATTAAATCAACCGATAAACAGACAAGAATTATCCGATCTCAATAATTCAACAAGTTTGTCTTGAATTAATTCAACTTATAAATAGACATAAATTATTTGATTCTTTCAAATTTCAAAGCAATCTGATAAATCCGACATAAGTCACCAATTATTGAAAAAGCATGCCATATCATTACAGGATGTTGTGAGCTAGCAAAGGGGACCAAATGGACCAATATAGTTCAAGCTCCTGATAATTATGAAACCCAATATACCATATATACATTTTATAATTATCAACTCCAACGCTACTCCACTAAAAGCTTGGAGCTGCACTGTTGAACTACATGACATATCATAATGTTGTTAGACATGTATGCCCTAAGGAGTAAAAATGTAATACGTTTTTGGAGACATTTTTATCAATAAAGAATTTATTCATTTATATATACCAAATCTTGTCCTCTTTAAGTTCATATTTGTTGAATGTATGATAAGCAAACAGTAGTCTGAGACTGTCAGTCTAAACCTTAAGAATTGGGCATATGATGGACTGATTATGCGAAAGACACGATTCTTAAGGTGACGGTCTAAAACAAATGATCCGCAATCGAGGAAATAAAGTTGGGCGTTTTATTCATGTAAAGATTGTTATGTTGTCTATATCCATTTTGGGAGATGGTTTGTCTTGACCATCGGAGTTGGACTCCGTGAATAGAAACATTGGCACATTGTCATAGGTGACGATGTGTTGGATTAGGACAAAAAGTGAATTGATTTGGATTAATAATTCTGTCTCGGCAAATCGATTCACTTTAGACAGTCATTTGTATTGTATCTTAATCCTGAGATGAATAATGAGCCCGTTGTCTCGACTTGTGTCTTTTGATGTACCAATGGGTGACTCCCACATCTCTATAGTGGTATGCATACCGGTACATTAGAGGCATGACTCTTGATAGCGTAGACTTGTTATTCATGGATATGGAATCCATAGCTCCTCTTTAGGAGTAATGATATCCTCTTATACGCGTTGTCCTGTAATTGGAAAACTGGAGCCCTCAACCATTTGGATGCATAGGTGTAACCGAATGGTATACTATCTTTGGATGGTAAGTTTTCTAATGGTGAGACAATGGAATGTAAGATAAAAATTATCAGGAAGGTAAGACAAAACTTGTCCTTAAGCCGATTATGAATGATCATATGGGGATGCGATACACTTTGATATGTCATGGAGACTTAGCTATACGAGCTTCGTAATTCTATAAAGTTTGAGAGTGCAGCTCCAAGCTTTTAGTGGAGTAGCGTTAGAGTTGATAATTATGAAATGTATATCTGGGATATTAGGTTTCATAATTATCATGAGCTTGAACTTTATAGGTCCATTTTGGTTCCCTTTGCTAGCTCACAAAATCCTGTAACGACACGGCGTGCTTTTCCAATAATTGGTGACTTATGTCGGATTTATCAGATTGGTTTAAAATTTGTAAGAATCAAATAATTCATGTCTGTTTATTGGTTGAATTAATTTTTTAAGAAATTAGTTCAAGATAAACTTGTTGAATTATTGGATCAAATAATTCTTGTCTGTTTATCGGTTGATTTAATTTTGGACAAATTAGATCAAGATAAACTTATAGAATTATTGTGAATTGATTTATTTTCTTAGAGATTATCTTGATAAAGTTTGTCTTGATCAAATATCTTCTCTATTGGGTTATTTGAATCAAAACTAAGACTTTATCCTTTAGAATCTCGGGTGGAAAATAAAAGATTCACGGAGATTTTTTCACTGGAGTTTGGCCTGCCAAATGACGTGGTCGGCCTGCCGAATTGGCCTGTTCGGCCTACCGGTCAGCGGGAGATAAGATTACACGTTTTCACGCGGATCTTATTAGATATTGATCCGAACTTGATTCTGTTTCGAGTTTTTGAGACCTAATCTGATACGGACTGACCCCAGGACCAATAGCTATATAAAGGGAGTGAGTCTTATGATTTGCTCAGATCAATTTGAGAGATTAAGAGTGATACTCTTCTAGTGAGCATCTGAAAACTCCCTGAGAGCTTTTGTTCATAAATCACGAGCACTAGCTTTGGGTTCTCTCTATTGGTTGGAAGGAGAGTCACCGGTGGAAGAGCTGTACATGTGAGCCCACACTCACTCCAGTTCTGGATAGAGAATAGCAAAGAAGACTAGTTGGTTGAGGCTCTTCTGGAATGTTACTTCTCTACAAAGGTTGCGGAGGTTCTTTGGCACACTGAGGTTAGTAAGATCTGTCTAATCTATACATATAACATGTCAAACTTGTGTTTTGGAAATTACTCTGATGAAAAATTTTTAAAATTCTGCTGCGCACTTTGTTTCCAACAATTGGTATCAGAGCCGAGGTTTTTACATAAATTTGCAAGTTTGTGATCATGTTATATGCATAAATTTTGTGATCTTAATCTCTCCTATGCTTGAATTGAATTTTATAGAGAGATGGCACTCTAGGGTTCTATATAATATATATGTTGTCATGGATTATGTGGTGAATGTTTATTAATTAATTATGGTTGATTAAATCGTTGTTTAATTATTTATTAATTAATTAATACCGGTTATGGTTCCTTAGAGGTTTGAATGTGTATCTAAGTTTTTCATGTAATTAGATGGCGGACTATCATCACCGTCTAGGAATTGTTATTTATTTTTAAAATTTGTAAGAATTTTGTAATTAAATAAGTATTCGGAGAAGACGGATTGATTAGTCGGATCTAGAAGATTGATGATGGCGCCTCCAGGTATTTCCTGAGTCTCTAATTTTATGTTTTTGAATTGTTAAAAATAAAATTGATGAATTGCATTAAAATTGTATTTTTTGGATTGAGGGTTTTCTGCTCGGTCGGCATGCCGAACCTCACAGTTCAGCAGGCCGAAGGTCACAGATCGGCAGGCCGGACGTATGGTCCGATAGGCAGGCCAAACCTTCATGATTGGCAGGCCGATCACCCAGATCGGTCTGCCGACTGAGAGCTGTCGGGTGTCCAGAAAAGGTGCAATTTTTCCAAGTGTAGTTTTAATTTTATTTTTGGAACGATGCTGAGAAACATTAAATTTGGATATGACAGAAAATATGAAGTATTCGATTCATACGGGATTGAAGATTTGAAGATAGATATTACATGAAGAAGGATACAGCTTGAGGATTCAAGGATGAAGAATCAAAAAATGTCTCAATTATTCTCTTGTAATCTTAGTTTTCTATTCTCTAAGGTGGAACCATAATATTACGGTTATTATTATTTTGCTTGTAGCTTTGCTTGATTGCTTTGCTTGTCTGCATTATAATATGATTTACCATGTATATTGATAACATGTCATATAGGATAGGGAGTGCCGCTCATATTAAAATTGTTCATGCATAATTTCAAAAAAAAACCTTGACTTCAAAAGATTGAGTGGGAGAAGGTTTTCGAAGAGAGGACCTAAGGCCTCCATCGTTGGTCCATAGGAAGAACATGGTGGTCCCGACCCCTAGGAAGGGATTTCTATCTGTACCAGATTGGATCTCTGAAAGGATAAGGTATTTTAGTATGATTTATGGTTGCACACCCCTAGGTGGTGATTATAAATCATGGATAAAATATTGAAACGGTGGTTATACACTCACGTTAATTTTATTATTAACCTCCCCTAGGAGCTCTGTTAATAAAATTAATGGCCAAAGAAATGATTGTTAGTATATGCTGGATCATACGGATCCTGGATGGCATATATTAATCAGGAGGGGATCTATGTTCCTGATTGAATTTAGCATGACTCCCCTAGGAGCTTGTTGAATTCTGAATTGGGAATTATCGTTGTAAGGTTGTGATATTTTCAAGGCTTTGACACATAAACACATTTGTATGATTTTACATGATTGTGTTATCTTACTAAATTATTATATATGTTTGCTTATGTTTGGTATATGATTCTTTGTTGTAGATTGAAAATGTCTAAAAATGCTTTATCATCGATACTTGACAAAAACCAATTAACCGGTGAGAACTATAACGATTTGAAACGAAACCTGGACATCGTCCTTTCCTTTGAGAAACTAAAATATGTTCTTACAACTCCTTGTCCTCCCGAGCCTACGGGAGACTCAAGTAATGAGCAATTCCAAGCGTACGACCGCTGGAAAGATGCTAATGATCAGGCCCGCTGCTATGTTATGGCTAGCATGAACAACGTGCTGCAGGCTCAACATCAGGATTATGAGACTTCGAAACAGATCTTGGATAATCTGGAGGACATGTTTGGAGGCCAGGCTATAACAAAGCGGCAAGGGGCGCTTCAGAAACTCTTAAACTGTAGACAGAGACCGAGGACATCTGTAAAGGAGCACATGATGTTGGTCATGGGTTACCTCGCTGAGGCTCAAACCAATGGAGCCGACATCGATGCTGAAACTCAGATGACTGTGGTCTTTGAAACTCTGTCTAAGGAATTTATTCCATTTCGAGCTACTTTTAATTTAAGTAATAGACGGGATATGACCTTGACAGAACTGATGAAACAATTACAGGAGTTTGAACTGCTGATCAGGGAGTCTCCTGTTGGTGGAGAGGCCAATATGGTAGCTACTTCTGGTTTCAATCCTAACTCTGGGAATGGAAAGAAGCAACGGGCCAAGAGTGGGAAGTCTTCTATTCTTGCTGCTACCAAGAGCAAGAAGAAGAAGAAGAAGAACCCAAAGAATCTTAAGTGCTTCTTCTGTGGTAAGGTCGGGCATATAAAGAAGCATTGTAAGGACTTCCTTTCCAAGGGAGGTAGGTGTGATCTTCTATATTTAGAAACTTGTTTGGTTGAGGAATCCAGTGACATCTGGGTCATAGATTTTGGTGCAACTAATCATGTTTGTGTTTCTCTGCTGGGATTCAAAGAAACAAGAAGTTTACTACGTGATGACTTAATGCTTCGGATGGGCGATGGATCCTTGGTCTCAGCGGAAGCAGTGGGAGATGTCCATCTTTATTTTGATAATTATAAGAATTTAATTTTGCGAGATTGTTTTTATGTTCCTAAATTTAAAAGGAATTTAATTTTTGTATCTTCTTTATTTAAAGACTCCTATGTGGTATCTTTTAATGAAAAAGTGGTGATTCGTAAAAATAAATCTTTTATCTGTTCTGGATGGATGTAAAATAATCTATACTTTATCAAACCTAAGATGGACTTATTGCTTAATGCTGAGATAAATGATAATAACTCAAAAAGACTTAAAACTTCTCACTCTAATAAGACTTATCTTTGGCATTTGCGCCTTGGCCATATTAACCTGAATAAGATTCAAAGGTTGGTAAGGGATGGACCATTAAGTAACTTAAAGGTGGAATCTATACCTCAATGTGAATCTTGTTTGGAGCGTAAAATGACCAAAAGACCATACGAGTCTAAGGGCAATAGGGCAGGAGGGGTTCTAGAACTTGTGTATAGTGATGTTTGCGGGCCGATGAACATCCGGGCACGAGGAGGGTATGAGTACTTCGTCACTTTTATTGACGATCACTCAAGATATGGGTATGTGTACCTAATGCACCAGAAAAGCGAAACTTATGATAAGTTTAGGGAGTTTTGGGCTGAAGTGGAAAAGCAATTGGGTAGACCTATAAAGGCACTTCGATCCGATCGAGGTGGGGAATACCTTTCTGATGAGTTCTTAGGACACTTGTTAGAGCAAGGGATTTTATCCCATTTGACTACGCCGGGCACTCCGCAGCAGAATGGCGTAGCGGAGAGAAGGAACAGGATTTTGTTGGACATGATTAGGTCCATGATGAGTTATTCATCATTGCCTTTATCCTTTTGGGGATATGTACTACAAACCGCATGTTATCTTTTGAACAATGTGCCTTCAAAATCGGTCCCTAAAACTCCTCACGAGTTGTGGACAAGACAGAAGACATCCTTAAACCATATTCACATATGGGGATGTCTTGCTCATGTCTTGTTTAAGGATCCGAATAAGTTGGAAGCACGTTCAGAAGTTTGTGTGTTTGTAGGATACCCAAAAGGGACTAAAGGGGGTTATTTTTATAACCCAAAGGAAAATAAAGTCATGGTTTCAACTAATGCAACTTTCCTTGAGGAGAGTTACATGGACGACTTTAAACCTCAAAGCAAAGTGGTGCTTGAGGAGTTAAGGGGTGATCAGTTCACTCCGGAGGTTCCGAACGAAACCATTCCGATCGGTGTAGAAAAACCAAATAAACCTAAAAAACAACCTCAGGGGCTTCGGCGTAGTGGGAGGATCGGGCGTCAACCTGAGAGGTATATGTTCAGTGGGGAAGTCTTTTTGGCTGAACCAGATGAACATGACAGGGATCCTTATACTTATGCAGAAGCTATGGAGGATGTTGATTCAAGACTCTGGACAGAGGCCATGAACACAGAGATGAAGTCTATGGAGACTAATCAAGTCTGGGAGCTTGTGGATCTTCCCGAAGGGGTAAAACCCATAGGGTGTAAGTGGATCTACAAGAGGAAAAGAGGAGTGGATGGAATAGTCGAAACCTTTAAGGCTAGACTAGTAGCTAAGGGTTAAACGCAAAAGGAAGGAATCGATTATGAGGAAACCTTTTCGCCTGTAGCCATGCTTAAGTCCATCCAGATTCTCTTGTTCATAGCTGCTGCTCTCGACTACGAGATTTGGCAGATGGATGTCAAGACGGCCTTTCTGAATGGCTATCTTGATGAGTCCATCTATATGGAACAACTAGACGGGTTCGAGGTCGCGGGTCAAGAGGGTAAGGTTTGTAAGCTGCTAAAGTCTATTTATGGACTTAAGCAGGCTTCTCGTTCTTGGAACATAAGATTTGATCAAGTGATCAAGACTTATGGGTTCTCACAAAATGTGGATGAACCATGTGTTTACAAACACATTAAGGATGGGAAGGTGGTTTTTCTACTGCTCTATGTAGATGACATTCTGCTAATTGGCAATGACGTTGGGGCGTTGTCATCGGTCAAATTATGGTTGACCAAGCAGTTTGACATGAAGGACTTAGGTGAGGCTAATTTTGTTCTCGGTATCCAGATCTTTCAGGATAGGAAGAACAAAATGATAGCTTTGTCTCAGGCCGGCTACGTAGATAAAATTCTCAGGAGGTTTGCAATGCAGGATTCCAAGAAAGGTGGGCAACCATCTAGGTCTGGAGTTACTCTTTCTAAGAAAGACTCTCCAAAGTCTTATGAAGAAAGAGAATACATGAAGAAGGTGCCTTATGCTTCGGCAGTGGGTAGTCTCATGTATGCCATGCTTTGCACACGACTGGATATTAGCTATGCGGTCGGGATTGTAAGTCGATTTCAGGCGGATCCAGGACCGAACCATTGGGTTGCGGTAAAGCATATTTTCAAGTACCTGAGAAGGACTCGAGGGTATATGCTTGTGTATTCGGGTGAGGATTTAACTCCTCTAGGATACACTGATTCATATTTTCAACCTTGTCTGGATTCTAGGAAATCGACTTCGGGGTTTGTGTTTACTCTGGGTGGCGGTGCCATCAGTTGGAGAAGTACGAAGCAAGATTGCACTTCGAATTCAACGATGGAGGCCGAGTATGTGGCGGCTAGTGATGCTTCGAAAGAAGCAGTGTGGCTCCGCAAGTTCCTTGGGGATCTTGAGGTAGTTCCTGGTATGGATAAAGCGGTATCACTGTACTGTGATAACAGTGCGGCGGTGGCTAACGCTAAGGAACCAAGATTTCACAAGAAGAGTAAGCATATTGATCAGAAGTATCACGTGATAAAGGACTTCGTTGAGGGCGGGCATGTCTCGGTGTGCAAGATCACGTCAAAGGACAATTTAGCTGATCCATTTATGAATACACTTACTGGTAGAGTCTTCGAGAGGCATGTGGAAGCTATGGGGATGCGAAATTTGCTGTATTTACTCACTTAGTGCAAGTGGGAGATTGTTAGACATGTATGCACTAAGGAGTAAAAATGTAATACGTTTTTGGAGACATTTTTATCAATAAAGAATTTATTCATTTATATATACCAAATCTTGTCCTCTTTATGTTCATATTTGTTGAATGTATGATAAGCAAACAGTAGTATGAGACTGTCAGTCTAAACCTTAAGAATTGGGCATATGATGGACTGATTATGCGGAAGACACGATTCTTAAGGTGACGGTCTAAAACAAATGATCCGCAATCGAGGAAATAAAGTCGGGCGCTTTATTCATGTAAAGATTGTTATGTTGTCTATATCCATTTTGGGGGATGGTTTGTCTTGACCATCGGAGTTGGACTCTGTGAATAGAAACATTAGCACGTTGTCATAGGTGACGATGTGTTGGATTGGGACATAAAGTGAATTGATTTGGATTAATAATTCTGTCTCGGCAAATCGATTCACTTTAGACAGTCATTTGTATTGTATCTTAATCCTGAGATGAATAATGGGCCCATTGTCTCGACTTGTGTCTTTTGATGTACCAATGGGTGACTCCCACATCTCTATAGGGGTATGCATACCGGTACATTAGAGGCATGAATTTTGATAGCATAGACTTGTTATTCATGGATATGGAATCCGTAGCTCCTCTTTAGGAGTAATGATATCCTCTTATATGCGTTGTCCTGCAATTGGAAAACTAGAGCGCTCAACCATTTGGATACATAGGTGTAACCGAATGGTATACTATCTTTGGATGGTAAGTTTTCTAATGGTGAGACAATGGAACGTAAGATAAAAATAATTGAGAAGGTAAGACAAAACTTGTCCTTAAGCCGATTATGGATGATCATATGGGGATGCGATACACTTTGATATGTCATGGAGAATTAGCTACACGAGCTTCGTAATTCTATAAAGTTTGAGAGTGCAGCTCCAAGCTTTTAGTAGAGTAACATTGGAGTTGATAATTATGAAATGTATATCTGGGATATTGGGTTTCATAATTATCAAGAGCTTGAACTTTATAGGTCCATTTTGGTCCCCTTTGCTAGCTCACAAAATCCTATAACGACACGGCGTGCTTTTCCAATAATTGGTGACTTATGTCGGATTTATCAGATTGGTTTAAAATTTGTAAGAATCAAATAATTCATGTCTGTTTATCGGTTGAATTAATTTTTTAAGAAATTAGTTCAAGATAAACTTGTTGAATTATTGGATCAAATAATTCTTGTCTGTTTATCGGTTGATTTAATTTTGGACAAATTAGATCAAGATAAACTTGTAGAATTATTGTGAATTGATTTATTTTCTTAGAGATTATCTTGATAAAGTTTGTTTTGATCAGATATCTTCTCTATTGGGTTATTTGAATCAAAACTGAGACTTTATCCTTTAGAATCTCGGGTGGAAAATAAAAGATTCGCAGAGATTTTTTCACGGGAGTTCGGCCTGTCGAATGACGTGGTCGGCCTGCCGAACTGTCCTGTTTCAAACTTGATTCTATTTCGAACTGCCGAACTGACGTGGTCGGCCAGCGGGAGATAAGATTACACGTTTTCACGCGGATCTTATCAGATATTGATTCAAACTTGATTCTGTTTCGAGTTTTTGAGACCTAATCTGATACGGACTGACCCCAGGACCAATAGCTATATAAAGGGAGTGAGTCTCATGATTTGCTCAGATCAATTTGAGAGATTAAGAGTGATACTCTTCTAGTGAGCATCTAAAAACTCCCTGAGAGCTTTTGTTCACAAATCACGAGCACTAGCTTTGGGTTCTCTCTATTGGTTGGAAGGAGAGTCACCGGTGGAAGAGCTGTACGTGTGAGCCCACACTCACTCTGGTTGTGGATAGAGAATAGCAAAGAAGACCAGTTGGTTGAGGCTCTTTTGGAACGTTACTTCTCTACACAGGTTGCGGAGGTTCTTCGGTACACTGAGGTTAGTAAGATCTATCTAATTTATACATATAACATGTCAAACTTGTGTTTTGGAAATTACTCTGATGAAAAATTTTTAAAATTCCGTTGCGCACTTTGTTTCGAACAAATGTATCGTATCCCTATATGATAATCCATAATCGTCTTAAGGACAAGTTCTATCTTACCTTCCTGATTATTTTTACTTTACGTTCCATTATCTCACCATCGAAAAACTTACCATCCAAAGACAGTATACCATTTGGTTACACCTATGTATCCAAATGGTTGAGCGCTCTAGTTTTTCAATTACAGGATAACGCATATGAGAGGATATCATTACTCCTAAAGAGGAGCTATGGATTCCATATCTATGAATAACAAGTCTATGCCATCAAGAGTCATGCCTCTATCGTACCGACATGCATACCACTATTAAGACGTGGGTGTCACCCTTTGGTACATCAAAAGATACAAGTCTAGACAACGGGCCCACTATCCATCTCAAGATTAAGATACAACACAAATGATTGTCTAAAGTGAATCGATTTGTCGAGACAGAATTATTAATCCAAATCAATTCTCTTTATATACCGATCCAACACATCGTCACCTATGACAACGTGCTAATGTTTCTATTCACTGAGTCCACCTCCGATGGTCAAGACAAACCATCTCCCATTAGGGATATAGACAACATAACAATCTTTACATGAATAAAGTGCTCAACTTTATTCCCTCGATTGTGGATCTTATGATTTAGACTGTCACCTTAAGGATCGTATCTTCCTAATAATCTGTCCATCATATGCCCAATTCTTGAAGGTTTAGACTGACAATCTCAGACTATTGTTTGCTTAACATACATTCAACAAATATGAATGTAATGTGGACAAGATGTGGTATATTAACAATAAATAAATTCTTTATTGATAAAAATGTCTCCAAAAAACTTATTATATTTTTACTCCTTAGGGCATACATGTCTAACAACTACAACCCTAGTCTTTGCTATTCTAGAAGAAAATGAAGGGTTCATGATCTACAATGATGCTTCTAAGATGGGCCTTGGTGCAGTGTTGTTGTAGAATGGCAGAGTGATAGCCTATACCTCAAGATAGCTGAAAGATTATGAGAAGAATTATCCCACTCATGATCTTGAGTTGGCAGCTTTGGTTTATGAATTAAAGATTTGGAGACATTATTTATATGGAGTACAGTGCAAAATCTACACCAACCATCAAAGCTTGAAGTACTTCTTCACCCAGAAGGACCTAAATATGAGGCAACAAAGATGGTTGGAGCTAGTAAAGGATTATGATTATGAAATCCTTTATTATCCAGTAAAGGCTAATCAAGTGGCAGATGCTTTAAGCAGGAAGACGGTTGCAGCATTGATGTCCTTGCAAGCAATGTCTCAACCTTTGAGAAAAGAAAATTTGGACTTCGGTTTGGAACTGATATCGACATTGGCTTTCTACACTGACTCTTGTTCCATCACTGTTTGATGAGATTCAATGTAAACAAGATGAAGATGTAAGTCTAGCGAGGATCAAGCAGGGAATCAATGAAGGAAGATGTGAAGAATTTCATGTTGCTAATGACGGAACTCTATATCTCAAGAGCCACTTAAGTGTTCCTAACGTTGATGGTCTAAGGGAAAGAATTTTAGCAGAAATTCATGACACTCCTTACTCAATTCATCCAGGTGCAACAAAGATGTGTAATGATCTTAAGGACAGCTTTTGGTGGTGTGGAATGAAACATGACATTGCAATGCATGTAAAGAAATGTTTGACATGTCAACAAGTTAAAGTTGAACACCAAAGGCTGGGAAGCAATTTGTAGTTGATTCAAATACCAGAGTGGAAATGGGAGAAATTGCAGTGGACTTAATCACCAGCTTACCCAGAACAATGAATGGATTTGATGCCATATGGGTGGTTATTGATCGATTGACAAAGACGGCTCACTTTATTCCCATCAAGATCTCTATAGAGTGTTAGACATGTATGCTCTAAGGAGTAAAAATGTAATACGTTTTTGGAGACATTTTTATCAATAAAGAATTTATTCATTTATATACACCAAATATTGTCCTCTTTACGTTCATATTTGTTGAATGTATGATAAGCAAACAGTAGTCTGAGACTGTCAGTCTAAACCTTAAGAGTTGGGCATATGATGGGATGATTATGCGGTAGACACGACTCTTAAGGTGATGGTCTAAAATATATGATCCGCAATCGAGGGAACAAAGTTGGGCGCTTTATTCATGTAAAGATTGTTATGTTGTCTATATCCCTTTTGGGAGATGGTTTGTCTTGGCCATCGGAGTTGGACTCCGTGAATAGAAACATTGGCGCGTTGTCATAGGTGACGATGTGTTGGATCGGGACATAAAGTGAATTGATTTGGATTAATAATTCTGTCTTGGCAAATCGATTCACTTTAGACAATCATTTGTATTGTATCTTAATCCTGAGATGAATAATGGGCCCGTTGTCTCGACTTGTGTCTTTTGATGTACCAATGGGTGACTCCCACATCTCTATAGTGGCATGCATGCCGGTACGTTGGAGGCATGACTCTTGGTAGCGTAGACTTGTTATTCATAGATATGGAATCCATAGCTCCTCTTTAGGAGTAATGATATCCTCTTATATGCGTTGTCCTGTAATTGGAAAACTGGAGCGCTCAACCATTTGGATACATAGGTGTAACCGAATGGTATACTATCTTTGGATGGTAAGTTTTCTAATGGTGAGACAATGGAATGTAAGATAAAAATAATCGGGAAGGTAAGACAGAACTTGTCCTTAAGCCGATTATGGATGATCATATGGGGATGCGATACACTATGATATGTCATGGAGACTTAGCTACACGAGCTTCGTAATTCTATAAAGTTCGAGAGTGCAGCTCCAAGCTTTTAGTGGAGTAGCGTTGGAGTTGATAATTGTGAAATGTATATCTGGGATATTGGGTTTCATAATTATCATGAGCTTGAACTTTATAGGTCCATTTTGGTCCCCTTTGCTAGCTCACAAAATCCTGTAACGACACGGCGTGCTTTTCCAATAATTGGTGACTTATGTCGGATTTATCAGATTGGTTTAAAATTTATAAGAATCAAATAATTCATGTCTGTTTATCGGTTGAATTAATTATGTAAGAAATTAGTTCAAGATGAACTTGTTGAATTATGGCGTTCGGATAATTCTTGTCTGTTTATCGGTTGTTTTAATTTTGGACAATTAGAACAAGATAAACTTGTAGAATTATTGTGAATTGATTTATTTTCTTAGAGATTATCTTGATAAAGTTTGTTTTGATCAGATATCTTTTCTATTGGGCTATTTGAATCAAAACTGAGACTTTATCCTTTAGAATCTCGGGTGGAAAATAAAAGATTCGCGGAGATTTTTTCTCGGCAGTTCGGCATGCCGGATGACGTGTTCGGCCTGCCGAACTGGCTAGTTCGGCCTGCCTATCTCACAGTTCGGCATGCCGACCGCGACAGTTAAGATTACGCATTTTTCACGCGTATCTTATCAGATATTGATCTGAACTTGATTCTGTTTCAATTTTTGAGACCTAATCTGATATGGACTGACCCCAAGGACCAATAGGTATAAAAAGGGAGTGAGTCTAATGATTTACTCAGATCAATTTGAGAGATTAAGAGTGATACTCTTCTAGTGAGCATCTAAAAACTCCCTAAGAGCTTTTGTTCACAAATCACGAACACTAGCTTTGGGTTCTCTCTATTGGTTGGAAGGAGAGTCACCGGTGGAAGAGCTGTACGTGTGAGCCCACACTCACTCCGGTTGTGGATAGAGAATAGCAAAGAAGACCAGTTGGTTGAGGCTCTTCTGGAACGTTACTTCTCTACACAGGTCGCGGAGGTTCTTCAGCATACTGAGGTTAGTAAGATCTGTTTAATTTATACATATAACATGTCAAACTTGTGTTTTGGAAAATACTCTGATGAAAAATTTTAAAAATTCCGCTGCGCACTTTGTTTCCAACAGTTGGTATCAGAGCCGAGGTTTTTACATAAATTTGCAAGTTTGTGATCATGTTATATGCATAAATTTTGTGATCTTAATCTCTCCAATGCTTGAATTAAATTTTATAGAGAGATGGCACTCTAGGTTTCTATATAATATATATGTTGTCATGGATTATATGGTGAATGTTTATTAATTAATTATGGTTGATTAAATTGTTGTTTAATTATTTATTAATTAATTAATACCGGTTATGGTTCCTTAGAGGTTAGAATGTGTATCTAGGTTTTTCATGTAATTAGATGGCGGACTATCATCTCCGTCTAGGAATTATTATTTAATTTTTAATTTGTAAGAATTTTGTAATTAAATAATTATTCGGAGAAGACTGAACGAGAAGTCGGAACTTAAAGATTGATGATGGCGCCTCCAGGTATTTCCTGAGTCTCTAATTTTATGTTTTTGAATTGTTGAAAATAAAATTGATGAATTGCATTAAAATTGTATTTTCTGGATTGAGGGTTTTCTGCTCGGTCGGCATGCCGGACCTCACAGTTCGGCAGGCCGAAGGTCACAGATCGGCAGGCCGGACGTACGGTCCGGCAGGCCGACAGTGGGGCAGAAATTTTGGTGCTCTGCCGGCAGGCCGAACCTTCATGTTCGGCAGGCCGAACCTCCATGATCGGTAGGCCGATCACCTAGATCGGCCTGCCGACCGAGAGCTGCCAGGTATCCAGAAAAGGTGCGATTTTTCCAGTGCAGTTTTAATTTTATTTTTGGGACGATTCTGAGAAACATTAAATTTGGATATGACTGGAAATATGAAGTGTTCGATTCATACGGGATTGAGGACTTGAAGATGGATATTACATGAAGAAGGATACAGCTTGAGGATTCAAGGATGAAGAATCGATAAATGTCTCGATTATTCTCTTGTAATCTTAGTTTTTCTATTCTCTAGGGTGGAACCATAATATTACGGTTATTATTATTATTATGCTTGTAGCTTTGTTTGATTGCTTTGTTTGTTTAGCATTATAATATGATTTACCATGTATATTGATAACATGTCATATAGAATAGGGAGTGCCGCTCATATTAAAATTGTTCATGCATAATTTTAAAATAAAACCTTGACTTCAAAAGATTGAGTGGGAGAAGGTTTTCGAAGAGAGAACCTAAGGCCTCCATCGTTGGTCCATAGGAAGAACATGATGGTCCCAACCCCTAGGAAGGGATTTCTATCATGTACCAGATTGGATCTCTGAAAGGATAAGGTATTTTAGTATGATTTATGGTTGCACACCCCTAGGTGGTGATTATAAATCATGGATAAAATATTAAAACGGTGGTTATACACTCACGTTAATTTTGTTATTAACCTCCCCTAAGAGCTTTGTTAATAAAATTAATGGCCAAAGAAACGATTATTAGTATATGCTGGATCATACGGGTCCTGGATGGCATATATTAATCAGGAGGGGATCCGTGTTCCTGATTGAATTTGGCATGACTCCCCTAGGAGCTTGTTGAATTCTGAGTTGGGAATTATCGTTGTAAGGTTGTGATATTTTCAAGGTTTTGACACATAAACACATTTGTATGATTTTACATGTTTGTGTTATCTTACTAAATTATTATATATGTTTGCTTATGTTTGGTATATGATTCTTTATTGTAGATTGAAAATGTCTAAAAACGCTTTATCATCGATACTTGACAAAAACCAATTAACCGGTGAGAACTATAATGATTGGAAACGGAACCTGGACATCGTCCTTTCCTTTGAGAAACTAAAATATGTTCTGACAACTCCTTGTCCTCCCGAGCCTACGGGAGACTCAAGTAATGAGCAATTCCAAGCGTACGACCGCTGGAAAGATGCTAATGATCAGGCCCGCTGCTATGTTATGGCTAGCATGAATAACGTGATGCAGGCTCAACACCATGATTATGAGACTGCGAAGCAGATCTTGGATAATCTTGAGGACATGTTTGGAGGCCAGGCCATAACAAAGCGGCAAGGGGCGCTTCGGAAACTCTTAAACTGTAGACAGAGACCGGGGACATCTGTAAAGTAGCACATGATGTTGGTCATGGGTTACCTCGCTGAGGCTCAAACCAATGGAGCCGACATCGATGCTGAAACTCAGATGACTATGGTCTTTGAGACTCTGTCTAAGGAATTTATTCCATTTAGAGCTACTTTTAATCTAAGCAACAGACGGGATATGACCTTGACAGAACTGATGAAACAGTTACAAGAGTTTGAACTGCTGATCAGGGAGTCTCCTGCTGGTGGAGAGGCCAACATGGTAGCTGCTTCTAGTTCCAATTCTAACTCTGGGAATGGAAAGAAGCAACGGGCCAAAAGTGGGAAGTCTTCTATTCCTATTGCTACCAAGAGCAAGAAGAAGAAGAAGAAGAACCCAAAGAAGCTTAAGTGCTTCTTTTGTGGTAAGGTCGGGCATATAAAGAAGCATTACAAGGACTTCCTTTCCAAGGGAGGTAGGTGTGATCTTCTATATTTAGAAACTTGTTTGGTTGAGGAATCCAGCGACATTTGGGTCATAGATTCCGGTGCAACTAATCATGTTTGTGTTTCTCTGCAGGGATTCAAAGAAACGAGAAGTCTACTTCGTGAAGACTTAACGCTTCGGATGGGCGATGGATCCTTGGTCTCAGCGGAAGCAGTGGGAGATGTCCATCTTTATTTTGATAATTATAGGAGTTTAATTTTGTGAGATTGTTTTTATGTTCCTAAATTTAAAAGGAATTTAATTTCTGTATCTTCTTTATTTAAAGACTCCTACGTGGTATCTTTTAATGAAAAAGTGGTGATTCGTAAAAACAAATCTTTTATCTGTTCTAGATGGATGCAAAATAATCTATATTTTATCAAACCTAAGATGGACCTATTGCTTAATGCTGAGATAAATGATAATGACTCAAAAAGACTTAAAACTTCTCACTCTAATAAGACTTATCTTTGGCATTTACGCTTTGGCCATATTAACCTAAATAGGATTCAAAGGTTGGTAAGGGATGGACCTTTAAGTCACTTAAAGGTGGAATCTATACCTCAATGTGAATCTTGTTTGGAGGGTAAAATGACCAAAAGACCATTTAGGTCTAAGGGCAACAGGGCCAAAGGGGTTCTAGAACTTGTGTATAGTGATGTTTGCGGACCGATGTGTTAGACATGTATGCTCTAAGGAGTAAAAATGTAATACGTTTTTGGAGACATTTTTATCAATAAAGAATTTATTCATTTATATATACCAAATATTGTCCTCTTTATGTTCATATTTGTTGAATGTATGATAAGCAAACAGTAGTCTGAGACTGTCAGTCTAAACCTTAAGAGTTGGGCATATGATGGGATGATTATGCGGTAGACACGACTCTTAAGATGATGGTCTAAAATATATGATCCGCAATCGAGGGAATAAAGTTGGGCGCTTTATTCATGTAAAGATTGTTATGTTGTCTATATCCCTTTTGGGAGATGGTTTGTCTTGGCCATCGGAGTTGGACTCCGTGAATAGAAACATTGGCGCATTGTCATAGGTGACGATGTGTTGGATCGGGACATAAAGTGAATTGATTTGGATTAATAATTCTGTCTTGTCAAATCGATTCACTTTAGACAATCATTTGTATTGTATCTTAATCCTGAGATGAATAATGGGCCCGTTGTCTCGACTTGTGTCTTTTGATGTACCAATGGGTGACTCCCACATCTCTATAGTGGCAAGCATGCCGGTACGTTGGAGGCATGACTCTTGGTAGCGTAGACTTGTTATTCATAGATATGGAATCCATAGCTCCTCTTTAGGAGTAATGATATCCTCTTATATGCGTTGTCCTGTAATTGGAAAACTGGAGCGCTCAACCATTTGGATACATAGGTGTAACCGAATGGTATACTATCTTTGGATGGTAAGTTTTCTAATGGTGAGACAATGGAACGTAAGATAAAAATAATCGGGAAGGTAAGACAGAACTTGTCCTTAAGCCGATTATGGATGATCATATGGGGATGCGATACACTATGATATGTCATGGAGACTTAGCTACACGAGCTTCGTAATTCTATAAAGTTCGAGAGTGCAGCTCCAAGCTTTTAGTGGAGTAGCGTTGGAGTTGATAATTGTGAAATGTATATCTGGGATATTGGGTTTCATAATTATCATGAGCTTGAACTTTATAGGTCCATTTTGGTCCCCTTTGCTAGCTCACAAAATCCTGTAACGACACGGCGTGCTTTTCCAATAATTGGTGACTTATGTCGGATTTATCAGATTGG
The DNA here is from genome assembly GCA_025403435.1 of Artocarpus heterophyllus. Lineage (NCBI taxonomy): Eukaryota > Viridiplantae > Streptophyta > Magnoliopsida > Rosales > Moraceae > Artocarpus > Artocarpus heterophyllus. Next base: position 33,254,091 of record CM046354.1, on the reverse strand, counting down.
TTTAAAATTTATAAGAATCAAATAATTCATGTCTGTTTATCGGTTGAATTAATTATGTAAGAAATTAGTTCAAGATGAACTTGTTGAATTATGGCGTTCGGATAATTCTTGTCTGTTTATCGGTTGTTTTAATTTTGGACAATTAGAACAAGATAAACTTGTAGAATTGTTGTGAATTGATTTATTTTCTTAGAGATTATCTTGATAAAGTTTGTTTTGATCAGATATCTTTTCTATTGGGCTATTTGAATCAAAACTGAGACTTTATCCTTTAGAATCTCGGGTGGAAAATAAAAGATTCGCGGAGATTTTTTCTCGGCAGTTCGGCATGCCGGATGACGTGTTCGGCCTGCCGAACTGGCCAGTTCGGCCTGCCTATCTCACAGTTCGGCATGCCGACCGCGACAGCTAAGATTACGCGTTTTTCACGCGTATCTTATCAGATATTGATCCGAACTTGATTCTATTTCGATTTTTGAGACCTAATCTGATATGGACTGACCCCAAGGACCAATAGGTATAAAAAGGGAGTGAGTCTAATGATTTACTCAGATCAATTTGAGAGATTAAGAGTGATACTCTTCTAGTGAGCATCTAAAAACTCCCTGAGAGCTTTTGTTCACAAATCACGAACACTAGCTTTGGGTTCTCTCTATTGGTTGGAAGGAGAGTCACCGGTGGAAGAGCTGTACGTGTGAGCCCACACTCACTCCGGTTGTGGATAGAGAATAGCAAAGAAGACCAGTTGGTTGAGGCTCTTCTGGAACGTTACTTCTCTACACAGGTCGCGGAGGTTCTTCAGCACACTGAGGTTAGTAAGATCTGTTTAATTTATACATATAACATGTCAAACTTGTGTTTTGGAAAATACTCTGATGGAAAATTTCTAAAATTCCGCTGCGCACTTTGTTTCCAACAATTGGTATCAGAGCCGAGGTTTTTACATAAATTTGCAAGTTTGTGATCATGTTATATGCATAAATTTTGTGATCTTAATCTCTCCAATGCTTGAATTAAATTTTATAGAGAGATGGCACTTTAGGTTTCTATATAATATATATATGTTGTCATGGATTATATGGTGAATGTTTATTAATTAATTATGGTTGATTAAATTGTTGTTTAATTATTTATTAATTAATTAACACCGGTTATGGTTCCTTAGAGGTTAGAATGTGTATCTAGGTTTTTTATGTAATTAGATGGCGGACTATCATCTCCGTCTAGGAATTATTATTTAATTTGTAAGAATTTTGTAATTAAATAATTATTCGGAGAAGACGGAACGAGAAGTCGGATCTTGAAGATAGATGATGGCGCCTCCAGGTATTTCCTGAGTCTCTAATTTTATGTTTTTGAATTGTTAAAAATAAAATTGATGAATTGCATTAAAATTGTATTTTCTGGATTGAGGGCTTTCTGCTCGGTCGGCATGCCGGACCTCACAGTTCGGCAGGCCGAAGGTCACAGATCGGCAGGCCGGACGTACGGTCCGGCAGGCCGACAGTGGGGCAGAAATTTTGGTGCTCTGCCGGCAGGCCGAACCTTCATGTTCGGCAGGCCGAACCACCATGATCGGCAGACCGATCACCCAGATCGGCCTGCCGACCGAGAGCTGCCAGGTGTCCAGAAAAGGTGCGATTTTTTCAGTGCAGTTTTAATTTTATTTTTGGGACGATTCTGAGAAACATTAAATTTGGATATGACCGGAAATATGAAGTGTTCGATTCATACGGGATTGAGGACTTGAAGATGGACATTACATGAAGAATGATACAGCTTGAGGATTCAAGGATGAAGAATCGATAAATGTCTCGATTATTCTCTTGTAATCTTATTTTTTCTATTCTCTAGGGTGGAACCATAATATTACGGTTATTATTATTATGCTTGTAGCTTTGCTTGATTGCTTTGCTTGTCTGCATTATAATATGATTTACCATGTATATTGATAACATGTCATATAGAATAGGGAGTGCCGCTCATATTAAAATTGTTCATGCATAATTTTAAAATAAAACCTTGACTTCAAAAGATTGAGTGGGAGAAGGTTTTCGAAGAGAGAACCTAAGGCCTCCATCGTTGGTCCATAGGAAGAACATGATGGTCCCAACCCCTAGGAAGGGATTTCTATCATGTACCAGATTGGATCTCTGAAAGGATAAGGTATTTTAGTATGATTTATGGTTGCACACCCCTAGGTGGTGATCATAAATCATGGATAAAATATTAAAACGGTGGTTATACACTCACGTTAACTTTATTATTAACCTCCCCTAGGAGCTCTGTTAATAAAATTAATGGCCAAAGAAACGATTATTAGTATATGCTGGATCATACGGGTCCTGGATGGCATATATTAATCAGGAGGGGATCCGTGTTCCTGATTGAATTTGGCATGACTCCCCTAGGAGCTTGTTGAATTCTGAGTTGGGAATTATCGTTGTAAGGTTGTGATATTTTCAAGGTTTTGACACATAAACACATTTGTATGATTTTACATGATTGTGTTAACTTACTAAATTATTATATATGTTTGCTTATGTTTGGTATATGATTCTTTATTGTAGATTGAAAATGTCTAAAAACGCTTTATCATCGATACTTGACAAAAACCAATTGACCGGTGAGAACTATAATGATTGGAAACGGAACCTGGACATCGTCCTTTCCTTTGAGAAACTGAAATATGTTCTGACAACTCCTTGTCCTCCCGAACCTACGGGAGACTCAAGTAATGAGCAATTCCAAGCGTACGAACGCTGGAAAGATGCTAATGATCAGGCCCGCTGCTATGTTATGGCTAGCATGAATAACGTGCTGCAGGCTCAACATCAGGATTATGAGACTGCGAAGCAGATCTTGGATAATCTTGAGGACATGTTTGGAGGCCAGGCCATAACAAAGCGGCAAGGGGCGCTTCGGAAACTCTTAAACTGTAGACAGAGACCGGGGACATCTGTAAAGGAGCACATGATGTTGGTCATGGGTTACCTCGCTGAGGCTCAAACCAATGGAGCCGACATCGATGCTGAAACTCAGATGACTATGGTCTTTGAGACTCTGTCTAAGGAATTTATTCTGTTTAGAGCTACTTTTAATCTAAGCAATAGACGGGATATGACCTTGACAGAACTGATGAAACAGTTACAAGAGTTTGAACTGCTGATCAGGGAGTCTCCTGCTGGTGGAGAGGCCAATTTGGTAGCTGCTTCTGGTTCCAATCCTAACTCTGGGAATGGAAAGAAACAACGGGCCAAGAGTGGGAAGTCTTCTATTCCTATTGCTACCAAGAGCAAGAAGAAGAAGAAGAAGAACCCAAAGAAGCTTAAGTGCTTCTTTTGTGGTAAGGTCGGGCATATAAAGAAGCATTGCAAGGACTTCCTTTCCAAGGGAGGTAGGTGTGATCTTCTATATTTAGAAACTTGTTTGGTTGAGGAATCCAGTGACATTTGGGTCATAGATTCTGGTGCAACTAATCATGTTTGTGTTTCTCTGCAGGGATTCAAAGAAACGAGAAGTCTACTTCGTGAAGACTTAACGCTTCGGATGGGCGATGGATCCTTGGTCTCAGCGGAAGCAGTGGGAGATGTCCATCTTTATTTTGATAATTATAGGAGTTTAATTTTGCGAGATTGTTTTTATGTTCCTAAATTTAAAAGGAATTTAATTTCTGTACCTTCTTTATTTAAAGACTCCTACGTGGTATCTTTTAATGAAAAAGTGGTGATTCGTAAAAACAAATCTTTTATCTGTTCTGGATGGATGCAAAATAATCTATATTTTATCAAACCTAAGATGGACTTGTTGCTTAATGCTGAGATAAATGATAATGACTCAAAAAGACTTAAAACTTCTCACTCTAATAAGACTTATCTTTGGCATTTGCGCCTTGGCCATATTAACCTAAATAGGATTCAAAGGTTGGTAAGGGATGGACCTTTAAGTCACTTAAAGGTGGAATCTATACCTCAATGTGAATCTTGTTTGGAGGGTAAAATGACCAAAAGACCATACGGGTCTAAGGGCAATAGGGCCGAAGGGGTTCTAGAACTTGTGCATAGTGATGTTTGCGGACCGATGAACATCCGGGCACGAGGAGGGTATGAGTACTTCGTTACTTTTATTGACGATTACTCTAGATATGGGTATGTGTACCTAATGCACCACAAAAGCGAAACTTATGATAAATTCAGGGAGTTTCGGGCTGAAGTGGAAAAGCAATTGGGTAGACCCATAAAGGCACTTCGATCAGATCGAGGTGGGGAATACCTTTCTGATGAGTTCTTGGGACACTTGTTAGAGAATGGGATTTTATCCCATTTGACTGCGCCGGGCACTCCGCAGCAGAATGGCGTAGCAGAGAGAAGGAATAGGACTTTGTTGGACATGATTCGGTCCATGATGAGTTATTCATCATTGCCTTTATCCTTTTGGGGATATGCACTACAAACCGCATGTTATCTTTTGAACAATGTGCCTTCAAAATCGGTCCCTAAAACTCCTCACGAGTTGTGGACAAGACGGAAGACATCCTTAAACCATATTCGCATATGGGGATGTCCAGCTCATGTCCTGTTTAAGGATCCGAATAAGTTGGAAGCACGTTCAGAAGTTTGCGTGTTTGTAGGATATCCAAAAGGGACTAAAGGGGGTTATTTTTATAACCCAAAGGAAAATAAAGTCGTGGTTTCAACTAATTCAACTTTCCTTGAGGAGAGTTACATGAACGACTTTAAACCTCAAAGCAAAGTGGTGCTTGAGGAGTTGAGGGGTAATCCGTTTACTCCGGAGGTTCCGAACGAAACCATTCCGATCGGTGTAGAAAAACCAAACAAACCTGAACAACAACCTCAGGGGCTTCGGCGTAGTGGGAGGATCGGGCGTCAACCTGAGAGGTATATGTTCAATGGGGAGGTCTTTTTGGCTGAACCGGATGAACATGACAGGGATCCTTATACTTACGCAGAAGCTATGGAGGATGTTGATTCAAGACTCTGGACAGAGGCCATGAACATTGAGATGAAGTCTATGGAGACTAATCGGGTCTGGGAGCTTGTGGATCTTCCCGAAGGGGTAAAACCCATAGGGTGTAAGTGGATCTACAAGAGGAAAAGAGGAGTGGATGGAAAGGTCGAAACCTTTAAGGCTAGACTGGTAGCTAAGGGTTATACGCAAAAGGAAGGAATCGATTATGAGGAAACCTTTTCGCCTGTAGCCATGCTAAAGTCCATCCGGATTCTCTTGTCCATAGCTGCCGCTCTCGACTACGAGATTTGGCAGATGGATGTCAAGACGGCTTTTCTGAATGGCTATCTTGATGAGTCCATTTATATGGAACAACCAGACGGGTTCAAGGTCACGGGTCAAGAGGGTAAGGTTTGTAAGTTGCTAAAGTCTATTTATGGACTTAAGCAGGCTTCTCGTTCTTGGAACATAAGATTTGATCAAGTGATCAAGACTTATGGGTTCTCACAAAATGTGGATGAACCATGTGTTTACAAACACATTAAGAATGGGAAGGTGGTTTTTCTACTACTCTATGTAGATGACATTCTGCTAATTGGCAATGACGATGGGGCGTTGTCATCGGTCAAATTATGGTTGACCAAGCAGTTTGACATGAAGGACTTGGGTGAGGCTAATTTTGTTCTCGGTATCCAGATCTTTCGGGATAGGAAGAACAAAATGATAGCTTTGTCACAGGCCAGCTACATAGATAAAATTCTCAGGAGGTTTGCAATGCAGGATTCCAAGAAAGGTGGGCAACCATCTAGGTCTGGAATTACTCTTTCTAAGAAAGACTCTCCAAAGTCTTATGAAGAAAGAGAATACATGAAGAAGGTGCCTTATGCTTCGGCAGTAGGTAGTCTCATGTATGCCATGCTTTGCACTCGACCAGATATTAGCTATGCGGTCGGGATTGTGAGTCGATTTCAGGCGGATCCAGGACCAAACCATTGGGTTGCGGTAAAGCATATTTTCAAGTACCTGAGAAGGACTCGTGAGTATATGCTTGTGTATTCGGGTGAGGATTTAACTCCTCTAGGATACACTGATTCGGATTTTCAATCCTGCCTGGATTCTAGGAAATCGACTTCAGGGTTTGTGTTTACTCTAGGTGGCGGTGCCATCAGTTGGAGAAGTGCGAAGCAAGATTGCACTTCGGATTCAACGATGGAGGCCGAGTATGTGGCGGCTAGTGATGCTTCGAAAGAAGCAGTGTGGCTCCGCAAGTTCCTTGGGGATCTTGAGGTAGTTCCTGGTATAGATAAAGCGGTATCACTGTACTGTGATAACAGTGCGGCGGTAGCTAATGCTAAGGAACCAAGATTTCACAAGAAGAGTAAGCATATTGATCGAAAGTATCATGTGATAAAGGACTTCGTTGAGAGCGGGCATGTCACGGTGTGCAAGATCGCGTCAGAGGACAATTTAGCTGATCCATTTACGAAGACACTTTCTAGGAGAGTCTTCGAAAGGCATGTGGAAGCTATGGGGATGCGAAATTTGCAGTATTTACTCACTTAGTGCAAGTGGGAGATTGTTAGACATGTATGCTCTAAGGAGTAAAAATGTAATACGTTTTTGGAGACATTTTTATCAATAAAGAATTTATTCATTTATATATACCAAATATTGTCCTCTTTACGTTCATATTTGTTGAATGTATGATAAGCAAACAGTAGTCTGAGACTGTCAGTCTAAACCTTAAGAGTTGGGCATATGATGGGATGATTATGCGGTAGACACGACTCTTAAGATGATGGTCTAAAATATATGATCCGCAATCGAGGGAATAAAGTTGGGCGCTTTATTCATGTAAAGATTGTTATGTTGTCTATATCCCTTTTGGGAGATGGTTTGTCTTGGCCATCGGAGTTGGACTCCGTGAATAGAAACATTGGCGCATTGTCATAGGTGACGATGTGTTGGATCGGGACATAAAGTGAATTGATTTGGATTAATAATTCTGTCTTGTCAAATCGATTCACTTTAGACAATCATTTGTATTGTATCTTAATCCTGAGATGAATAATGGGCCCGTTGTCTCGACTTGTGTCTTTTGATGTACCAATGGGTGACTCCCACATCTCTATAGTGGCAAGCATGCCGGTACGTTGGAGGCATGACTCTTGGTAGCGTAGACTTGTTATTCATAGATATGGAATCCATAGCTCCTCTTTAGGAGTAATGATATCCTCTTATATGCGTTGTCCTGTAATTGGAAAACTGGAGCGCTCAACCATTTGGATACATAGGTGTAACCGAATGGTATACTATCTTTGGATGGTAAGTTTTCTAATGGTGAGACAATGGAACGTAAGATAAAAATAATCGGGAAGGTAAGACAGAACTTGTCCTTAAGCCGATTATGGATGATCATATGGGGATGCGATACACTATGATATGTCATGGAGACTTAGCTACACGAGCTTCGTAATTCTATAAAGTTCGAGAGTGCAGCTCCAAGCTTTTAGTGGAGTAGCGTTGGAGTTGATAATTGTGAAATGTATATCTGGGATATTGGGTTTCATAATTATCATGAGCTTGAACTTTATAGGTCCATTTTGGTCCCCTTTGCTAGCTCACAAAATCCTGTAACGACACGGCGTGCTTTTCCAATAATTGGTGACTTATGTCGGATTTATCAGATTGGTTTAAAATTTATAAGAATCAAATAATTCATGTCTGTTTATCGGTTGAATTAATTATGTAAGAAATTAGTTCAAGATGAACTTGTTGAATTATGGCGTTCGGATAATTCTTGTCTGTTTATCGGTTGTTTTAATTTTGGACAATTAGAACAAGATAAACTTGTAGAATTGTTGTGAATTGATTTATTTTCTTAGAGATTATCTTGATAAAGTTTGTTTTGATCAGATATCTTTTCTATTGGGCTATTTGAATCAAAACTGAGACTTTATCCTTTAGAATCTCGGGTGGAAAATAAAAGATTCGCGGAGATTTTTTCTCGGCAGTTCGGCATGCCGGATGACGTGTTCGGCCTGCCGAACTGGCCAGTTCGGCCTGCCTATCTCACAGTTCGGCATGCCGACCGCGACAGCTAAGATTACGCGTTTTTCACGCGTATCTTATCAGATATTGATCCGAACTTGATTCTATTTCGATTTTTGAGACCTAATCTGATATGGACTGACCCCAAGGACCAATAGGTATAAAAAGGGAGTGAGTCTAATGATTTACTCAGATCAATTTGAGAGATTAAGAGTGATACTCTTCTAGTGAGCATCTAAAAACTCCCTGAGAGCTTTTGTTCACAAATCACGAACACTAGCTTTGGGTTCTCTCTATTGGTTGGAAGGAGAGTCACCGGTGGAAGAGCTGTACGTGTGAGCCCACACTTACTCCGGTTGTGGATAGAGAATAGCAAAGAAGACCAGTTGGTTGAGGCTCTTCTGGAACGTTACTTCTCTACACAGGTCGCGGAGGTTCTTCAGCACACTGAGGTTAGTAAGATCTGTTTAATTTATACATATAACATGTCAAACTTGTGTTTTGGAAAATACTCTGATGAAAAATTTTTAAAATTCCGCTGCGCACTATTGTTTCCAACACGATGAACATCCGGGCACGAGGAAGGTATGAGTACTTCGTCACTTTTATTGACGATTACTCAAGATATGGTTATGTGTGCCTAATGCACCATAAAAGCGAAACTTATGATAAGTTCAGGGAGTTTCGGGCTGAAGTGGAAAAGCAATTGGGTAGACCCATAAAGGCACTTCGATCTAATCGAGGTGGGGAATACCTTTCTGATGAGTTCTTGGGACACTTGTTAGAGAATGGGATTTTATCCCATTTGACTGCGCCGGGCACTCCGCAGCAGAATGGCGTAGCAGAGAGAAGGAATAGGACTTTGTTGAACATGATTCGGTCCATGATGAGTTATTCATCATTGCCTTTATCCTTTTGGGGATATGCACTACAAACCGCATGTTATCTTTTGAACAATGTGCCTTCAAAATCGGTCCCTAAAACTCCTCACGAGTTGTGGACAAGACGGAAGACATCCTTAAACCATATTCGCATATGGGGATGTCCAGCTCATGTCCTGTTTAAGGATCCGAATAAGTTGGAAACACGTTCAGAAGTTTGCGTGTTTGTAGGATATCCAAAAGGGACTAAAGGGGGTTATTTTTATAACCCAAAGGAAAATAAAGTCGTGGTTTCAACTAATGCAACTTTCCTTGAGGAGAGTTACATGAACGACTTTAAACCTCAAAGCAAAGTGGTGCTTGAGGAGTTGAGGGGTAATCCGTTTACTCCGGAGGTTCCGAACGAAACCATTCCGATCGGTGTAGAAAAACCAAACAAACCTGAACAACAACCTCAGGGGCTTCGGCGTAGTGGGAGGATCGGGCGTCAACCTGAGAGGTATATGTTCAATGGGGAGGTCTTTTTGGCTGAACCGAATGAACATGACAGGGATCCTTATACTTACGCGGAAGCTATGGAGGATGTTGATTCAAGACTCTGGACAGAGGCCATGAACATTGAGATGAAGTCTATGGAGACTAATCGGGTCTGGGAGCTTGTGGATCTTCCCGAAGGGGTAAAACCCATAGGGTGTAAGTGGATCTACAAGAGGAAAAGAGGAGTGGATGGAAAGGTCGAAACCTTTAAGGATAGACTGGTAGCTAAGGGTTATACGCAAAAGGAAGGAATCGATTATGAGGAAACCTTTTCGCCTGTAGCCATGCTTAAGTCCATCCGGATTCTCTTGTCCATAGTTGCCGCTCTCGACTACGAGATTTGGCAGATGGATGTCAAGACGGCTTTTCTGAATGGCTATCTTGATGAGTCCATTTATATGGAACAACCAGACGGGTTCAAGGTCACGGGTCAAGAGGGTAAGGTTTGTAAGCTGCTAAAGTCTATTTATGGACTTAAGCAGGCTCCTCGCTCTTGGAACATAAGATTTGATCAAGTGATCAAGACTTATGGGTTCTCACAAAATGTGGATGAACCATGTGTTTACAAACACATTAAGAATGGGAAGGTGGTTTTTCTACTACTCTATGTAGATGACATTCTGCTAATTGGCAATGACGTTGGGGCGTCGTCATCGGTCAAATTATGGTTGACCAAGCAGTTTGACATGAAGGACTTGGGTGAGGCTAATTTTGTTCTCGGTATCCAGATCTTTCGGGATAGGAAGAACAAAATGATAGCTTTGTCACAGGCCAGCTACATAGATAAAATTCCCAGAAGGTTTGCAATGCAGGATTCCAAGAAAGGTGGGCAACCATCTAGGTCTGGAATCACTCTTTCTAAGAAAGACTCTCCAAAGTCTTATGAAGAAAGAGAATACATGAAGAAGGTACCTTATGCTTCGGCAGTGGGTAGTCTCATGTATGCCATGCTTTGTACTCGACCAGATATTAGTTATGCGGTCGGGATTGTGAGTCGATTTCAGGCGGATCCAGGACCGAACCATTGGGTTGCGGTAAAGCATATTTTCAAGTACCTAAGAAGGACTCGAGGGTATATGCTTGTGCATTCGGGTGAGGATTTAACTCCTCTAGGATACACTGATTCGGATTTTCAATCCTGCCTGGATTCTAGGAAATCGACATCGGGGTTTGTGTTTACTCTGGGTGGCGGTGCCATCAGTTGGAGAAGTGCGAAGCAAGATTGCACTTCAGATTCAACGATGGAGGCCGAGTATGTGGCGGCTAGTGATGCTTCGAAAGAAGCAGTGTGGCTCCGCAAGTTCCTTGGGGATCTTGAGGTAGTTCCTGGTATGGATAAAGCGGTATCACTGTACTGTGATAACAGTGCGGCAGTAGCTAATGCTAAGGAACCAAGATTTCACAAGAAGAGTAAGCATATTGATCGGAAGTATCATGTGATAAAGGACTTTGTTGAGAGCGGGCATGTCACGGTGTGCAAGATTGCGTCAGAGGACAATTTAGCTGATCCATTTACGGAGACACTTTCTGGGAGAGTCTTCGAAAGGCATGTGGAAGCTATGGGGATGCGAAATTTGCAGTATTTACTCACTTAGTGCAAGTGGGAGATTGTTAGACATGTATGCTCTAAGGAGTAAAAATGTAATACGTTTTTGGAGACATTTTTATCAATAAAGAATTTATTCATTTATATATACCAAATATTGTCCTCTTTACGTTCATATTTGTTGAATGTATGATAAGCAAACAGTAGTCTGAGACTGTCAGTCTAAACCTTAAGAGTTGGGCATATGATGGGATGATTATGCGGTAGACACGACTCTTAAGGTGATGGTCTAAAATATATGATCCGCAATCGAGGGAATAAAGTTGGGCGCTTTATTCATGTAAAGATTGTTATGTTGTCTATATCCCTTTTGGGAGATGGTTTGTCTTGGCCATCGGAGTTGGACTCCGTGAATAGAAACATTGGCGCATTGTCATAGGTGACGATATGTTGGATCGGGACATAAAGTGAATTGATTTGGATTAATAATTCTATCTTGGCAAATCCATTCACTTTAGACAATCATTTGTATTGTATCTTAATCCTGAGATGAATAATGGGCCCGTTGTCTCGACTTGTGTCTTTTGATGTACCAATGGGTGACTCCCACATCTCTATAGTGGCATGCATGCCGGTACGTTGGAGGCATGACTCTTGGTAGCGTAGACTTGTTATTCATAGATATGGAATCCATAGCTCCTCTTTAGGAGTAATGATATCCTCTTATATGCGTTGTCCTGTAATTGGAAAACTGGAGCGCTCAACCATTTGGATACATAGGTGTAACCGAATGGTATACTATCTTTGGATGGTAAGTTTTCTAATGGTGAGACAATGGAACGTAAGATAAAAATAATCGGGAAGGTAAGACAGAACTTGTCCTTAAGCCGATTATGGATGATCATATGGGGATGCGATACACTATGATATGTCATGGAGACTTAGCTACACGAGCTTCGTAATTCTATAAAGTTCGAGAGTGCAGCTCCAAGCTTTTAGTAGAGTAGCGTTGGAGTTGATAATTGTGAAATGTATATCTGGGATATTGGGTTTCATAATTATCATGAGCTTGAACTTTATAGGTCCATTTTGGTCCCCTTTGCTAGCTCACAAAATCCTGTAACGACACGGCGTGCTTTTCCAATAATTGGTGACTTATGTCGGATTTATCAGATTGGTTTAAAATTTATAAGAATCAAATAATTCATGTTTGTTTATCGGTTGAATTAATTATGTAAGAAATTAGTTCAAGATGAACTTGTTGAATTATGGCGTTCGGATAATTCTTGTCTGTTTATCGGTTGTTTTAATTTTGGACAATTAGAACAAGATAAACTTGTAGAATTATTGTGAATTGATTTATTTTCTTAGAGATTATCTTGATAAAGTTTGTTTTGATCAGATATCTTTTCTATTGGGCTATTTGAATCAAAACTGAGACTTTATCCTTTAGAATCTCGGGTGGAAAATAAAAGATTCGCGGAGATTTTTTCTCGGCAGTTCGGCCTGCCGAACTGGTCAGTTCGGCCTGCCTATCACACAGTTCGGCATACCGACCGCGACAGTTAAGATTACGCGTTTTTCACGCGTATCTTATCAGATATTGATCCGAACTTGATTCTGTTTCGATTTTTGAGACCTAATCTGATATGGACTGACCTCAAGGACCAATAGGTGTAAAAAGGGAGTGAGTCTAATGATTTACTCAGATCAATTTGAGAGATTAAGAGTGATACTTTTCTAGTGAGCATCTAAAAACTCCCTGAGAGCTTTTGTTCACAAATCACGAACACTAGCTTTGGGTTCTCTCTATTGGTTGGAAGGAGAGTCACTGGTGGAAGAGCTGTACGTGTGAGCCCACACTCACTCCGGTTGTGGATAGAGAATAGCAAAGAAAACCAGTTGGTTGAGGCTCTTCTGGAACGTTACTTCTCTACACAGGTCGCGGAGGTTCTTCGGCATACTGAGGTTAGTAAGATCTGTTTAATTTATACATATAACATGTCAAACTTGTGTTTTGGAAAATACTCTGATGAAAAATTTTAAAAATTCCGCTACGCACTTTGTTTCCAACATAGAGTGGTTAGTAGAGCTTTATGTCAAAGAAATCATGAGATTGCATGGAATTCCCAAGTCTATCATCTCGGATTGCAATGGCAGGTTCACATCAAAATTTTGGAAAAGTGTGCAAACTACGATGGGAACTAAGTTGCACTTTAGCATAGCTTTTCATCCTCAGACTGATGGCCAAACAGAGACGATGAATCTGATTTTACAGGATATGCTTCCTGCATGTACCCTTGATTATAAGACCAGCTGGTGTAAGATGCTACCATTAGCAGAATTCACTTATAATAACAGCTATCAAGCGATGATCGGAATGGCACCTTATGAAGCTCTATATGGACAAAAATGTAGGTTGCCTATATGTTGGCATGAAATCGGTGAAAAGATAATGATGGAAAGTATCGACAGTGAAAAGACTGATTTTGTCAATGAGACTTCTAAGATGATAAAACTGATACAAAAGAGAATTAAGACCACTTAAAGCAGACAGAAAAACTATGCTGACAAAAGAAGAAGACCCTTAGTATTCACTATAGGCAATTCTGTATTTTTGAAAGTTGCACCAATGAAGGGAATTATGAGGTTCGAAAAGAAATGCAAGTTGAACCTAAGGTTTGTCAAACCTTATGAAATTGTGAAGCAGATAGGTAAAGTAGATTATCAGTTAAGTTTGCCACTAGAGATGTCATCTATTCATGATGTGTTTCATGTTTTGATGCTCAAGAAGCATGTTCCTGACCCTACACACATGATTAAGCCATAGGTGACTGAAATACGAGAAGACCTCAGCTATGAAGAAAAGCCAATTGAGATTTTAGATCAAAATACTAAAATCTTAAGGAATAAAGAAATTCTTTCGGTCAAGGTTTTATGGCGAAATCACCAAGTGGAAGAACCTATGCAGGAACATGAAGATGATACGAGAGCCAAGTATCCACAATTGTTTTGAGTTTTGAGGACAAAACTCTTATAAGGTGGGAAGAATTGTAACACCCACCGTTGTTCTTATAATGAATAGTATCGGATATGTAACGGTGTTATGTAATTTTTAAGAATTAATGTTATTGATCATGTATTTGAGTTATTATAACAAGTGGTGGTCACGTGGAGTCGATGTGCTCAGAATGTTCACGTCATTTATGATGTTATGCATGATGTATATTTTGTGTTTTATTTGTATATTATGGAATATGGCACTTCAGTAGGTTGAATGTTCTTAGTTTGGCAGGCCAAATGATCCTTCTTAGTTTGGCCAGCTGATGTATTTCATCGGTAGGTCGAATCCCATAGCTTCGACAGGCTGATTTGAGAGGCCGATCGACCGAAGTCTGTTGATAAGTGACCAAGAAATTCAGAGTGGTGCTTTCCTCTTACCTTGAAAGGTATGATTGTTTAGGTTAAATAAAAATGGGCAAACATAACAATGGGTTGTGTGACTTTGTATTGTTAGGCCACTATCACATTTTGATATATATTCTATGAGAAAATAGGATTCCTTACTTAGTGATGCTTAGATTCCCATGACAAGGCATAATTAATGGGACAACTAATTAAGCTTGTGGGGGCATGAAATATGGAATACAAAGATAGCTTTTGTGATAGGATCCAAGTTTCATAGGAATCCAATACACTTTTCACTCTTTTATTCCTTGGTAGTGGAATCATTAAGAAAATTACCATATGTGGAGATAAGGGACCATCATTGTGCTTCCTAATCATTCTTAGACTTCTTTTAATCTTCTCTAACTCCTCTCCCACAGATTCCCTTTACCCAATTAAGAAAACTTACCTTCCAAGTGAGGAAACCACTGAATTTCACCCAAAACACTCCTTTCCTTCAACCTAAGTTGTCTAGATTTTCTTCTTCTCTTTCTCGTCCATATTTGCTGCAAGGAAGTGGAGAACATCAAGGTGTTGTAAAAATAGTACGTAACGGAATTTTTAAAATTTTTTATATCAGAGTATTTTTTAAAACACAAGTTTGACATGCTATATGCATAAATTAACCAGATATTACTAACCTTGTAATGTTGAAGAACTCCTGCAATCCGTGAAGAGAAGTAACGTTCTAGAAGTGCCTCAACCAATTGGTCTTCTTTGCTATTCTCTATCCATAATCAAAGTGAGTGTGGGCTCACACGTATAACTCTTCCACCAGGTGACTCACCTTCTAACCAATTGAGAGAACCCAAAGCTAGTGTTCATGATTTGTGAACAAGAGCCTTAAGGGAGTTTCTAGATTCTCGCCAGTTGAGTATCACTCTTAATCTCTCACAATTGATCAAAATAATAATGAGACTCACTCCCTTTTTATAAAGGTTAGGCCCAGGAGTCAGTCCTTATCAGACAATGCCTCAAAATTTGAATCAGAATCAAATTCAAATCTATATATGATGAAATCCACGTGAAAACGTGCGATCTTTTTAACGCACGATCGGCCTGCCAATCTGTCTAACCGGCATGCCAAACTTGCCCATCGGCTGGCCGAACATGAGGATTGGCATGCCAAACTACCGATAAAGATCTAAGCGAATCTTTTATTGTCCACCCAAGATTCTATAGGATAAAGTCTAAGTTTTAATTCAAATAACCCAATAGAAAAGTTATCTAATTAAAACAACTTCATCTAGATAATCTCTAGGAAAATAAATGAATTCCTGATAACTCAATAAGTTTATCTTGAATTAATTCAAAATTAATCCAACTGATAAATAGACATGAATTTTTGAATTTTAGCCAATATGATAAATCTGACATAAGTCACCAATTATTAGACACACCGTATCGTTACAGGATTTTCTGAGCTAGCAAAGGGGACCAAATGGACCTATATAGTTCAAGCTCCTGATAATTATAAAACCCAATATCCCATATATACATTTCATAATTATCAACTCCAATGCTACTCCACTAAAAGCTTGGAGCTGTACTCTCGAACTATATAGAATTACGAAGCCCGTATACCTAAGTCTCCATGACAAGTTCTATCTTACCTTCCCAATTATTTTTATCTTACATTTCATTATCTCACAATTGGAAAACTTACCGTTCAAAGATGGTATACCATTTGTTTACACCTATGTATCCAAATGGTTGAGTGCTCCAGTTTTTCAATTATAGGATAACGCATATAAGAGGATATCACTACTCTTTAAGAGGAGCTATGGATTCTATATCTATGAATAATGAGTCTACGCTATCAAGAGTCATGCCTCAAATGTACCGGCATGCATACTACTATTAAAATGTGGGTGTCACCCCTTGGCATATCAAAAGACACAAGTTAAGACAACAGGCCTACTATTCATCTCAGGATTAAGATACAATACAAAAGATTGTCTAAAGTGAATCGATTTGCAGAGACAGAATTATTAATCCAAATCAATTCACTTTATGTCATGAGACAACACATCGTCACCTATGACAATGTGCCAATATTTTTATTCATGGAGTCTGCCTTTGATGGCAAAGGCAGACCATCTCCCAATAGGGATATAGACAACATAATAATCTTTACATAAATAAAGTGTTCAACGTTATTCCCTTGATTGTAGATCTTATGATTTAGACCATCACCTTAAGAATGTCTTCTGCATAATCTGTCCATCATATGCCCAATTCTTAAAGGTTTAGACTGACAGTCTCAGACTATTGTTTGCTTTACATACATTCAACAAATATGAATGTAAAGAGGACAAGATTTGGTATATAAATAATAAATATATTCTTTATTGATAAAAATATCTCCAAAAACATATTACATTTTTACTCTTTAGGGCATATATGTCTAACAATCTCTCACTTGCACTAAGTGAGTAAATATGACATATCTTGCATCCCCATAGCTTCCACATGCCTCTTGAAGACTTTCCCAGTAAGTGTCTTCATGATTGGATCAGTTAAATTGTGTTCTGACATGATTTTGCAGACCGTAACATGCTCGCCCTAGACGAAGTCTTTTATCACATGATACTTTCGACCAATATGCTTACTCTTCTTGTGAAATCTTGGTTCCTTAGCATTAGCTACCGCCGCACTGTTATCACAGTACAATGATACCGTCTTATCGATATCAGGAACTACCTCAAGATCCCTAAGGAACTTGCGGAGCCACACTGCTTCTTTTGAAGCATCACTAGCTGCCACATATTCGACCTCTATCGTTGCATTCAAAGTGCAATCTTGCTTCACACTTCTCCAACTGATGGTATCGCTACCCAGAGTAAACACAAAACCTGAAGTCGATCTCCTAGAATCTAGACAGGATTGAAAATCTGAGTCAGTATATCCTAGATGAGACAAGTCCTCACTCGAATATACAAGCATATACCCTCGATTCCTTCTCAGGTATTTGAAAATATGCCTTACTACAACCTAGTGTTTCGGTCCTAGATCTGCCTGAAATCGACTTACAATTCTGACCACAAAACAACTATCCGGTCATGTGCAAAGCATGGCATACATGAGACTACCCACTGCCGAAGCATTGGGCACCTTCTTCATGTATTCTCTTTCTTCATCAGACTTTGGAGAGTCTTTCTTAGAAAGAGTAATTCCAAACCTAGATGGTTGCCCAACTTTCTTGGAATCCTGCATTGCAAACCTCTTGAGAATTTTATTTATGTAGCTAGCTTGTGACAAATCTATCATTTTGTTCTTCCTATCCTGAAAGATCTGGATACTGAGAATAAAATTAGCCTCACCCAAGTCCTTTATGTCAAACTATTTGGTCAACCATAATTTAACCGATGATAATGCCCCTACGTCATTGCTAATTAGTAGAATGTCATGTACATAGAGCAACAGAAAAACCACATTCCTATCCTTAATGTGTTTGTAAACATATGGCTCATCCACAGTTTGTGAGAACCCATAAGTCTTGATCACCTGATCAAATCTTATATTCCAAGAACGGGAAGCCTGCTTAAGTCCATAATTAACTTTAGCAGCTTACAAACTTTACCCTCTTGACCCTTGACCTTAACTTGTCTGATTGTTCCAAGTAAATGGACTCATCAAGATAACCAATTAGAAAAGCCATCTTGATATCCATCTACTAAATCTCATAATCGAAAACGACAGCAGTGGACAAGAGAATCTGGATGGATTTAAGCATGGCTACAGGCAAAAAGGTTTCCTTGTAATCGATTCCTTCCTTTTGTGTGTAACCCTTAGCTACCAATCTAGCCTTAAAGTTTTCAACCTTTGCATCTACTCCTCTATTCCTCTTGTAGATCCACTTACACCCTATGGGCTTTACCCCTTTGGGAAGATCCACAAGCTCCTAGACCTGATTAGTCTCAATAGACTTCATCTCTGTGTTCATGGCCTCTGCCTAGAGTTTTGAATCAACATCCTCCATAGCCTCTAAGTATAAGGATCCCTATCATGTTCATCCAGTTCAGTGAAGAAGGCCTCACCATTGAACATATACCTTTCGGGTTAACACCTAATCCTCCTACTATGCCGAGACCCCTTAGGTTGTTGTTCGAGTTTGTTTGGTCTTTCTACACTGATTGGAATGGTTTCATTCAAAACCTCTGGAGTGATTGGATCACTCCTTAACTCCTCAAGCATCAAAGTCATCCATGTAACTCTCCTCAAGAAAAGTTGCATTAGTTAAAACCACGACTTTGTTTTCCTTTGGGTTGTAGAAATAACCCCCTCTAATACCTTTTGGATATCCTACTAACACATAAATTCTTGAACGTGCTTCCAACTTATTTGCATCCTTAAACAGGACATAAGCTGGACATCCCCATATGCGAATATGGTTTAAGGATGTCTTCTTGCTTGTCCACAACTCGTGAGGAGTTTTAGAAACCGATTTTGAAGGCACGTTGTTCAAAAGATAACATGTGGTTTGTAGTGCATATCCCCAAGATGATAAAGGCAATGATGAATAACTCATCATGGACCTTACCATGTCTAATAAAGTTTTATTCTTTCTCTCCGCTACGCCATTCTACTACGGAGTGCCCGGTGCAGTCAAATGGGATCAAAATGGCCCAAAAACTCATCAAAAAGGTATTCACCACCTCGATCAGATCGAAGTGCCTTTATGGGTCTACCTAATTATTTTTCCACTTTAGTCTGAAACTCCCTAAACTTGTCATAAGTTTCGCTTTTGTGGTGCATCAGGTACACATGCCCATATCTTGAGTAATCATCAATAAAAGCGACCAAGTACTCATACCCTCCTCGTGACTTAAAGGTTCATCCCTTACCAACCTTTGAATCCTATTCAGGTTAATATGACCAAAGCGCAAATGCTAAAGATAAGTCTTATTAGAGTAAAAAGTTTTAAGTCTTTTAGAGTTATTATCATTTATCTCAGCATTAAGCAGTAAGTTCATCTTAGGTTTGATAAAATGTAGATTATTTTGCATCCTTCCAGAATAGGTAAAAGATTTGTTTTTACGAATTACCACTTTATTATTAAAAAAACCAAATAGGAGTCTTTAAATAAACAAGCTACTGAAATTACATTCCTTTTAAATTTAGGAACATAAAAACAATCTCGCAAATTTAAATTCCTATAATTATCAAAATAAATATGGATGTCTCCCACTGCTTCCGCCAAGACCAAGGATCCATCGACCATCTAGAGCGTGAAGTCTTCATGAAGCAGACTTCTTGTTTCTTTGAACCTCTACAAAGAAACACAAACATGATTAGTTGCACCAGAATCTATAACCCAAATGTCACTGGATTCCTCAACTAAACAAGTTTCTAAATACAGAAGATCACACCTACCTCCTTTGGAAAGGAAGTCCTTGCAATACTTCTTGATGTGTTTGACTTTCCTGCAGAAAAAGCACTTAAGCTTGGTGTTCACAAGAATAGGAGACTTCCCGTTCTTAGCCTGTTGTTTCTTTCCATTCCTAGAGTTGGGATTGAAACTAGAAGTAGCCGCCAAATTGGCCTCTCCACCAGTAGGAGACTCCCTGATCAGTAGTTCAAACTCCTGTAACTGTTTCATTAATTCTATTAACATCATATCCTCCCCATTACTCAAATTAAATGTCGCTCTAAGTGGAATAAATGCCTTTGACAGAGTCTCAAAGACCATAGTCATCTGTGTTTCAGCATCAATGTCGGCTCCATTGGTTTGTGCCTCAGCGAGGTAACCCATGACCAACATTATGTGCTCCTTTACAGATGTCCCCGGCCTCTGTTTACAGTTAAGAAGTTTCCAAAGTGCCCCTTGCTACTTAGTTAAGGCCTGACCTCCAAACATGTCTTCCAAATTATCAAAGATCTACTTCGCCGTCTCATAATCCTGATGTTGAGCCTGCAGCACATTGTTTATGTTGGCCATAACATAGCAGCGGGCCTGATCACTTGCATTTCAGTGATCGTACGGTTGGAATTGTTCATTAGTGGAGTCTCCTATAGGCTCGGGAGGACAAGGGGTTGTCAGCATAAATTTTAGTTTTTCAAAGGAAATGACAATATCCAGGTTTCGTTTCCAATCATTATAATTCTCTCCAATTAATTGGTTTTTGTCAAGTATAAAAAATAAAGCATTTTTAGATATTTTTAATCTACAATAAAGAATCATATACCAAAACATAAGCAAACAGATCATAATAATTTAGTAAGATAACATAATCATGTAAAAACATACAAATGTGTTTATGTGTCAAAACCTTGAAAATATCACAACCTTACAATGATAATTCCCAACTCAGAATTCAACAAGCTCCTAGGGGAGTCATGCCAAATTCAATCAAGAACACGAATCCCCTCTTGATTAATATATGCCATCCAGGACCTGTATGATCCAGCATATATTAATAATCATTTCTTTGGCCATTAATTCTATTAACAGAGCTCCTAGGGGAGGTTAATAATAAAATTAACATGTGTGTATAACCATCATTTCAATATTTTATCCATGATTTATAATCACCACCTAGGGGTGTGCAACCATAAATAATGCTAAAATACTTTATCCTCTTAGAGATCCAACCTAGTACTTGATAGAAATCCCTTCCTAGGGTTTGGGACCACCATGTTCTTCCTATGGACTAATGATAGAGGCCTTAGGTCCTCTCTTCAAAAACCTTCACCCACTCAATCTTTTGAAATCAAGGTTTTATTTTAAAAAAGACTTGCATGAACAATTTTAAATGAGTCGCACTCCCTATTCTATATGGCACGTTATTAATATACATGGCAAATCATATTATTATGCAGACAAGCAAAGTTACAAGCAAAATAATAAATAACCGTAATATTATGGTTTCACCCTAGATAATAGAAAACAAAGATTACAAGGGAATAATCAAAACATATTATTGATTCTTCATCCTTGAATCTCCAAGCGTATCCTTCTTCATGTAATGCCTATCTGCAAGTCTTCAATCCCATATAAATCAAATACTTTAAATTTCTGGTCATATCTAAATTTAATGTTTCTCAGAATTTTTCCAAAAATAAAATAAAAACTGCATTGAAAACTACACCTTTTCTAGAAAAATTTTTAGCTCTCTACTGGCAAGCCGATTTGAATAATTAGCCTGCCGGTCGTTACCCACCGGCCTATCGATCTTCACATATTGGCCTGCTGATTCATAACAGATCGGTCTATCAAACTAAAACTTTGGCTTGCCGCTAGAGCACCTGATTTCTTCCCTGCTGATGGCCTACCGAACCTGACGTCTGGCTTGCCGATCTGCGACCATCGGCATGACAAACTTGAGGGTTAGGCATGCCGACCAAGCAGAAACCACCCTGTTTAGAAAATACAATCTTTAATGCAATTTATCAATTTTATTTTCAACAATTCAAAAACATAAAATTAGAGACTTAGGAAATACTTAGGGACACCATCATCCATCTTCTAGATCTGCTTCTAAATCCGTCTTCTCCGAATGATTATTTAATTCTAAAATTCTTATAAATTTAAAATTAAATAATAATTCCTAGATGGAGATGATAGTCCACTACCTAATTATATGAAAAACCTAGATATACATTCTAACCTCGAAGGAACCATAACCGGTATAAATTAATTAATTAATTAATAAATAATTAAATAATAATTTAATCAACCATAATTAATTAATAAACATTCACCACATAATCCATGATAACATATAATTATATAGAAACCTAGAGTGCCAACTCTCTATAAAATTAAATTAAAGTAAAGAAGAGATCAAGATCACATAATTTACACATATAGCATGATCACAAACTTATAAATTTACGTAAAAACCATAGCTCTAATACCAATTGTTGGAAAAATAGTACACAGCATAATTTTTAAAATTTTTTAGATCAGAGTATTTTCCAAAACACAAGTTTTACACGATATATGCATAAATTAACCAGATCTTACTAGCATTGTAATGTTGAAGAACTCGCGCAATCCCTGAAGAGAAGTAACGTCTTAGAAGAGCCTTAACCAACTAGTCTTCTTTGCTATTCTCTATACACGATCGAAGTGAGTGTGGGCTCACACGTACAACTCTTCCACTAGGTGACTCTCCTTCCAACCAATTGAGAGAACCCAAAGCTAGTGTTCATGATTTGTGAACAAGAGCCCTCAAGGAGTTTTCAGATTCTTACCAGTTGAGTATCACTCTTAATCTCTCAATTGATCAAAATAATAATGAGACTCACTCCTTTTTTATAGAGGTTAGACCGAGAAGTCAGTCCTTATTATATAATGCCTCAAAATTTGAATCAGAATCAAATTCGGATCAATATCTGATGAAATCTATGTGAAAACGTGTGATCTTTTTAACGCGCAATCGGCATGCCGAACTTGCCCCATTGGCTTGCCGAACGTGAGGATCAGCATACCAAACTGCCAATAAAGATCTCAGCGAATCTTTTATTTTCCACCCGAGATTCTATTGGACAAAGTCTCAATTTTAATTCAAATAACCCAATAGAAAAGTTATCTAATTAAAACAACTTCATCTAGATAATCTCTAGGAAAATAAATTCCTAATAACTCAACAAGTTTATCTTGAATTAATTCAAAATTTATCCAACCAATAAACAGACATGAATTATCTGATCATTTCGAATTTTAGTCAATATAATAAATCTGACATAAGTCACTAATTATTAAAAAAACACGCCGTATCGTTACTGGATTTTATGAGCTAGCAAAGGGGACCAAATGGACTTATATAGTTCAAGCTCCCGATAATTATGAAACCCAATAGCCCAGATATACATTTCATAATTATCAACTCCAATACTACTCCACTAAAATCTTGGAGCTGCACTCTCAAACTATATAGAATTACGAAGCCCGTATAGCTAAGTCTCCATGACATATAATAGTGTATCGTATCCTTATAGGATTGTCCCTAACCGGCTTAAGGACAAGTTCTGCCTTACCTTCCTGATTATTTTTATCTTATATTCCATTATCTCACCATCGAAAAAAGTTACCATTCAAAGACGATATACCATTTGGTTACACCTATGTATCCAAATGATTGAGCGCTCCGGTTTTTCAATTATAGGATAACACATATAAAAGGATATCATTACTCTTTAAGAGGAGCTATGGATTCTATATCTATGAATAATGAGTCTATGCTATCAAGAGTCATACCTCAAACGTACCGGCATACATACCACTATTAAGATGTGGGTGTCACCCTTTGGTATATCAAAAGACACAAGTCAAGACAACGGGCCTACTACTCATCTCAGGATTAAGATACAATACAAATGATTATCTAAGTGAATCAATTTACAGAGATAGAATTATTAATCCAAATTAATTCACTTTATGTCCTGATGCAACATATCGTCACCTATGACAATGTGCCAATGTTTCTATTCATGGAGTCTGCCTTTGATAGCCAAGACATACCATCTCCCAATAGGGACATAGACAATAGGACAATCTTTACATGAATAAAGCACCCAACTTTATTCTCTCGATTGCAGATCTTATGATTTAGACCATCACCTTAAGAATTATGTCTTTTGCATAATTTGTTCATCATATACCCAATTCTTAAAGGTTTAGACTTGTAGTCTCAAATTATTGTTTGCTTAACATACATTCAACAAATATGAACATAAAGAGGACAAGATTTGATATATAAATAATAAATAAATTCTTTATTGATAAAAAAGTCTTCAAAAACATATTATATTTTTACTCCTTAGGGAATACATGTCTAGCACAAGGAATACCAAAGCTTTCTTTTGGTCACATTCAAGACAAAACTAGAGAAGCTCCATCCTTAAGTAAGTTTCCATTCGATACTTAACTGTACCTAGAGGATTTGTGGGATTCCAATCCCCATGCCTTTGCTTACGAGTTCCTGTTTTCTACAAAATTTTAGTATGTTGTTCATGTATGTGTTAAATGGTAATGCTCAAAGTTTCATGTCATTTGGAATCTTCTATGCAAAGATATTAAATTTTCACTCTCTGCCACTTATTGTCTAATTGTTGTTCATTAGTAATGCTTTACAAAACATAGTTTATGTTCTAAGAACAAATGAATTGTAATTTTGATGAGATTTGTTGGAAATATTCGTAGATATGTTAGGTTGTGGACTGTAAAGTTTCGTAGCAAATCTATATATATTTTATGAGTTATTGAACTTTCTTTAAACTAGGTTTTGTTATTGTCGAAACTGTAAGTTTTTACTCTTTGCTTTAATGACTTGATTTTATGGCTAAATGAATTTGTTTGACCATGAATATTTTTTTGGTATTGTAATTATATGTGAAAAGATTGTCATAAAAATTTTGGAGTCAAAGTAATTTTTTTTATTTTTTTTGAAAATGTTAAGTAAGGGGTGTTCATTGCCTTATGTATGTAACGCTAGTTTTACCACTGATTTCAAATGTATGTTTTGAACTATCACGATTTTTTTGAAACTAAATTTTAGATATGTTATAGTTTTATGTGTCTAATATATATAGTAATTTTTAGAAATTATTTTATATCATAGATAATTTAACACATAATTTTCATTCTAGACTGCTCACTATCTAATGTGTCCTGGCAGATTTTATGTTGATTGAATGTGAAATTATTTTAATTACCAAATGAGATTTTTATAACCAAAAAAATATCAAAGGTGTTATATATACATGTTAACTTTGGCCCTGCAAAGTCTCATGCTTAAATTGTATGTGTATTGTAAGATATAGAGCTTTGAACGTTTAAAGGTCAAGCAACTTTTTACCATGGACAGATTTTATGTTAGGCAGTATGTGATGAAAAAGGGTACTAAATGATGTAATAATGATAGATGTTAATTTAATGTATATTATATGAATGTTTGACATGAACACTTCATTACGTGAGCACATCGAGACTACTGCAGCGTCACCTAAATTAAAGTTTAGTAAGTAAGCTAGTCAGGTAAATACATTCTCACCTACAACATGATGAAATTTATGAAAAGTTTTGAGAATATGTTTCATGATGATTCCCATGATATTTTTACATAATGTTTTATTATGGAAGCTTCTAATTCTACAAGAAGATTCAATGCATGTTTCATGACGAGGTATTTCAAAGCATATAAATATAAATATACATATGTATCACCTAATTAAGTGTTGCACACCCGATGTTAATGTTTATGATGTTGTACAAAGTTGGACTTGTTATGTTTGGTTTGAGATTGGCTACCCCTCTCCTCGCATAGCGGCGTGCCTATGATGATGATGAATGGTGCAACAAATGGGCCTTTAAAGATAAAATGAATAAAGTTTTAATATGGATGTTATAATGCAAAGATATGTTCTATATGAAATTGTGCCTTGTGCACTTTTATGACTATGACGATGATGTTACAAAGTGAACTTATATGAAATGAATTATGTTGTGAGATAAGAAAATGTACTTACTAAGCTTTTGCTTACTAGTTTTATATCATGTTGCAGACAAGGGTAAAAGAATTATGAATTAAGTGGACGACGAGGACAGGCGTGTGTGCTAGGAACGATGGAATGGAAAATAAAAGAATGCCACGAAAAGAGTTTATTTTCTTGAATAATGTTTTGTATTGTATGTTAATATTTTCCACACTATGTTGTATTAAGACTAGCTTTAAATTTCTTTTAAATTATTTTGAAGCGGATCGACTTGCCAACCATTATTGGTCTGTCTGCCGATGTTACAATTGGTCTGTCTGCCGATGTTACAATCAGCCTACCGATTGCTCTACATCATCCTACCGATTTGGGTGTTTTAAAACTCTTATTTTGTAGAGCCTCTAACGGTCTGCCGATGGTTGAAGTTTGGACTGCCGATCGCGTTCGGCCTGCCAATGTCTAGGATTCGGCCTACCGAACTGGAAAAGTAGATTTGAGCAATTGTTTTAATTTCTATTTAAATTATGATTTTGTTATTTTGGTGTTGATAAACTATTTAAATATACATAAGTAGTTTTAAAATTATTTCACAAAGTATTTTAAAAAAAATTTATGTATGGATCATAGGATATGTTCAACTAATTATACATTATTTGAGTAGTTTCTCTTAAAATAATGATTAAAAGGGTAAAAGTAACGACATCTATGATGTCCATAAGGGAGCGTAACATAGAGCCTTAGTTTTAATTCAAATAACCCAATAGAGAAGTTATCTTATTAAAACAATCATATCTAAAAAAACTTTAGGAAAATAAATATTCCTAATAATTCAACAAGTTTATCTTGAATTAATTTATTTAAAATTAATCCAACCGATAAACAGGCATGAATTATCTAATCCCGATAATTCAACAAGTTTATCTTGAACTCATTTTATTACAAAATTAATTCAACTGATAAAGAAACATGAATTATGTGATTTTACCAAATTTTAGCAAATATGATAAATATGACATAATTCACCAATTATTGAAAAGTATGCCGCATCGTTATAGGATTTTTATGAGCTAGCAAAGAGGACCTGATAGACCTATATAGTTCAAGCTCCCGATAATTATGAACCAATATCCCAAATATACATTTCATAATTATCAACTCCAACGCTACTCCACTAAAAGCTTGGAGCTGCACTCTCGAACTATATAGAATTACGAAGCCTATATAGCTAAGTCTCTATGACATATATAGCTAAGTCTCTATGACATATCATAATATATCGTATCCCTACAGGATTATCCATAATCGGCTTAAGGACAAGTTCTGACTTACCTTCTTAATTACTTTCATCTTACGTTTCATTATTTCACCATTGGAAAACTTGCCATCCAAAGACGGTATACCATTCGGTTACACCTTGCCATCCAAAGACGGTATACCATTCGGTTACACCTATGTATCAAAATGGTTGAGCGCTCTAGTTTTCTAATTATAGGATAACGCACATAAGAGGATATCAACCACTCCTAAAGAGGAGCTATGGATTCCATATCTATGAATAATAGGTCTATGTTATCAAGAGTCATGCCTCCAACGTACCGGCATACATACCACTATTAAAAAGTGGATATCACCCTTTGGTATATCAAAAGACATAAGTCAAGACAACAAACTCACTATTCATCATAGGATTAAGATCCAATACAAATGATTGTCTAAAGTAAATTGATTTGCTAAGACATAATTATTAATCTAAATCAATTCACTTTATATCCCAATCCAACATATCGTTACCTATGACAATGTACCAATGTTGCTATTTGTGGAGTCCACCTCTAACAGCCAGGACATACCATCTCCCAATAAGGATATAGACAACATAACAATCTTTGTATGAATAAAGTGCCCAACTTTATTCCCTCGATTGCGGATCTCATAATTTAGACCGTCACCTTAAGAATTGTGTCTTTCGCATAATCTGTCCATCATATGCCCAATTCTTAAGGTTTAGACTGATAGTTTTAGATTTTTGTTTGCTTAACATACACTCAACAAATATAAAAAAAATGAAGATAAGATTTGGTATATGAATAATAAATAAATTCTTTATTCATTAAAATATCTCCAAAAACATATTACACTTTTACTCCTTAGGGCATGTAGTCAACAATCTCTCACTTGCACTAAGGGAGTAAATATGAGAAATCTCGCATCCCCATAGCTTCCACATGCCTCTTAAAGTAAGTGTCTTCATGAATGGATTAGCTAAATTGTCCTTAGACGCGATTTTACACACCATGACAAGCCCATCCTCGATGAAATCCTTTATCACATGATACTTTCGATCAATATGCTTATGGTTCTTGTGAAATTTGGTTCCTTAGCATTAGCTATAGCTGCACTATTATCATAGTATAACGATACCACCTTATTCATGGCAAGAACAACCTCAAGATCCCCAAGGAACTTACGAAGCCACACTGCTTCTTTTAAAGCATCACTAGCTGCCACATACTCAGCCTCCATCGTTGAATCTATAATGTAATGTTGCTTCACACTTCTCCAACTAATGGCATCACCGTCTAGAGTAAATACAAAACCCGAAGTCGATCTTCTCAAATCTAGAGAGGATTAGAAATCCAAGTCAGTGTATCCTAGAGGAGTTAAGTCCTCACTCGAATATACAAGCATATACCCTCGAGTCCATCTCAGGTATTTTAAAATATGCTTGACTACAACCCAAAGGTTTGGCCCCGGATTTGCCTAAAATCAACTCACAATTCCAACCACATAACAAATATCTAGTTGTGTGCAAAGCATGGCATACATGAGACTGCCTACTACCGAAATATAAGGTGCCTTCTTCGGGTATTCTCTTTCTTCTTCAGACTTTGGAGAGTCTTTCTTAGAAAGAGTAATTCCAGACCTAGATGATTGCCCATCTTTCTTGAAATCCTGCATTGCAAACCTTCTAAGAATTTTATCTATGTAGTCGGCTTATGACAAAGCTATCATTTTGTTCTTCCTATCCCCAAAAATCTGGATACCGAGAACAAAATTAGCCTAACCCAAGTCCTTCATGTCAAACTGCTTGGTCAACCATAATTTGACCAATGACAATGCCCCAACGTCATTGCCAATTAGCAAAATGTCATCTACATAGAGCAGTAGAAAAACCACCTTCCCATCCTTGATGTGTTTGAACATGCATGGTTCATCCATATTTTGTGAGAACCCATAAGTCTTGATCACTTGCTCATATCTTATGTTCCAAGAACGATAAGCTTGCTTAAGTCCATAAATTGACTTTAGCAGCTTACATACCTTACCCTCCTGACCCTTAGCCTTGAACCCGTCTAGTTGTTCCATATAAATGGACTCATCAAGTTAGCCATTTAGAAAAGTCATCTGGACATCCATTTGCCAAATCTCGTAATCGAGAGTGACAGCTATGGACAAGAGAATCTAGATGGACTAAGCATAGCTATAGGTAAAAAGGTTTCAACGTAATCGATTCCCTCCTTTTTTGTGTAACCCTTACCTACAAGTGTAGCCTTAAAGGTTTCAACCTTTCCATCCACTCCTCTTTTTCTCCTGTAGATCCACTTACACCCTATGGGTTTTACCCCTTTGGGAAGATCCACATGCTCCTAGACCTGATTAGTCTCCATAGACTTCATCTCTGTGTTCATCGCCTCTGTCCAGAGTTTCAAATCAACATCCTCCATAGCCTCTGCGTAAGTATAAGAATCCCTATCATGTTCATTCAATTTAGCCAAGAAGGCCTCACCATTGAACATATACCTCTGGGGTTGACTCCTGATCTTCCTACTACACCGAAGCCCCTTAGGTTGTTATTTAGGTTCATTTGGTTTTTCTACACTAATTGGAGTGGTTTCTACCAGAACTCCCGAAGTGTTGGATCACTCCTTAACTCCTCAAGCACCACTTTTCTTTAAGGCTAAAAGTTGTCCATGTAACTCTCCTCAAGGAAAGTTGCATGAGTTGAAACTATAACTTTATTTTCCTTTAGGTTATAAAAATAACCCCCTTTAGTCCCTTTTGGATATCCTACAAACGTACAAACTTTCAAACATGCTTCCAACTTATTAGCATCCCTAAATAGGACATGAGGTAGACATACCCATATGTGAATTTTGTTTAAGGATGTCTTCTTGCCTGTCCACAACTTATAACGAGTTTTAGGAACTGATTTCAAAGGCACATTGTTCAAAAGATAACATACGGTTTGTAGTGCATATCCCTAAAAGGATAAAGGCAATGATGAATAACACATCATGGACCTGACCATATCCAATAAAGTCCTATTCCTTCTCTCTACTACACCATTCTACTGTGGGGTGCTGGATGTAGTTAAATGGGATAAAATCCCATTCTTTAATAAGTGCCCCAAGAACTCATTAGAAAGGTATTCTCTACCTCGATCAGATCGAAGTGCCTTTATGGGTCTATCCAATTGCTTTTCCACTTCAGCTCAAAACTCCCTGAACTTATCAAAGTTTCACTTTTGTAGTGCATCAGGTACACATACCCATACCTTGAGTAATCGTTAATGAAAGTGACGAAGTACTCATACCCTCATCATGCTTGGATGTTCGTCAGTCCACAAACATAACTATGCACAAGTTCTAGAACCCCTTCAGCCCTATTACCCTTAGACCCGAATAGTCTTTTGGTCATTTTACCCTCCAAACAAGATTCACATTGAGGTATAGATTCCACCTTTAAGTGTTTTAAAGGTCCATCCCTTACAAACCATTGAATCCTATTCAGGTTAATATGACCAGGGTGTAAATGCCAAAGATAAGTGTTATTAGAGTTAGAAGTTTTAAGTCTTTTAGAGTTATTATCATTCATCCCAGCATTAAGCATTAAGTCCATCTTAGGCTTGATAAAATATAGATTATTTTGCATCCATCCAGAATTGACAAAAGATTTGTTTTTTATGAATCACCACTTTATTATTAAAAGAACCAAAATAGGAGTTTTTGAAAAAACAAGCTACAAAAATTAAATTCCTCTTAAATTTAGGAACATAAAAACAATCTCACAAAATTAAATTCCTATAATTATCAAGATATAAATGGACATCTCCCACTACTTCAGCTAAGACCAAGGATCCATAGCCCATCCGAAGTGTGAAGTCTTCATAAAGCAGACTTCTCATTTCTTTGAACCAGTACAGAGAAACACAAACATGATTAGTTGCACCGAAATCTATCACCTAAATGTCACTAGATTCCTTGACCAAACAAGTTTCTAAACACAGAAGATCACACCTACTTCCTTGAGGAAGGAAGTCCATGCAATTCTTCTTGATGTGCCTAACCTTCCTGCAGAAGTAGCACTTTAGCTTCTTTGGGTTCTTCTTCTTCTTCTTCTTCTTGCTCTTGTTGTTAGCAAGAATAGAAGACTTTCTATTCTAAGCCCATTGTTTCTTTCCATTCCTTGGGTTGGGATTGGAACCAAAAGCAGCTGCCAAATTGGCCTCGCCACTAGCAGAAGACTCCTTGATCAGCAGTTCAAACTCTTGTAACTATTTCATTAACTCTATTAAGGTCATATCCTGCCTATTACTTAAATTAAGAGTAGCTCTAAATGGCATAAACTCCTTAGATAGAGTCTCAAAGACCATAGTCAACTAGGTTTCAGCATCGATGTCAGCTCTATTGGTTTGTGCCTCAACGAGCTTACCCATGACCAACATTATGTGCTCCTTTGCAGACGTTGGTAGTCTTTATTTACAGTTAAGAAGTTTTCGAAGCGTTCCTTACCGTTTAGTTAAGGCTTGGCCTCCAAACATGTCTTCTAGATTATCCCAAATCTATCTAGCAGTC
Organism: Artocarpus heterophyllus; assembly: GCA_025403435.1. Taxonomy (NCBI): domain Eukaryota; kingdom Viridiplantae; phylum Streptophyta; class Magnoliopsida; order Rosales; family Moraceae; genus Artocarpus; species Artocarpus heterophyllus. Next base: position 33,222,364 of record CM046354.1, on the reverse strand, counting down.
TCATAATCCTTATGTTGAGCCTACAGTACGTTATTCATGTTGGCCATAACATAGCAGCGGGCCTGATCATTTGCATATTTCCAACGATCATATGCTTGGATTTGATCATTGGTGGAATCTCTAGTAGGCTCAGGAGGACAAAGGGTTGTCAACACAAATTTCAGTTTCTCAAAGGAGAGGACGAAATTCAAGTTCCGTTTCCAATCATTATAATTCTCACCAATTAATTGGTTTTTGTCAAGTATCGATGATAAAGCGTTTTTAGATATTTTTAATCTACAATAAAGAATCATATACCACACATAAGCAAACATAGCATAATAATTTAGTAAGATAACACAATCATGTAAAAACATACAAATGTTTTAATGTGTCAGAACCTTGAAAATATTATAACCTTACGATGATAATTCCCAATTCAAAATTCAACAAGCTCCTAGGGGAGTTATGTCAAATTCAATCAAGAGCACGGATCCCCTCCTAATTAATATATGCCATCCAGGGCCCGTATCATCTAGCATATATTAATAATCATTTCTTTGGCCATTAATATTATTAACAAAGCTTCTAGGGAAGGTTAATAATAAAATTAACATGAGTATATAACCATTATTTCAATATTTTATCCATGATTTATAATCACCACCTAGGGGTACACAACCATAAATCAAGCTAAAATACCTATTCTTTTTAGAGATCCAACCTGGTAGATGATGAAGTCCCTTTATAGAGGTCGAAGCCACCATGTGCTACCTATGGACCAATATAGAGGCCTTAGGTCCTATCTTTGAAAACCTTCTCCCACTCAATCTTTTGAATTCAAGGTTTAATTTTTTGAACATGTATGAACAACTTTTAATTGAGCGACACTCCCCATTTTATATGGCATGTTATCAATATACATGGCAAATCATATTATAATGCAGACAAGCAAAGCAATCAAGTAAAGTTACAAGCAAGATAAATAATAAATAGCCATAATATTGTGGTTCCACCCTAGAGAATAGAAAATAAAGATTACAAGAGAATAATTGAAACATATTATTAATTCTTCATCTTTGAATCCTCAAGCTATATCCTTCTTTATATAATGTCCATCTTCAAGTCTTCAATCCCGCATAGATCAAATACTCTATATTTTCGGTCATATCCAAATTTTAATGTTTCTCAGAACTGTCCAAAAAATAAAATTAAAACTACATTGAAAACTACACCTTGTTTGGAAAAATTTCTATCTACCCATCGGTCTGTCAATCTTAAAAATTAGCTTGTTGGTCATGACAGATCGATCGGCCTACCGAACTTGGAGTTCATCCTGTCACTAGAGCCACGTGATTTCTGCCCTACTGACGGCTTACCGAACCTAGAGTTTGACATGCTGATTTTGCGACCATCGGCCTGCCAAACTAGAGGGTTTGGCATGCCGACCGAGTAGAAATCACGCTTTTCAAAAAATACAGTTTTTAATGCAATTTATCAATTTTATTTTCAACAATTCAAAAACATAAAATTAGAGACTCAGGAAATATCTAGGAATGCCATTATCCATCTTCTAGATCTGTCTTCTCCAAATGATTATTAAATTATAAAATTCTTACAAATTTAAAAATTAAATAATAATACCTAGACAGAGATGATAGTCCACCATCTAATTACATAAAAAACCTTCATACACATTCTAACCTCTAAAGAACCATAACTGGTATAAATTAATTAATTAATAAATAATTAAATAATAATTTAATCAACTATAATTAATTAATAAGCATTCACCATATAATCCATGACAACATCAAAATATATAGAAACCTAGAGTGCCAACTCTCTAAAAATTAATTTCAACATAGGAGAGATAAAGATCACATAATTTATTCTTGTAGCATGGTCACAAACTTACAAATTTATGTAAAAACCATGGCTCTAATACCAATTATTGAAAAAATAGTATGTAGTAGAATTTAAATTTTTTTTTATATCAGAGCGTTTTCTAAAACATAATTTTGACACGCTATATGCATAAATTAACTAGATCTTACTAACCTTTATGCACCAAAAAGTTCCTATAATTAATGAAGATCAATAACATTCTAGAAGGACCTTAACCAACTGGCCTTCTTCGCCATTTTCTATCCACGATCGGAGTGAGTGGGTGCTCACATCGTTTAGCTTTCCTAAGTGGCTTTCCTTCCAACCAATTGAGAAATACCCAAAGCTATAATTCGTGATTTGCGAATGATAACTTTCTTGGGAGTTTCAGAGTCTCCTTGATAAAGTCTCACTCTAGATTTAAACTGATTTAAATAATAATGAGACTCACTCCCCTTTTATAGAGGTTGGGCCTAGGAGTCAATCCTCATTAGATAAGGCCTCATAAATTCAAATTAGAATCAAATCAAAATCAATATCTAATAAAATCTGCATAAAAACGTGTGATCCTTTTATTGCCCGATTGGCAGGTTGAACTGGTAGATCGGTCTGCCGGACCTCCCCAATCGACAGGACAAACTTAAAGATCAGCTTATCGAACTTGCAATAAAAAGTTCCCAGGGAATATTTATTTTCCACCTAAGATTCTAGGGATAAGCCTTAGTTTTAATTAAAATGACCCAATAGAGAAGTTATCTGATTAAAATAGTCATATCTAGATAATCTTTCAGAAAATAAATATTCCTAATAATTAAACAAGTTTATCTTAAATTAATTTATTCAAAATTAATACAATTGGTAAACACACATAAATTATCTAATCCTGATAATTCAACAAGTTTATCTTGATTTAATTTTATCACAAAATTAATTCAATTGATAAAGAAACATGAATTATGTGATTTTACCCAATTTTAGCTAGTCTTATAAATTTGACATAAGTCACCAATTATTGGAAAAGCACGCTGTATCATTATAGATTTTTATGAGCTAGCAAAGGAAACCTGATGGACCTATATAGTTCAAGCTCCCGATAATTATGAAACCCAATATCCTAGATATACATTTCATAATTAACAGCGGCAACGTTGCTCCATTAAAAGCTTTGAGCTGCACTCTCGAACTATATAGAATTAAGAGACCCGTATAGCTAAGTCTCCATGACATATCATAATGTATCGTAACCCCATAAGATTATCCATAATCGGCTTAAGGACAAGTTCTGCCTTACCTTCTCGATTATTTTTATCTTGCGTTCCATTATATCACTATTGAAAAACTTACCATCCAAAGTCGGTATACCATTTGGTTACACCTATGTATCTAAATGGTTGAGCGCTCCAGTTTTTCAATTATAAAATAACGCATATAAGAGGAAATCAACTACTCCTAAAGAGGAGCTATGGATTCCATATCTATAAGTAGCAGGTCTACGTTATCAAGAGTTATGCCTTTAATGTACCGGCATGCGTGCCACTCTTAAATTGTGGATGTCACCCTTGGGTACATCAAAAGACATAAGTCAAGACAATGGCCTACTATTCATCTTAGGATTAAGATACAATACAAATGATTGTCTAAAGTGAATCGATTTGCCTAGACAGAATTATTAATCCAAATCAATTCACTTTATGTCCCAATCTAACATACCGTCAACTATGATAATGTGCCAATGTTTCTATTTGTAGAGTCCACCTTCGATGGCCAAGACAAACCATCTCCCAATAGAGATATAGACAACATAATAATCTTTGCATGAATAAAATGCCCAACTTTATTCCCTTGATTACGGATTTCATAATTTAGACTGTCACCTTAAGAATTATGTCTTTCGTATAATCTGTCCATCATATGCACAATTCTTATGGTTAAGATTGGCAGTCTCAGATTTTTGTTTGCTTGACATGTATTCAACAAATATAAACATAAAAAAGACAAGATTTGATATATGAATAATAAATAAATTCTTTATTGATAAAAATGTCTCCAAAAATATATTATATTTTTACTCTTTACGGCATACATGTCTAACACGAGGACGTGACACCCGTTATTATCAATGGGTATAATTGTGGCTAAATTTATTATTGGTGTGCCATATTAAATTTTTGTAAAATTTTGTCTCATCTAAAATCTCTTCCATATTATTTACTTCACCTATTTCCAATTTTTCTAAAAGTTCTCCTATATCTATTTAGCATGTTTTTCCAAGTTACCCTTAGAACTTTAATTAATTTCAAAAATGCAATTAGGCATAATTGCTATAAAGCCTTTGAAGATGATTATTTTTCATTACAAAGATGTCCATTTCCCATAATAAAAAAGGGGGGAGGAAGACCATGGATATTGTAAGCAAAGTCACCATTTTGTTCAATCTCAAGGTTAGATCTTTTAAACTAAAACTTTTATTATTTAAATTTGTGTTTTAATATTAAAAAAATTTGGTAAAAAATATATATATATATATTAAGAGTGTAAGTTTTCATATCAATGAGTATGGCACATTGATAAAATAAATGATGCAATGATGCAACTATAGGTTTTTATGAATTAGATTTACCATCAGACGTATCATCTATCCACAATGTCTTCCATGTCTCAATGGTCAAGGATTGCATCCTAAATCCCACGCATGTAATCAAGCCTCAAGGCATCAAAATATGAAAGATCTTAGCTATGAGGAGAAGTTGCTCTGAGATTCTAGACTGAAGAACCAAGACCCTTGTAACGCCCCAAGATTAATTAAGTGATATGTAAAGCGGTGGATTAGTGTGCCATAATGAATATTTTAAACTTAATTTGATCATTTGGTGAAATTTTTGAATTTAAAGTTGTTTTTATTATTTTAATGACTTTTAGTTATTTCTAATTGTTTTAATTGTTATTTTGAATTTTGAAACAAAATAATTTGTCAAATACCAAATAAGTCCTTTCTGAAACCAATGTGCTGTTGCACACGATTTTGCACAGCCAACAGACTCTCCCTCTCTTTATTTATTTCACTCCTTTCTCTCCTTTCCCCTCAGTCACTAGCTCTTTCTCTCTGTTCCTCTCTCACTCTCTCGCTCGTCCCTCTCTCGCTCTCACCCTGCCTCTCCCTTTCTCTCCCTTTTCCTCTCAAAAACTTTGAATTGAATTGAGCCCCAAGCTTTGTTTAGTGGATTGGAAACTTGAAAACGTGATTGAGCAACCAAAAACACGATTCAAAGCTTAATCCAAGGTTAGTTTTCAAAATTTCAAAACTTTTTCAATTTTTCAATTTTTCTTGCATTTTGAAACTTAAGCTTATTTGAACTTAGAAAACCTTTGATCTAATTTAGGGAAACCTAAAACAACTAGGATTTGAGCTTTGTTTGAAGAAAAACGAATTCGAATCAAGATTTTTCATTTTTCTCTATTTTTTCCATTTTTGGATTTTCTTAGATTTTGTATGCAAATCCTATTTAAATGCGTTTAAAAGTGTCCTATTATTTTTTTTCTATCATCTATGATTTATTTCCATGCATGAGAAATGAGAAAAATAGGTTGAAATGAAGATTGGGGCTTGGGAGGTCGAGAACCCATGCCTACAAAATTCTAGAATTTTCCAATTCGACAGGCCAAATTACATGTTTGGCAGGCCAGATTTATGGGTTCAATAGGCCAGATTCATATGTCCAGCAGGCCGAACCTGGAAAATGTTCGGCCAACCAGACCTGCCCTTCTGGTCATGGTGAGATTTTGTGATTTTTCGTTTATTTTTACTGTTTTGAATCCTGATTGAAATTCCAACTACATAAAATGATTTTATAAAAACAAATGGCACACTAGGACACCATGAAATAGTTTAGCAATGTAGAATATCTTAAACTAGATACTGATAGACCTAATTTCTATTAAAGGTCATTCGGGGTTCTGCGGAGCTAACGTGTAGAGGACCGAGATTACGGTGTGGGACACCGGCACGAGTATTGAGGTAGGACTTCTACCCCTTTTCTTTGGTAACCTAGTTTCAAATGATTTTGGCCTTAAAAAGGGTTTTTATTAAATTGTTTTCAATGGTTGATTGAAAAAGGAAATTTTATCAGTTATTTTTATAAACCGTGAATTGAGGTGAATTTCATAATGAACTCCATAACGAATGTAAATGAAAATACCTAGTAAATGGGTTTTAAATAATGATAGAAAGGAATCTAAGGGCATGATGCCATATAAGAGATCGAGTCGTGTAGCATGCGACCTTGGGGGCAGGTCTCAAAACCCAGCTGGGCCACTACAGTGGTGTTATACATATGGTTTGCCTAGGAAAAGAAAATGATGTTCTTTCTGGTCGACCAATAAACTGTTTTGGTAAGACTGATTTTGTTTGATATTATTTATTCCAGCCTTTTTTTTCTAAGTAATTTCTTGAATAATGAAATTTTTTTTTTTAAAATTTAATGTTTCCTAAAAGATAGTCCTACTGGCCTTTCACTCACATTTTATTTGTTTTCAAACCTTTCCCCCTCTAGGTGGATTTTAGCTTAGGTTTAGAGAGGAGTCCACAGACGGGACACAAGAGTAGTAGAAGAACCTAGTAGGTTATTTAAGTTATAAAATCAAGGCATGTAGCATTTTAACTTTCTCTTTACTTGGACTGTGGTTGTAATATAATATTCTCAGTACTATGTATGTGCACAAGACGTGGGTTAGTGGGACCCATTCTCATTTCTTTTATTTCTTTGCACTTTCTTAATTATTTACTTGATATTCTTATTTGTTTAATTATTATAAATGCTTGTTCCAAAAAGAGGCTTTAAAATTACCCATATTTTCATAATTAATTTAAATACTTAAGCTCATGTTTTCACTAAATTCCCATTAATTAGCTTAATTAACCCATCATATCGCCTCCCATACTTCAGGGTGTGATAGAATGGTATTAGAGCTCAAGGTTTTGGACCTTGGGAATTGTGCACACATAAGTACAATAATGAAATACCATTGACAGTCCAAAATTTGTTTTTAGAAGTGAGAGAATGGCACCTACACGACGTTTGACAACTAACGCCGAGTTTGGAAATGAAGATGGCATGATGAAAGCCATGTTTGCTGCATTCTGGCAGATGGCAGCTAGGGCCAGGCCGAAAGATTCTAATGTTAGTCATTGGCATACGTATTTTAAGGAATTCTGGCGTTTATCTATACCGACTTTCGACGAAAATGGGGACCCGCAAGTGGCAGAATATTGGCTGGACTCGATCATAAAACAATTGGATAATCTTGGTGTACCAGCTGAGTATCGTGTAGAGTTTGCTGCATATAAGTTCGAAGGTGGCTCCAATACTTGGTGGAAGCAAGCTAAACGCTTGGAATGCAATGGTAACATTAGTTAGGACAGGTTCGAGGAGCTGTTCTACGATTAATACTTTTCACAAGGATATAGAGACCAGAAGGTGGCTGAATTCTACAGGTTGCAATAAGGTGACTTGTCAGTTCGGGAGTATGAGGCAAGGTTTAATGAGCTGGCTAGGTTTGCTCCATCTGCAGTGGCATCGAAACGCGAGAAATGTATTAAGTTTTAGGAAGGGCTCAAGGCTCCTATTTGACAACATGTGGTTGCCCTATGACTCAGGAATTTTGAAAAGCTTGTGTTGTCAGCGATATCAGTGGAAAATTATTATACGCAGTATTGTAAGGATCAAGCAAAGACGTTAGGAGGACCACAAAGAAGCGGTAGGAGGAGCACTATTAGCCGTCCAACTATGGGAAAGAACAAATAGGGTGGCATGAACAGCGGTAGCAGCAGTTCATCTAGCAGCGGGCGTGGCAACCCCTATAGTTTTCATTGTCATTATTGCCAGCAACAAGGATAGATCAAGAGGAATTGCCCAATCAGGAGCGCTCGTCTAGGATCTTAGACCGGAGAAAGAGCCAATCATTAGTCTTAGCCTTAGACCTTACCTCTGCCTCAACAGTCCCTTAGCTTTAGTTCCACCATTTCTCTCCTCAGCAATCGCCATACTCAGAACAAGGACAGTAGAACTTCCAACGCAATGTCCCTTAGTACCGAGCACTGAGTATAGCTAGTGTGTAGTCACCTCCGTCACAACAGTATTGACTGACTAATCCAGGACCTAGCAATGCTAGTAGAGGAAAAGGAAAAGCTCTAGTTCAGGTTCATGCGATGGCAACAGGGAGTTCAGATGTCTAGACCAGCAATGCAGTAGTTGATGGTATGATTCTAGTTTGTCAATCCTTAGCTAATGTTTTATTTGATACTAGTGCCGCTCATTCTCTCATTCAAGTTCTTTTGTACCTGCCTTAGGATTAAAGATAGAAGAGTTCAATGAACCCCTAGTTATAGTTTCACCCTTAGGGCAGGTGTGTGTAAGTTGTGTATGTAAAGCTTGTAAAATAAAGATTAGGGATGAGATTTTGAAGAGTGATTTTATTGTTATCCCCATGAGTTCATATGATGTAATCCTAGGAATGGACTGGTTGTCCAGGTATAATACAGTTGCAGACTGCCCACTTAGAAAATTGACCCTAGTGTCAGATAGGGGGACGATGATCACTTACCAGGGTGGTAGTGATCGATTAATGAGTGAGCGTCTCCTAAAGACATGTCTTGGAGGGTGGAAAAACCTAGCTTGCTATGCTTTCCTCATGAACCTAGAAATAGAGCCCTATGTCTCGAGAAGAAATGCAACAATCCTAGTGGTTAATGAGTATGAAGATGTCTTACCCGATGGGTTGCCAGGATTACCACCGCACCGAGAGGTCGAATTTGGTATTGAGTTACTTCTAGGAAAAACATTGATTTCAGTAGCACCTTATCAGATGGCGCCGATAGAAATGAAAGAATTGAGAAAGCAAGTTTAGGAGCTTGCTGATAAGGGGTATATCCAGAATAGTACGTCGTCATAGGGAGCACTGGTTTTGTTCACTAAGAAACATGATGGCACTCTAAGGTTGTGTATAGATTATCGGCAGCTGAATTGAGTCACGGTGAAGAATAAGTATCCTTTGCCTAGGATCGATGAACTGTTTGATCAGTTGGGAGGCTTATGGTATTTATAGAAGATAGATTTGCATTCGAGGTACCACATCCCAAGATTAAAGAAGAAGACATTCCCAAGACTGTTAGACATGTATGCTCTAAGGAGTAAAAATGTAATATGTTTTTGGAGACATTTTTATCAATAAAGAATTTATTCATTTATATATACCAAATATTGTCCTCTTTACGTTCATATTTGTCAAATGTATGATAAGCAAACAGTAGTCTGAGACTGTCAGTCTAAACCTTAAGAATTGGGCATATGATGGGATGATTATGCGGTAGACACGATTCTTAAGGTGATGGTCTAAAACATATGATCCGCAATCGAGGGAATAAAGTTGGGCGCTTTATTCATGTAAAGATTGTTATGTTGTCTTTATCCCTTTTGGGAGATGGTTTGTCTTGACCATCGGAGTTGGACTCCATGAATAGAAACATTGGCACGTTGTCAAAGGTGAGGATGTGTTGGATCGGGACATAAAGTGAATTAATTTGGATTAATAATTCTGTCTTGGCAAATCGATTCACTTTAGACAATCATTTGTATTGTATCTTAATCCTGAGATGAATAATGGGCCCGTTGTCTCGACTTGTGTCTTTTGATGTACCAATGGGTGACTCCCACATTTCTATAGTGGCATGCATGCCGGTACGTTGGAGGCATGACTCTTGATAGCGTAGACTTGTTATTCATAGATATGGAATCCATAGCTCCTCTTTAGGAGTAATGATATCCTCTTATATGCGTTGTCCTGTAATTGGAAAACTGGAGCGCTCAACCATTTGGATACATAGGTGTAACCGAATGGTATACTATCTTTGGATGGTAAGTTTTCTAATGGTGAGACAATGGAACGTAAGATAAAAATAATCGAGAAGGTAAGACAGAACTTGTCCTTAAGCCGATTATGGATGATCATATGGGGATGCAATACACTATGGTATGTCATGGAGACTAGGCTACACGAGCTTCGTAATTCTATAAAGTTCAAGAGTGCAGCTCCAAGCTTTTAGTGGAGTAGCGTTGGAGTTGATAATTGTGAAATGTATATCTGGGATATTGGGTTTCATAATTATCATGAGCTTGAACTTTATAGGTCCATTTTGGTCCCCTTTGCTAGCTCACAAAATCCTGTAACGACACGGCGTGCTTTTCCAATAATTGGTGACTTATGTCGGATTTATCAGATTGGTTTAAAATTTATAAGAATCAAATAATTCATGTCTGTTTATCAGTTGAATTAATTATGTAAGAAATTAGTTCAAGATGAACCTGTTGAATTATTGCGTTCGGGTAATTCTTGTCTGTTTATCGGTTGTTTTGATTTTGGACAATTAGAACAAGATAAACTCGTAGAATTATTGTGAATTGATTTATTTTCTTAGAGATTATCTTGATAAAGTTTGTTTTGATCAGATATCTTTTCTATTGGGCTATTTGAATCAAAATTGAGACTTTATCCTTTAGAATCTTGAGTGGAAAATAAAAGATTCGCGGAGATTTTTTCTCGGCAGTTTGGCCTGCCGGATGACGTCTTCGGCCTGCCAAACTGGCATGTTCGGCCTGCCCATCAGAAAGTTTGGCCTGCCGACCGACGACAGTTAAGATTACACGTTTTCACGCGGATCTTATCAGATATTGATCCAAACTTGATTCTGTTTCGATTTTTTGAGACCTAATCTGATATGGACTGACCCTAGGACCAATAGGCATAAAAAGGGAGTGAGTCTAATGATTTACTCAAAGATCAATTTGAGAGATTAAGAGTGATACTCTTCTAGTGAGCATCTGAAAACTCCCTGAGAGCTTTTGTTCACAAATCATGAACACTAGCTTTGGGTTCTCTTTGTTGGTTGGAAGGAGAGTCACCGGTGGAAGAGCTGTATGTGTGAGCCCACACTCACTCCGGTTGTGGATAGAGAATAGCAAAGAAGACCAGTTGGTTGAGGCTCTTCTGGAACGTTACTTCTCTACACAGGTCGTGGAGGTTCTTCGGCACACTGAGGTTAGTAAGATCTGTTTAATTTATACATATAACATGTCAAACTTGTGTTTTGGAAATTACTTTGATGAAAATTTTTTAAAAATTCCACTGCGCACATTGTTTCCAACAATTGGTATCAGAGCCAAGGTTTTTACATAAATTTGCAAGTTTGTGATCATGTTATATGCATAGATTTTGTGATCTTAATCTCTCCAAGCTTGAATTAAATTTTATAGAGAGATGGCACTCTAGGTTTCTATATAATATATATGTTGTCATGGATTATGTGGTGAATGTTTATTAATTAATTATGGTTGATTAAATTGTTGTTTAATTATTTATTAATTAATTAATACCGATTATGGTTCCTTAGAGGTTAGAATGTGTATCTAGGTTTTTCATGTAATTAGATGGCGAACTATCATCTCCGTCTAAGAATTGTTATTTAATTTTTAATTTGTAAGAATATTGTAATTAAATAATTATTTGGAGAAGACGGAACAAGAAGTCGGATCTTAAAGATTGATGATGGCGCCTCCAAGAATTTCCTAAGTCTCTAATTTTATGTTTTTGAATTGTTGAAAATAAAATTGATGAATTGCATTAAAATTGTATTTTCTGGAATGTACGTTTTCTGCTCGGTCGGCATGCCGGACCTCACAGTTCGGCAGGCCGACAGTGGGGCAGAAATTTTGGTGCTCTGCCTGTAGGCCGAACCTTCATGTTCGGCAGGCCAAACCACCATGATCGGCAGACCGATCACCCAGATCGGACTGCCGACCGAGAGCTGCCAGGTGTCCAGAAAAGGTGCAATTTTTCCAATGCAGTTTTAATTTTATTTTTGGGACGATTCTGAGAAACATTAAATTTGGATATGACCGGAAATATGAAGTGTTCGATTCATACGGGATTGAGGACTTGAAGATGGATATTACATGAAGAAGGATACAGCTTGAGGATTCAAGGATGGAGAATCGATAAATGTCTCGATTATTCTCTTGTAATCTTATTTTTCTATTCTCTAGGGTGGAACCATAATATTACGGTTATTATTATTGTGCTTGTAGCTTTGCTTGATTACTTTGCTTGTTTGCATTATAATATGATTTACCATGTATATTGATAACATGCCATATAGAATAGGGAGTGCCGCTCATATTAAAATTGTTCATGCATAATTTTAAAATAAAACCTTGACTTCAAAAGATTGAGTGGGAGAAGGTTTTCGAAGAGAGAACCTAAGGCCTCCATCGTTAGTCCATAGGAAGAACATGGTGGTCTCGACCCTTAGGAAGGGATTTCTATCATGAACCAGATTGGATCTCTGAAAGGATAAGGTATTTTAGTATGATTTATGGTTGCACACCCCTAGGTGGTGATTATAAATCATGGATAAAATATTGAAACGGTGGTTATACACTCATGTTAATTTTATTATTAACCTCCCCTAGGAGCTCTGTTAATAAAATTAATGGCCAAAGAAATGATTATTAATATATGCTGGATCATACGGGTCCTGGATGGCATATATTAATCAGGAAGGGATCCCGTGTTCCTAATTGAATTTGGCATGAATCCCCTAGGAGCTTGTTGAATTCTGAGTTGGGAATTATCGTTGTAAGGTTGTGATATTTTCAAGGTTTTGACACATAAACACATTTGTATGATTTTACATGATTGTGTTATCTTACTAAATTATTATATATGTTTGCTTATGTTTGGTATATGATTCTTTATTGTAGATTGAAGATGTCTAAAAACGCTTTATCATCGATACTTGACAAAAACCAATTAACTGGTGAGAACTATAACGATTGGAAACGGAACCTGGACATCGTCCTATCCTTTGAGAAACTAAAATATGTTCTGACAACCCCTTGTCCTCCCGAGCCTACGGGAGACTCATGTAATGAGCTATTCCAAGCGTACGATCGCTGGAAAGATGCTAATGATCAGGCCCGCTGCTATGTTATGGCTAGCATGAACAATGTGTTGTAGGCTCAACATCAGGATTATGAGACTGCGAAGCAGATCTTGGATAATCTTGAGGACATGTTTGGAGGCCAAGCCATAACAAAGCGGTAAGGGGCGCTTCGAAAACTCTTAAACTGTAGACAGAGACCGGGGACATCTGTAAAGGAGCATATGATGTTGGTCATGGGTTACCTCGCTGAGGCTCAAACCAATGGAGCCGACATCGATGCTGAAACTCAGATGACTATGGTCTTTGAGACTCTGTCTAAGGAATTTATTCCGTTTAGAGCTACTTTTAATTTAAGCAATAGATGGGATATGACCTTAACAGAACTGATGAAACAGTTACAGGAGTTTGACCTGCTGATCAGGGAGTCTCCTGCTGGTGGAGAGGCCAATATGGTAGCTGCTTCTGGTTCCAATCCTAACTCTGGGAATGGAAAGAAGCAACGGGCCAAGAGTGGTAAGTCTTCTATTCCTGTTGCTACCAAGAGCAAGAAGAAGAAGAAGAAGAACCCAAAGAAGCTTAAGTGCTTCTTTTGTGGTAAGGTCGGGCATATAAAGAAGCATTGCAAGGACTTCCTTTCCAAGGGAGGTAGGTGTGATCTTCTATATTTAGAAACCTGTTTGGTTGAGGAATCCAGTGACATCTGGGTTATAGATTTCGGTGCAACTAATCATGTTTGTGTTTCTCTACAGGGATTCAAAGAAACGAGAAGTCTACTTCGTGAAGACTTAACGCTTCGGATGGGCGATGGATCCTTGGTCTCAGCGGAAGCAGTGGGAGATGTCTATCTTTATTTTGATAATTATAGGAGTTTAATTTTGTGAGACTGTTTTTATGTTCCTAAATTTAAAAGGAATTTAATTTCTGTATCTTCTTTATTTAAAGACTCCTACGTGGTATCTTTTAATGAAAAAGTGGTGATTCGTAAAAACAAATCTTTTATCTGTTCTGGATGGATGCAAAATAATCTATATTTTATCAAACCTAAGATGGACCTATTGCTTAATGCTGAGATAAATGATAATGACTCAAAAAGACTTAAAACTTCTCACTCTAATAACACTTATCTTTGGCATTTGCGCCTTGGCCATATTAACCTGAATAGGATTCAAAGGTTGGTAAGGGATGGAACTTTAAGTCACTTAAAGGTGGAATCTATACCTCAATGTGAGTCTTTTTTGGAGGGTAAAATGACCAAAAGACCATACGGGTCTAAGGGCAATAGGGCCGAAGGGGTTCTAGAACTAGTGCATAGTGATGTTTGCGAACCGATGAACATCTGGGCACGAGGAGGGTATGAGTACTTCGTCACTTTTATTGACGATTACTCAAGATATGGGTATGTGTACCTAATGCACCACAAAAGCGAAACTTATGATAAGTTCAGGGAGTTTCGGGCTGAAGTGGAAAAGCAATTGGGTAAACCCATAAAGGCACTTCGATCTGATCGAGGTGGGGAATACCTTTCTGATGAGTTCTTGGGACACTTGTTAGAGAATGGGATTTTATCCCATTTGACTGCGCCGGGCACTCTGCAGCAGAATGGCGTAGCGGAGAGAAGGAATAGGACTTTGTTGGACATGATTCGGTCCATGATGAGTTATTCATCATTGCCTTTATCCTTTTGGGGATATGCACTACAAACCGCATGTTATCTTTTGAACAATGTGCCATCAAAATCGGTCCCTAAAACTCCTCATGAGTTGTGGACAAGACGGAAGACATCCTTAAACCATATTCGCATATGGGGATGTCCAGCTCATGTCCTGTTTAAGGATCCGAATAAGTTGGAAGCACGTTCAGAAGTTTGCGTGTTTGTAGGATATCCAAAAGGGACTAAAGGGGGTTATTTTTATAACCCAAAGGAAAATAAAGTCGTGGTTTCAACTAATGCAACTTTCCTTGAGGAGAGTTACATGAACGACTTTAAACCTCGAAGCAAAGTGGTGCTTGAGGAGTTGAGGGGTGATCCGTTTACTCTGGAGGTTCTGAATGAAACCATTCCGATCAGTGTAGAAAAACCAAACAAACCTGAACAACAACCTCAGGGGCTTCGGCGTAGTGGGAGGATCGGGCGTCAACCTGAGAGGTATATGTTCAATGGGGAAGTCTTTTTGGCTGAACCGGATGAACATGACAGGGATCCTTATACTTACGCAGAAGCTATGGAGGATGTTGATTCAAGACTCTAGACAGAGGCCATGAACATAGAGATGAAGTCTATGGAGACTAATCAGGTCTGGAAGCTTGTGGATCTTCCCGAAGGGGTAAAACCCATAGGGTGTAAGTGGATCTACGAGAGGAAAAGAGGAGTGGATGGAAAGGTCGAAACCTTTAAGGCTAGACTGGTAGCTAAGGGTTATACGCAAAAGGAAGGAATCGATTATGAGGAAACATTTTCCCCTGTAGCCATGCTTAAGTCCATCCGGATTCTCTTGTCCATAGCTGCCGCTCTCGACTACGAGATTTGGCAGATGGATGTCAAGACGGCTTTTCTGAATGGCTATCTTGATGAGTCCATTTATATTGAACAACCAGACGGGTTCAAGGTCGCGGGTCAAGAGGGTAAGGTTTGTAAGCTGCTAAAGTTAATTTATGGACTTAAGCAGGCTTCTCGTTCTTGGAACATAAGATTTGATCAAGTGATCAAGACTTATGGGTTCTCACAAAATGTGGATGAACCATGTGTTTACAAACACATTAAGAATGGGAAGGTGGTTTTTCTACTACTCTATGTAGATGACATTCTGCTAATTGGCAATGACATTGGGGCATTGTCATCGGTCAAATTATGGTTGACCAAGCAGTTTGACATGAAGGACTTAGGTGAGGCTAATTTTGTTCTCGATATCCAGATCTTTCGGGATAGGAAGAACAAAATGATAGCTTTGTCACAGGCTGGCTACATAGATAAAATTCTCAGGAGGTTTGCAATGCAGGATTCCAAAAAAGGTGGGCAACCATCTAGGTCTGGAATTACTCTTTCTAAGAAAGACTCTCCAAAGTCTTATGAAGAAAGAGAATACATGAAGAAGGTACCTTATGCTTTTGCAGTGGGTAGTCTCATGTATGCCATGCTTTGCACTCGACCGGATATTAGCTATACGGTCGGGATTGTGAGTCGATTTTAGGCGGATCCAGGACCGAACCATTGGGTTGCGGTAAAGCATATTTTCAAGTACCTAAGAAGGACTCGAGGGTATATGCTTGTGTATTCAGGTGAGGATTTAACTCCTTTAGGATACACTGATTCGGATTTTCAATCCTGCCTGGATTCTAGGAAATCAACTTCGGGGTCTGTGTTTACTCTAGGTGGCGGTGCCATCAGTTGGAGAAGTACGAAGCAAGATTGCACTTCGGATTCAACGATGGAGGCCAAGTATGTGGCAGCTAGTGATGCTTCGAAAGAAGCAGTGTGGCTCCGCAAGTTCCTTGGGGATCTTGAGGTAGTTCCTGGTATGGATAAGGCGGTATCACTGTGCTGTGATAATAGTGCGGCTGTAGCTAATGCTAAGGAACCAAGATTTCACAAGAAGAGTAAGCATATTGATCGGAAGTATCATGTGATAAAAGACTTCGTTGAGAGCGGGCATGTCACAGTGTGCAAGATCGCGTTAGAGGACAATTTAGCTGATCCATTCACGATGACACTTACTGGGAGAGT
This sequence comes from Artocarpus heterophyllus, assembly GCA_025403435.1. NCBI lineage: Eukaryota > Viridiplantae > Streptophyta > Magnoliopsida > Rosales > Moraceae > Artocarpus > Artocarpus heterophyllus. The sequence continues at coordinate 33,205,784 of CM046354.1, read as the reverse complement.
CTTCGAGAGGCATGTGGAAGCTATGGGGATGCGAAATTTGCAGTCTTTACTTAGTGCAAGTGGGAGATTGTTAGACATGTATGCTCTAAGGAGTAAAAATGTAATACGTTTTTGGAGACATTTTTATCAATAAAGAATTTATTCATTTATATGTACCAAATATTATCCTCTTTACGTTCATATTTGTTGAATGTATGATAAGCAAACAGTAGTCTAAGACTGTCAGTCTAAACCTTAAGAATTGGGTATATGATGGGATGATTATGCGGTAGACACGATTCTTAAGGTGATGGTCTAAAACATATGATCCACAATCGAGGGAATAAAGTTGGGCGCTTTATTCATATAAAGATTGTTATGTTGTCTTTATCCCTTTTGGGAGATGGTTTGTCTTGACCATCGGAGTTGGACTCCATGAATAGAAACATTGGCACGTTGTCAAAGGTGACGATGTGTTGGATCGGGACATAAAGTGAATTGATTTGGATTAATAATTCTGTCTTGGCAAATCGATTCACTTTAGACAATCATTTGTATTGTATCTTAATCCTGAGATGAATAATGGGCCCGTTGTCTCGACTTGTGTCTTTTGATGTACCAATGGGTGACTCCCACATTTCTATAGTGGCATGCATGCCGGTACGTTGGAGGCATGACTCTTGATAGCGTAGACTTGTTATTCATAGATATGGAATCCATAGCTCCTCTTTAGGAGTAATGATATCCTCTTATATGCGTTGTCCTGTAATTGGAAAACTGGAGCGCTCAACCATTTGGATACATAGGTGTAACCGAATGGTATACTATCTTTGGATGGTAAGTTTTCTAATGGTGAGACAATGGAACGTAAGATAAAAATAATCGAGAAGGTAAGACAGAACTTGTCCTTAAGCCGATTATGGATGATCATATGGGGATGCAATACACTATGGTATGTCATGGAGACTAGGCTACACGAGCTTCGTAATTCTATAAAGTTCAAGAGTGCAGCTCCAAGCTTTTAGTGGAGTAGCGTTGGAGTTGATAATTGTGAAATGTATATCTGGGATATTGGGTTTCATAATTATCATGAGCTTGAACTTTATAGGTCCATTTTGGTCCCCTTTGCTAGCTCACAAAATCCTGTAACGACACGGCGTGCTTTTCCAATAATTGGTGACTTATGTCGGATTTATCAGATTGGTTTAAAATTTATAAGAATCAAATAATTCATGTCTGTTTATCAGTTGAATTAATTATGTAAGAAATTAGTTCAAGATGAACCTGTTGAATTATTGCGTTCGGGTAATTCTTGTCTGTTTATCTGTTTATCGGAGATTTTTTCTCGACAGTTTGGCCTGCCGGATGACGTGTTCGGCCTGCCGAACTGGCCTGTTCGGCCTGCCTATCAGAAAGTTCAGCCTGCCGACCGACGACAGTTAAGATTACGCGTTTTCACGCGGATCTTATCAGATATTGATCCGAACTTGATTCTGTTTTGATTTTTTGAGACCTAATCTGATATGGACTGACCCTAGGACCAATAGGTATAAAAAGGGAGTGAGTCTAATGATTTACTCAAAGATCAATTTGAGAGATTAAGAGTGATACTCTTCTAGTGAGCATCTGAAAACTCCCTGAGAGCTTTTGTTCACAAATCACGAACACTAGCTTTGGGTTCTCTCTGTTGGTTGGAAGGAGAGTCACCGGTGGAAGAGCTGTACGTGTGAGTCCACACTCACTCCGGTTGTGGATAGAGAATAGCAAAGAAGACCAGTTGGTTGAGGCTCTTTTGGAACGTTACTTCTCTACACAGGTCGCGGAGGTTCTTCGGCACACTGAGGTTAGTAAGATCTGTTTAATTTATACATATAACATGTCAAACTTGTGTTTTGGAAATTACTCTGATGAAAATTTTTTAAAAATTCCGCTGCGCACATTGTTTCCAACAAAGACAGCTTTGAGGACTCATTATGGACACTTTGAGTTTCTGGTGATGCCGTTTGGGTTGATAAACACTCCGGTAGCTTTCATGGATTTGATGAACAGGATATTCAGGCCATATCTGGATCAGTTCATGATCGTGTTCATTGACAATATCCTGGTATATTCTAAGACTTGGGAGGAGCATGAGCAGCATCTCAGGATCGTCCTTCAGACTCTATGTGAGCACCAGTTGTATGCCAAGAAAGAAAAGTGTGAGTTTTGGTTAACAGAAGTTAAGTTTTTAGGTCATGCCATCTCCGAGCAAGGTATATCAGTAGATCTGTCCAAGATAGAAGCCATAGTGGAATGGGAACTGTTGGAAAAAACAGTGTGAGGTGCGCAGCGGGAATTGTTAAAAAAATTTAACATCAGAGTATTTTTCTAAACACAAGTTTGACATGCTATATGTATAAATTAAATAGATCTTACTAACCTTTATATATCAAAGAACCTCTGCAACTTGTGAAGAGAAGTAACGTTCCAAAAGAGCCTCAACCAACTGGTTTTCTTTACTATTCTCTATCCACAACTGGAGTGAGTGTGAGCTCACACGTACAGCTCTTCCACCGGTGACTCTCCTTCCAACCAATCGAGAGAACCGAAAGCTAATGTTCGTGATTTTTGAACAAAAGCTCTCAGGGATTTTCAGATGCTCACCAGAAGAGTATCACTCTTAATCTCTCAATTGATCTGAGTAACTCATGAGACTTACTCCCTTTATATAGCAATTGGTCCTAGGGTCAGTCCTTATCAGATTAGGTCTCAAAAACTCAAAACAGAATCAAGTTCAGATCAATATCTGATAAGATCCACGTAAAAACGCGTAATCTTATCTCCCGTTGATCAGTAGGCCGAACAGGCCGAACAAGTAGATCGACAGGCCAAACTGCCGCGTAAATATTTCCGTGAATCTTTTATTTTTCACCCGAGATTCTATAGGATAAAGTCTCAGTTTTGATTCAAATAACCCCACAGAGAAGTTATTTGATCAAAACAAACTTTACCAAGATAATCTCTAAGAAAATAAATCAATTCATAATAATTCTACAAGTTTATCTTGATTTAATTTATCTAATTAAATCAACCGATAAAAAAACAAGAATTATTCGATCCCAATAATTCAACAAGTTTTTTCTTAAATTAATTTTATTACAAAATTAATTCAACCAATAAATAGACATGAATTATTTGATTCTTTCAAATTTTAAACCAATCCGATAAATCCGACATAAGTCACCAATTATTAAAAAAGCACGCCGTATTGTTACAGGATTTTGTGAGCTAGCAAAGGGGACCAAAATGGACCTATAAACTTCAAGCTCACGATAAAAATGAAACCTAATATCCCAGATATACATTTCACAATTATCAACTCCAACGCTACTCTACTAAAAGCTTGGAGCTGCACTCTCAAACTTTATAGAATTACGAAGCCCGTATAGCTAAGTCTCCATGACATATCAAAGTGTATCGTATCCCCATATGATAATCCATAATCGGCTTAAGGACAAGTTTTGTCTTACCTTCCTGATTATTTTTATCTTACATTTCATTATCTCACCATTAGAAAACTTACCATCCAAAGATAGTATACCATTCGGACCTATGTATCCAAATGGTTGAGCACTCCAGTTTTTCCAATTACAGGATAACGCATATAAGAGGATATCATAACTCCTAAAGAGGAGCTATGGATTCCATATCTATAAATAACAAGTCTATGCTATCACGAGTCATGCCTCCAACGTATCGGCATGCATACCACTATTGAGATGTGGGAGTCACCCTTTGGTACATCAAAAGACACAAGTCGAGACAATGGGCCTACTATCCATCTCAGGATTAAGACACAATACAAATGATTGTCTAAAGTGAATCGATTTGCCAAGACAGAATCATTAATCCAAATCAATTCACTTTGTGTCCCGGTCCAACACATCGTCACCTATGACAACGTGCCAATGTTTCTATTCATGGAGTCTAACTCCGATGGTCAAGACAAACCATCTGCCTATAGGGATATAGGCAACATAACAATCTTTGCATGAATAAAGTGCCCAAATTTATTCCCTCGATTGCAGATCATATGTTTTAGACCGTCACCTTAAGAATCGTGTCTTTCATATAATCAGTCCATCATATGCCTAATTCTTAAAGGTTTAGACCGACAGTCTCAGACTACTGTTTGCTTAACATACACTCAACAAATATGAATGTAAAGAGGACAAGATTTGGTATATATAAATGAATAAATTCTTTATTGATAAAAATGTCTCCAAAAATGTATTACATTTTTACTCCTTAGGGCATGCATATCTAACAATCTCCCACTTGCACTAAGTGAGTAAATACAGCAAATCTCGCATCCCCATAGCTTCCACATGTTTCTCGAAGACTCTCCCTGTAAGTGTCTTTGTAAATGGATCAACTAAATTGTCCTATGACGCGATCTTGCACACCGTGACATGCCCGCCCTCAACGAAGTCCTTTATCACATGATACTTTCGATCAATATGTTTACTCTTCTTGTGAAATCTTGGTTCCTTACCATTAACTACCGTCGCACTGTTATCACAGTACAGTGATACCACCTTATCCATACCAGGAACAACCTCAAGATCCCCAAGGAACTTGTAGAGCCACACTGCTTCTTTTGAAACATCACTAGCTACCACATACTCGGCCTCCATCATTGAATCTGAAGTGTAATCTTGCTTCGTACTTCTCCAACTGATGGCACCACCGCCCAGAGTAAACACAAACTCCGAAGTCGATTTCCTAGAATCCAGACAGGATTGAAAATCTAAATCAGTATGTCCTAGTGGAGTAGGTCCCCACCTGAATATACAAGCATATACCCTCGAGTCCTTTGCAGGTACTTGAAAATATGCTTTACCGCAACCTAGTGGTTCGGTCTTGGATCCGCCTGAAATCGACTTACAATCCTGACCGCATAACTTATATCCAGTCGTGTGCAAAGCATGGCATACATGAGACTACCCACTGCCGAAGCATAAGGCACCTTCTTCATGTATTCTCTTTCTTCATAAGACTTTGGGGAGTCTTTCTTAGAAAGAGTAATTCCAGACCTAGATGGTTGCCCACCTTTCTTAGAATCCTGCATTGCAAACCTCTTGAGAATTTTATCTATGTAGCCAGCCTGAGACAAGGCTATCATTTTGTTCTTCCTATCCCAAAAGATCTGGATACCGAGAACATAATTAGCCTCACCCAAGTCCTACATGTCAAACTGCTTGGTCAACCATAATTTGACCAATGACAACGCCCCAACCTTATTGCCAATTAGCAAAATGTCATCTACATAGAGCTGTAGAAAAACCGCCTTCCCATCCTTAATGTGTTTGTAAACACATGGTTCATCAACATTTTGTGAGAACCCATAAGTCTTGATCACCTAATCAAATCTTATGTTCCAAGAACAAGAAGCCTGCTTAAGTCCATAAATTGACTTTAGCAGCTTACAAACCTTACCCTCTTGACCTATGACCTTGAACCCATCTGGCTGTTCCATATAAATGGACTCATCAAGATAGCCATTCAGAAAAGCCGTCTTGACATCCATCTGCCAAATCTCGTAGCCGAGAGCGGCAGCTATGGATAAGAGAATCTGGATGGACTTAAGCATGGCTACAGTCGAAAAGGTTTCCTCATAATCAATTCCTTCCTTTTGCGTGTAACCCTTAGCTACCAGTCTAGCCTTAAAGGTTTTGACCTTTCCATCCACTCCACTTTTCCTCTTGTAGATCCATTTACACCCTATGGGTTTTACCCCTTCGGGAAGATCCATAAGCTCCCAGACCTAATTAGTCTCCATAGACTTCATCTCTATGTTCATGGCCTCTGTCTAGTGTTTTGAATCAACATCCTCCATAGCTTCTGCGTAAGTATAAGGATCCCTGTCATGTTCATCCGGTTCAGCCAAGAAGACCTCCCCATTTAACATATACCTTTCAGGTTGACGCCCGATCCTCCCACTACGCTGAAGCCCCTGAGATTGTTGTTCAAGTTTGTTTGGTTTTTCTACACTGATTGGAACGGTTTCATTCGGAACCTATGGAGTGATTTTATCATTCCTTAACTCCTCAAGTACCACTTTGCTTCGAGGTTTAAAGTTGTCTGATGAGACTGTAAATGTGTACATTTTATAAGGCTTGAATCATTTATTTACGCTTTTATTTCTCATTAAATCCTCTAATTAATAGCATTTTGTGTTAATAAGTATTTTTTTGTATTGGTGTGAAAATATGTTTAAAAATGCATTTTTAGTGTGTTTTTATGTTTTTAGTAATTATTAGAGTCATTTTGGTGTGTTAAATAATTGTCTAGTCTGTAAATAGTCAAAACCGTAAAAGTAATGCGGTTATTTTATTTTGAGTTTTAGAGTGTTTGATAGTGTGTTTTAAGTTTGTAAATATGCCTTATTATATTTTTAATAATTTCTAAAAATATTTCCAAGTCATAAAAATTATATCTGTGCCAAATCGTAAGAGACTGGAAATTTTAAGAGTTTTTATCTATTTTTGTGTGTTTTAATGTAAAATAAATATTTTTAATATTTTTGTAAATATTATGTTTGTAAAATAATTAATTTTAGTGTTTTTGTGATTTTTAGATTTGAAATCTGGAGGAAAAACAGAGCAAAACGACATCAAAACGGACAAAATCGGACATCAAATGCATAAAAAAAATCCTTAAAATATTCAGAGGGACACGTGTCGTAACAAGGACCGTCGGATCAACTGACAGATTGATCTCAGCGCCGTCCGAGGAAGAGACGCGTGTCAATGCGTCATCTAGTGCGTCAGCAGAATCTCGCAGTACGGTCCACGTGTCATTTTTTGATTGGCGCGTGCATTACACGCGCAGACAAAGCTGCAGGCGAGTCAGAGGAAATCTCAAACAGTTTTCGATCTCGTGCGATCGACTCCACGTGCATCCCTTTTTCTAGCTGTTGGATCAACTGACAAAGACCAATCTAACGGTATTCATCCTCGATCCCACTGGTCCCACCTGGGCTCAATTATGCCGTCTCTTATAGTCGTTCGATCATGCAATTAATGGTGCAGATGGTGCCGTTTTAGTTCCACCGTGAACCGCAAAGCACTAGATCTTAAACTAAAATTGGCATATCAAAGAACGCATATCAGCATGAAAGAAGGGAAAAAATTTTTAATTCACGCGAATCTCGTGAATCATAATGGGGTGGGGGGGGCTGCTCCTGCCGAAGAAAAGAAAAGAAAAAAATAATAATAAAAAAAAAATCTAAAATAGTGAAATATTTTCACTATAAATAGGGGGCTCTCCCCCCCTCATTCAGAAACCCTTGAAGGCCTTCGGGCCTCCCTTCCCTTCTTCTCCCAATTTTTCCCTTTTTTTTCCTTTTTACCTCTTTTATCCCTTAGGTAAAAATATATATATATATATATATATGTTTAATTTAGTGTAGAGAGTCTGGTGAGGCAGAGAGATGATCTTGTATGCGTAGTACTCTGGTATGGGTTTTAACTCTATATCTGTGTTGTATTGCTTATATTTTTGTGGAATAAATTATATCTTTATGTTTTTAATAATTATTGTCACTGTTGTTATGCTGTCAATTTTTACATAAATTCAGTCATGCTTTCTTTATGTAATTTAATTGTGTTGCATAATTAATATTAATAATACTAAAGTCATGCTTGTTTATTAAGTTGAGTTTCTGCTACATTATAGACATAGACTGGCACAGTAAATGCTTGGTAATTCTTGATTTATTGTAGACAGAGAATGACATAGTGTATTCTTAAACCATTTAATAAGTCGAGGTACTGCCGAAATTAACGCAATAATTTATTCCATAAAAATGTATTAATTTTGATTTGTTATTATCTTTTCTATTTTAAAATTATGTTAATTATAATTGAGTGACAACGGTTATAATTTTAATAATTAGTGCACCAAATCATTAGTGAGAGATGATTATTTTGCTAGTTTTTATAAGAAAACCCTTAATGTATTATGGCTTGCTATATTGTCACTCTCGGTTAACCCATATAATTAGTAAAAAGTGCTTGCAATTAATGAGAAAAGATATAATAAATCAAATGCTTTAGATAATTATTAATTAGAATTAAAATTCCATATCAGTTGCAAAACATACAAGGGATTCTCAAAGCTTCACCGTTTTAATTTTATGAATTCAATTTTGAATAAAAAAATCACAAAAAGATTTCTTTCACTTTTAAATTTTGCTCTGAAAAATCGCTTGCCTTTTTGAATGTTTATTTTTAACAATCTCTCGAGTTACAAATTTTCACCTCCCTGTGGATACGACAACTTTTCTATACTACAAACGTCCGCCGTTTATTATAAAGAATAAACATCATCATTTGGGGCGTTACAACCAAACATTGTCCATGTAACTTTCCTCAAGAAAAGTTGCATTAGCAGAAACCACGATTTTATTTTCCTTCGGGTTATAAAAATAACCCCCTTTAGTGCCTTTTGGATATCCTACAAACATGCAAACTTTCGAACGTGCTTCCAACTTATTCGGATCCTTAAACAGGACATGAGCCGGACATCCCCAAATGCGAATATGGTTTAAGGATGTCTTCCTTCTTGTCCACAACTCATGAGGAGTTTTAGGGACCGATTTTGAAGGCAAATTGTTCAAAAGATAACACGCAGTTTGTAGTGCATATCCAAAAAAGGATAAAGGTAATGATGAATAACTCATCATGGACCTGACCATGTCCAACAAAGTCCTATTTCTTCTCTCCACTATGCCATTCTGCTGCGGAGTGCCCGACGTAATCAAATGGGATAAAATCCCATTCTCTAACAAGTGTCCCAAGAACTCATTAGAAAGGTATTCTCCACCTCGATCGGATTGAAGTGCCTTTATGGATCTACCCAATTGATTTTCCACTTCAGCCCGAAACTCCCTGCCCGAAACTCCCTGAACTTGTCAAAAGTTTCATTTTTGTGGTGCATCAGGCACACATACCCATATCTTGAGTAATCATCAATAAAAGTGACGAAGTACTCATACCCTCATCGTGCCCAGATGTTCATCGGTCTGCAAACATCACTATGCACAAGTTCTAGAACCCCTTCGGCCCTATTTTCTTTAGACCCGTATGGTCTTTTGGTCATTTTACCTTCCAAACAAGATTCACATTGAGGTATAGATTCCACCTTTAAGTAACTTAAAGGTCCATCCCTTACCAACCTTTGAATCCTATTCAAGTTAACGTGACCAAGGCGCAAATGCCGAAGATAAGTCTTATTAGAGTGAGAAGTTTTAAGTCTTTTAGAGTTATTATCATTCATCTCAGCTTTAAGCAATAAGTCCATCTTAGGTTTGATAAAATATAGATTATTTTGCATCCATCCAAAACAGATAAAAGATTTGTTTTTACGAATCACCACTTTTTCATTAAAAGATACCATGTAGGAGTCTTTAAATAAACAAGATATAGAAATTAAATTCCTTTTAGATTTAGGAACACAAAAATAATCTTGCAAAAATAAATTCCTATAGTTATCAAAGTAAACATGGACGTCTCCCACTGCTTCCGTTGAGACCAAGGATCCATCGCCCATCCATAGCGAGAAGTCTTCATGTAGCAGACTTCTCGTTTCTTTGAACCCCTGCAGAGAAACACAAACATGATTAGTTGCACCGGAATCTATGACCCAAATGTCACTGGATTCCTCAACCAAACAAGTTTCTAAATACAGAAGATCACACCTACCTCCTTTGGAAAGGAAGTCCTTGCAATGCTTCTTAATATGCTTGATCTTTCCACAGAAGAAGCACTTAAGCTTCTTTGGGTTCTTCTTCTTCTTCTTCTTGCTTTTGGTGTTATCAAGAATAGAAGACTTCCCATTCTTGGCCCGTTGCTTCTTCCCATTCCCAGAGTTAGAATTGGAACCAGAAGCAGCTACCATGTTGGCCTCACCACCCGCAGGAGACTCCCTGATCAGCAGTTTGAACTCCTGTAGTTCTATCAAGGTCATATCCCGTCTATTGCTCAAATTAAATGTAGCTCTAAATGGAATAAATTCCTTAGACAGAGTCTCAAAGACCATAGTCATCTGAGTTTCAGCATCGATGTCGGCTCCATTGGTTTGAGCCTCAGCGAGGTAACCCATGACCAACATCATATGCTCCTTTACAGATGTCCTCGGTCTCTGTCTATAGTTAAGAAGTTTTTGAAGTGCCCCTTGCCGCTTTGTTATGGCCTGGCCCCCAAACATGTCTTCAAGATTATCCAAGATCTGCTTTGCAGTCTCATAATCTTGATGTTGAGCCTACAGTACATTATTCATGCTAGCCATAACATAGCAGTGGGCCTGATCATTAGTATCTTTCCAGCGGTCATACGCTTGGAATTGCTCATTAGATGAGTCTCCTGTAGGCTCGGGAGGACAAGGGGTTGTTAGAACATATTTCAGTTTCTTAAAGGATAGGACGATATCTAGGTTCCGTTTCCAATCATAGTAATTCTCACTGGTTAATTAGTTTTTGTCAAGTATCGATGATAAAGCATTTTTAGACATTTTTAATCTACAATAAAGAATCATATGCCAAACATAAGCAAACATATCATAATAATTTAGTAAGATAACACAATCATGTAAAAAAATATAAATGTGTTTATGTGTCAAAACCTTAAAAATATCACAACCTTACAACGATAATTCCTAACTCAGAATTCAACAAGCTCCTAGGGGAGTCATGCCAAATTCAATTAGGAACACAGATCCCCTCCTGATTAATATATGCCATCCAGGACCCGTATGATCCAGTATATATTAATAATTGTTTCTCTGGCCATTAATTTTATTAACAGAGCTCCTAGGGGAGGTTAATAATAAAATTAACGTAAGTATATGACCATCATTTCAATATTTTATCCATGGTTTATAATCACCACCTAGGGGTGTGCAATCATAAATCATGCTAAAATTCCTTATCCTCTTAGAGAACCAATCTGGTACATGATAAAAATCCCTTCCTAGGGGTCGGGACCACCATGTTCTTCCTATGGACCAATGATGGAGGCCTTAGGTTCTCTCTTCGAAAACCTTCTCCCACTCAATCTTTTGAAATCAAGGTTTTATTTTAAGAACATGCATGAATAATTTTAATATGAGTGGCACTCCCTATTCTATATGACATGTTATCAATATACATGGTAAATCATATTATAATGCAGACAAGCAAAGCAATCAAGCAAAGCTACAAGCTAAATAATAATAACCGTAATATTATGGCTTCACCCTAGAGAATTTTAAACTAAGATTACAAGAGAATAATCGAGACATATATCGATTCTTTATCCTTGAATCCTCAAGTTGTATCCTTTCTCACATAATTCCCATCTTCAAATCTTCAATCCCGTATGAATCAAATACTTCATATTTTCGATCATATCCAAATTTAATGTTTCTCAGAATCATCTCAAAAAATAAAATTAAAACTGCACCGCAAAAATTACACCTTTTTTGAAAATTTTCCAACACTCAGTCGGCAGGTCGATCTGGGTGATCGGCCTGTCGAGCGAAAAGATCGGCCTGTCGACCCATGAAAGTTTGACGTGCTGAACTGGAAGTTCGGCCTGCCGGTAGAGCCAGCCTATTTTTTCCCCACTGACGGCCTACCGAACCACACATCTGGCCTACCAATCTGTGACCATCGGCCTACCGAACTGAAGGTTCGGCATACCGACCGGGTAGAAATCTCCATTCCAAAAAATACAATTTAATGCAATTCATTAATTTTATTTTTAACAATTCAAAAACATAAATTAGAGACATAGGAAATACCTGGGTGCGCCATCATCGATCTTCTAGATCTGTCTTCTAGATCCGTCTTTTCTGAATAATTATTTAATTACAAAATTCTTACAAATTTAAAATTAAATAACAATTTCTAGACGGAGATGATAGTCCGCCATCTAATTGCATGAAAAACCTATATACATATTCTAACATCTAAGGAACCATAACCGGTATAAATTAATTAATTAATAAATAATTAAATAACAATTTAATCAACTATAATTAATTAATGAGCATTCACCACATAATCCATGACAACATATAATTATATAGAAGCCTAGAGTGCCAACTCTTAATAAAATTAAATTCAAGCATAGGAGAGATTGAGATCACAAATTTATACATATAGTATGATCACAAACTTGTAAATTTATATAAAAACCTTGGCTCTGATACCAATTGTTGGAAAAAACAGTGTGAGGTGCGTAGCGAGAATTTTTTTAAAAATTTAACATTAGAGTATTTTTTAAAACACAAGTTTGACATGCTATATGTATAAATTAAACAGATCTTACTAACCTTTGTATACCGAAGAACCTTCGTAACCTATGAAGAGAAGTAACGTTTCAAAAGAGCCTCAACTAACTGGTCTTCTTTGCTATTCTCTATCCACAACCGGAGTGAGTGTGGGCTCACATGTACAGCTCTTCCATCGGTGACTCTCCTTCCAACCAATCGAGAGAACCCAAAGCTAGTGTTCGTGATTTGTGAACAAAAGCTCTCAGGGAGTTTTCAGATGCTCACCAAAAGAGTTTCACTCTTATTCCCTCAATTGATCTGAGTAACTCATGTGACTTAATCCCTTTATATAGCGATTGGTCCTGGGGTCAGTCCTTATTAGATTAGGTCTCAAAAACTCGAAACAAAATCAAGTTTGAATCAATATCTGATAAGATCCGCATGAAAACGCGTAATCTTATCTCTCGCTGATCGGTAGGCCGAACACGTAGATCGACAGGCTAAACTGCCGCGTCAATATTTCCACGAATCTTTTATTTCCCATCTGAGATTCCATAGGATAAAGTCATAGTTTTGATTCAAATAACCCAATAGAGAAGTTATCTGATCAAAACAAACTTTCTCAAGATAATCTCTAAGAAAATAAATCAATTCATAATAATTCTACAAGTTTATCTTGATTTAATTTATCCAATTAAATCAACCGATAAACAAACAAGAATTATCCGATCCCAATAATTCAACAAGTTTTTTCTTAAATTAATTTTATTACAAAATTAATTCAACCAATAAACAGACATGAATTATTTGATTCTTTCAAATTTTAAACCAATCTGATAAATATGACATAAGTCACCAATTATTGAAAAAGCACGCCGTATCGTTACAGGATTTTGTGAGCTAGCAAAGGGGACCAAAATGGACCTATACAGTTCAAGCTCATGATAATTATGAAACCCAATATCCTAGATATACATTTCACAATTATCAACTCCAACGCTACTCCACTAAAAGCTTGGAGCTGCACTCTCAAACTTTATAGAATTATGAAGCCCGTATAGCTAAGTCTCCATAACATATCAAAGTGTATCGTACCCCCATATGATAATCCATAATCGGCTTAAGGACAAGTTTTATCTTACCTTCTCGATTATTTTTATCTTACGTTCCATTATCTCACTATTAGAAAACTTACCATCCAAAGATAGTATACCATTCGGTCACACCTATGTATCCAAATGGTTGAGCGCTCCAGTTTTTCCAATTACAGGATAATGCATATAAGAGGATATCATTACTCCTAAAGAGAAGCTATGGATTCCATATCTATGAATAACAAGTCTATGCTATCAAGAGTCATGCCTCCAATGTACCGGCATGCATACCACTATTGAGATGTGGGAGTCACCCTTTGGTACATCAAAAGACACAAGTCGAGACAACGTGCCCACTATCCATCTCAGGATTAAGATACAATACAAATGATTGTCTAAAGTGAATCAATTTGCCAAGATAGAATTACTAATCCAGATCAATTAACTTTGTGTCCCGATCCAACACATCATCACCTATGACAACGTGCCAATGTTTCTATTCATGGAGTCCAACTCCGATGGTCAAGACAAACCATCTCCCTATAGGGATATAGACAACATAACAATCTTTGCATGAATAAAGCGCCCAACTTTATTCCCTCGATTGCAGATCATATGTTTTATACTGTCACCTTAAGAATCATGTCTTCCGCATAATCAGTCCATCATATGCCCAATTCTTAAAGGTTTAGACCGATAGTCTCAGATTACTGTTTGCTTAACATACATTTAACAAATATGAACATAAAGAGGACAAGATTTGGTATATATAAATGGATAAATTCTTTATTGATAAAAATGTCTCCAAAAATGTATTACATTTTTACTCCTTAGGGCATACATATCTAACAGGAACGACAGAGGAATGTAGCAGAATCCATAGTTTTTTGGAACTTATAGGGTACTATAGAAAATTTGTAAAGGATTTTTTGTAGATAGCAACTCCGTTGATAAGATTGATCAAGAAAAATGTTAGGTTTGAATGGAATGAAGAATGTGAGTTTGCTTTTCAAGAATTGAAGAATCAGTTGACTTCAGCCCCAGTATTGGTCATTCCCAACAGTGACAAGCCGTGTGAGGTTTACACAGATGCTTTAGGGTGTAGACTTAGATGTGTATTGATGCAACATGGATGTGTGGTGGCATATGGATCGAGACAGCTACAACCTCACGAGTGGAATTATCCTACTCATGACTTAAAGCTTACGGCGATGATTCACGCATTGAAGATTTAGAGATGTGATTTGTACGGGGGGACATTTTAGGTTTTCTTAGATCATAAGAGCTTAAGGTATCTGTTCACTCAAAGGGATCTCAACTTGAGGCAGCGAAGATGGATGGAGTATATGGAAGATTATGATTTCACGCTGCAGTACCATCCTGGGAAAGCTAATGTAGTTGCGGATGCGCTTAGCAGGAAGTTTTCAGGGGTTTTTGCTTGCTTGGCTCTTGAAGACTGGAAAAGAGATGCGGTAGTGAGTGAGTACGGGCTATAGTATTATGAATATTATGATTGGGTTTCGGTGTACCATGTGGAGACGACCCTAGCTCTTGTTTAGACGGTGAAGCAAAATCAGTGGCAGGACCAGCATCTGTAGGGAATCTAGACACGAATTCAAAAAGGAGAGCAATTTGGGGAATGGAGAGCACATGCCGATGGATCGTTGTACTTCCAGGACCACCTAGTGGTTCCAGCAATTGTAGAGGTGATGAAAGCCGTAATGGACGAAGCCCACAAGTCTCAGTTGGCCATTCATCTAGGAAGCACGAAGATGTATCGTGATTTGAAGAGACAATATTGGTGGAGAGGTATGAAGAAAGACGTCCAAGAATACGTAGCCAAGTGTGCAACGTGTCTTCAGGTGAAAACCAAGCATCAGAAGCCAGTAGGTTAGCTTCAGCCGCTTCCTACTCCAGGGTGGAAATGGGAGCACGTGACGATAGATTTTCTTACCGGTTTGCCAAGGATGGAGCAAAGGCATGATACAATTTGGGTCGTGGTCGATAGGTTATCGAAATCAAAGCATTTCATCCTGTTCAAGTCGACATTTTTAAGGAGAGTTCTTGGAGAATTGTATCTACAAAATATAGTAAGATTGCATAGAGTTCCCTTGTCCATCACCTCCGATTGAGACACCAGGTTTAATTCCAAGTACTGGAGAAGCTTCTAGGAGGCTTTAGGTGCAGATTTGAATTTTAGCATAGCATTTCATCCTCAGACCGATGGGTAATCTGAACGAGTTATTCAAATTCTCGAGGATATGTTCCGTGCTTGTGCTTTGGACTTCAGCGGTAACTAGAAGAAATATTTGCATCTAGCAAAGTTTGCGTACAACAATAGCTATCAATCAATCATTGGCATGGCACTGTTTGAGGTGCTGTATGGACAACTGTGTCAATCACCGATGTGTTGGGCAGAACCAGAAGACATGATTATTCTTGTGCTGGATGAGATTCGTGATAGCAACGAGAAAGTCACTGTAATGCGAAATCGATTAAAGGCAACTCGAAGTTGACAGAAGAATTATACGGATAGAAGACGTCGACCCTTGGAATTTGTGGTAGGAGATTTTGTTATCTTGAAAGTATCACCTTGTAAAGGCATTATGCAATTCGGGGTAAGTGGTAAGCTTGCACCAAGGTATGTTGGACCGTTCGAGATCACTCAGCATGTTGGTGTGGTCGCTTATCGGCTCGACCTTCTTCCTGAACTTTCTCATGTTCATAATGTGTTCCATGTGTCAATGCTTAGGAAGTGCCTGCCTGAGTAGAGTAAGGCAGTTTCATTTCACGATGTGTAGTTGGGGAAGACACGACGTACGAGAAAGTGTCAATTCAGATTATCGATCAAAAAGTGATCAGCTTGCGTCGTTCGAATATACCGTTAGTAAAGATCATGTGGTAGCATCACGGGGTTGATGAAGCCACTTGGGAATTAGAGTCGAGCGTGCAAGAGTTGTATTCGCATCTGTTTTGTTTTTGAACTAATATGTAAATTTCAAAGGCAAAATTTCTTTTAGGGGTGTAGAGTTGTAACGCCCCGAGATTAATTAAGTGATATTAGAATGTAAAGCAATGGATTAGTGTGCCATAACGAATATTTTAAACTTAATTTGATCATTTAGTGAAATTTTTGAATTTAAAGTTGTTTTTATTATTTTAATGACTTTTAGTTATTTCTAATTGTTTTAATTGTTATTTTGAATTTTGAAACAAAACAATTTATCAAATACCAAATAAGTCCTATTTGAAACTAATGTACTGCTGCACACGGTTTTGTGTAGCCAACAAACTCTCCCTCTCTTTTTTATTTCACTCCTCTCTCTCCTTTCCCTCACTCACCAGCTTTCTCTCTCTCTTCCTCTCTCACTCTCTTGCTCGTCCCTCTCTCGCTCTCACTCTGCCTTTCCCTTTCTCTCCCTTTTCCTCTCAAAAACTTTGAATTGAATCGAGCCCCAAGCTTTGGTTTAGTGGATTGGATGCTTGGGAACATGATTGAGCAACCAAAAACACGATTCAAAGCTTAATCCAAGGTTATTTTTCAAATTTTCAAAACTTTTTCAATTTTTCAATTTTCTTGCATTTTGAAACTTAAACTTATTTAAACTTAGAAAACCTTTGATCTAAGTTAGGGAAACCTAGAACAACTAGGATTTGAGCTTTGTTTGAAGAAAAACGAATTCAAATCAAGATTTTTCATTTTTCTCCATTTTTCTCCATTTTTGGATTTTCTTGAATTTGTGTACAAATCTTGTTTAAATGAGTTTAAAAGTGTCCTATTATGTTTTTCTATCATCTATGATTGATTTCCATGCCTGAGAACTAAGAAAAACAAGTTGAAGTAAAGATCGGGGCTCGGGAGGCTGAGAACCTGTGCTTGGAAAATTCTAGAATTTTCTAGTTTGGCAGGCAAGATTCAAACGTCCGGCAGGCCAAACCTGAAAAATGTTCGGCCGACTGGACCCGGTCTTTCGGCTGGCCGAACTAGGGTGACCGGTAAGCCGACCGGGCATGGAGAGATTTTGTGATTTTTCATTCATTTTTACTGTTTTGAATCCCGATTGAAATTCCAACTTTATAAAATGATTTAATAAATACAATGGCACACTAGGACACCATGAAATAGTTTAGCAACGTATAATATCTTAAACTAGATACTGATAGACCTAGTTTCTATTAAAGGTCATTTGGGGTTCTATGGAGCTAATGTATAGCAGACCGAGATTACGGTATTGAGGTAGGACTTCTACCCCTTTTTCTTTGGTAACCCAGTTTCAAATGATTTTGGCCTTAAAAAGGCTTTTTATTAAAATTCTTTCAACGGTTGATTGAAAAAGAAAATTTATTGGTTATTTTTATAAATCGTGGATTGAGGTGAATTTCATAATAAACTCCATAACGAATGTAAATGAAAATACCTGGTAAATGGGATTTAAATAATGATAGAAAGGAATCTAAGGGTATGATGCCATATCAGAGATCGGGTCCTGTAGCGTGCGACATTGGGGGTAGGTCCTAAAACCCAGCTAGGCCACTACGGTGGTGTTATACATATGATTTGCCTAGGAAAAGAAAATGATATTCTTTCTAGTCGACCAATAAATTGTTTTGGGTAAGACTGATTTTGTTTGATTTTATTTATTCAAGCCTTTTTTTTCTAACTTATTTCTTGAATAATGAAATTTCTTTTTTTTTTAATTTAATGTTTCCTAAAATATAGTCCTACTGAGCCTTTCGTTCACATTTTATTTGTTTTCAAACCTTTCCCCCTCTATATGGATTTCAGCTTAGGTTCGGAGAGAAGTCCACAAACAGGACACAGGAGCAGTAAAAGAACTTAGTAGGTTATTTAAGTTATAAAATCAAGGCATGTAGCATTTTAACTTTCTCTTTACTTGGACTGTGGTTGTAATATAATATTGTCAGTACTATGTGTGTGTACAAGACTTGGGTCAATGGGACCTATTCTTGTTTCTTTTATTTCTTTGCACTTTCTTAATTATTTACTTGATATTCTTATTTGTTTAATTATTATAAATGTTTATTCCAAAAAGTGGCTTTAAAATTATCCATATTTTCATAATTAATTTAAATACTTAAACTCATGTTTTCACTAAATTCCCATTAATTGGCTTAATTAACCCATCACGTCATCTCCCGTACTTCGAGGTGTGACAACCCTAAGGAATAAAGAGATCACATTGGTTTAAGGCCCTTTGGCTTAACCATAAAGTAGAAGAGGCAACATGGGAACAAGAAGAAGAAATGAGAATCATGTACCCTCAATATTTCTAAGTTTTGAGAATGAAACCTTTATAAGGAAGGAGGGGTTGTAGCACCCACTGTTTTCTTTAACTGACGATATGTAACGTTCAAATATTTTTATGCTATAATATGAAGGCAATTATGACTTAGAAGCACATTTTGTGTGATAATTCTAGTATGATATTCATGGTTACGAAATTTATTATGAACTAATGATTTATTTTGTAATGGATGGACTAGGGAAATTCCAATGACATAAAATGCCTAATGTATGATTATTATGTTTTGTTTGAAAATTGTTTGTTTTATGATCTACATCGATTTTTATTATTTGGATATGATATTTTGATTCTTAAAAATTTTAGAAATTGATCTAGAAATTTTGAATTAAAAAAAAACAATTTCATTGTTGCTGGAACAGTGCAAAATGACATTACTATAGTTGTGAATAGTAAAACGACATAAGATGCTAAAAATGACGCCATTGTAGCATCATCTCCTTCATGCATGTTACTATAGCACCCGAGTTTTTTAAAAAAATTTCACCATTTCTTTTACTTTTTCAAGCTCCAAATCACTCCAAAGCTTACCTAAACTCCTCTTATTCACCTTTAAACCTATTTAGATCATCATATATGAGAATTGAATGCATTTTCTTGGACACCACCGTGGACCATTTTCTTTTTTTTCCACAGCTAATGCCATGCACGACTGACAACTCTAACTCACTTGTACTCCCCTCCGTCACTCTTATTGTTGTCCTCATCCTCTTTACAACTAAGAAAACATACAAAGCCATTACTCATTGCGTGTGAACACTCTCTTTCTCTCCTTTTGTCATGTTATTCTCTCGACACCCCATCTCCCCCACATTTTCATCATCATCATTTCACCTTGTCCTTTTTGGTTGCATTCTCCTTTACAACTGGGCCATAACATAGACCGCAAACTCCTTCACTCCCGCAATCTCTTCTCCTCCTCTCTTCTTTTCTTTCCCATGTTCTCCCTCTCAAACAATCATGACAAAGACAGCCCAAGAGCACACATGCACTCCTTCAACCATCTTATGCCACCTATCTCATGTCTCTAAACTCTACCCTCAATACTCTCAAAAACTTTCCAAATAGAGAACAAAACACTCCTTCAAAACCAGAAGCTAAACGGATGAGTTACAATGTGTTTCACCAAAACCATTGTTAGGCCAGAACGAAGTTTTTGACCTTTCTTTTAAGGTTAGTTTTCTATCTATTTTTATGCCAAATTTTTATTATGATATTATGCTATTTGTGGGAATGATTTTATATGATTTAATGTTTAATTTTGTTTAAGATACAAAGTTTGTTTTGACTTATATTTTTAATCCCATTTTTAGGTTAAAAAACCAATATTTCAGGATTTTTTCGAGAAGAATAGACATGAGATTTAGAGAGAAAAAAAATTTTGGGCATTGTTTATATATACATTAGGCATCTTCTACAAAGATTTCAAATTCATATAAACTATTTTTAATTTGTTTGGGAATTTATACTAAATGTTGTTCTTACAGTTCTTAAACTACCTTTAAATGTGATGATTTGTTTGATGATGTTACGGGATGTGTTTAATGCTATAAAAAATTATGAATACTTGTTTATATGTTTAATTTATGTATGTAAATTTTTAACTTCATGCATATGTAATAAATAGAGAAATAAATCTTGGAATAAATACTACTCACTGTTTCGATAATTTTACTGCAACATCTTTGTAAAAGTTGGCATAGTTGAGAAATACTTAGAATGATCCAAACATCATGAAAATAAATCTAGTACTATATATGGATGTCAAAAAATTATACTAAAATTTCATATCAATTAGAATTTTGTGTGATTTTATAAAAATCATTGTTCATTAACTGCCCGTTTATAGTTTACTATGGTAGGTTGCTTTAATGATTTCAAAAATGTAAGAAAGGTAGTTATACTAGCTCAACCTTAATGAAATTAATTTTGGTAGTAGATTTAGATGTCTATTATGCCATGTAAAAATTTTGAAGCCATTAGAATTTTGTTGTTTTTCTAAAATTTGTTTATTGTCATTGCTTGAACTAAAATTCTAGCAATAGAGTTATGATTTGTGAAACATGCAATAATAGCTTATAGTGATCCTGTTGTAATGAAATTAAAAATAGTAATTTTTATAGATGTTTATAATGTGTGGTAAAAGTTGCAAGTCATTTCAAATTTTATGTGATTTTTAAAAATTCATGGAATGCTGGCTATCCAGGTTGTTCGTCCAAAAATCAAGTTGTGCTTTGAAAAATAAGGAAATGTGCTTAAATTAATTCAAATGTCATGAAATTTATTTTGGTGATATATATGCATGTTAGGAATGTTGCGCTAAAATTTAAAAGCTTTTGGAACCTTGTATGAATTTATAAAATCATAGAGTGTTGGCTACCAGGTTGAGATATTGAACCTGTCTAAAATGTGATAGTAGTGTAAGTTAGTTAAATTGGTCAAGTATGGAATTGCTTGTTGTAATGATGTTAAATGTGATGTTTTGAGTATGTTCTTATACCAATAATGTTTCTTTGATCACCATGTTTTAATATTAAAGACGTTTGAGGCACTAGAGTCATTGGAAGTAGAAAGAAAACCATCCACTTGCAAGAGGTTGTGCAAAATTTCTAAACTCAAGTAAGTACATTCTTACTTGCAACATGATTAAAATTATGAAAAGTTTTGAGAAATGCTATGTGTTATTATGTTATTAAGGCTTATGCATTTCTCATTTGAAAACATTCCTTTCACCATGGTCTTCAAGCATGTCTTTTTACGAATGTTTTCAACATTATTTCATGATGCATATGACGTTTTTACAAAAATATATGTGTGTGTATATATATATATCACATAATTAAGGCATTACACACCCAATGATGACGTTTGTCCCGTAAGGTGGACTTGTCAGGTTTAGTTTTGGATTAGCAACCCCTCTCTTCTCATGATGATGTGCCATAATGATGTTAATAGTGCAACACTAGGGCCCTAAAGAATAAAATGAATGTTTTTAATATGAAAAAAGAAAAATAAAAGATATGTTCTTAGAAAGTGTGCTATATGCACAATGATGACTATGTTAATGGTGAAATGATTCATGTTATAATGAAAGTTTTTTTTTTATATTGTTTTGTAAGATTACATAATGTACTTACCAAGCTTAATGCTTATATAAGTTAATCATGTTGTAGATAAAGGTAAAACTATAGCTATGGATAGAGGATGGATGGATAGATGTGTGTGCAAGGATGGTAGTGTTAGATCATGGAGTTGCAACACGAAATAAAACATTAATAATGTGATTTTTAAATTTAATTCTGCACATTATGAGATATTTTTATGGACCTTAGTTTGTAATAATTTATTCGCTGTAATTTGCTTTCGTATTTCATATTTATTATGTTAAACTAACTATTTCCTTAGGTAGTCGATTAGCTGAATACCTTTGGTATTCCATCAGGCTAACTGAGGAGGAAAATCGATTAATGTAAGTTAGTTTTGATTTTTACTTGAAAGTGAGATTGTCTCAAATGCTAATAAAATTTATTTCAAAATTAATCCAATTATTTAAAGGTAAATTAAAATTTCAGTTCACATGGTAAAATTTAATATAAAAAAATTATACCAGAATTCCTAGGTTAACAATTAGATAATACTTAACAAGTTTAGTTTTTTCTATCAATAATTAAAAGATAACAATGAAAGTTAATAGTTCCTATGATGTCCATAATGAGGCGTTACAGGCAACTTGGTCATGATGTTGCAATCGACGACATTGCATTGGCGTGGTCGACTGCATCTGGTTTTTCAACAAAATGCATTTCATGCGTTTTCAGCATGGATTTTGACTTTGATTTGAGTTTTGAGGCCAAATCTAATAAGAACAAACCCCAATCCGACCATTATATAAAGGGGACTATTTTCTATTGTTCCTTAGATCACTTTAGAAGCTTAGAGAGAGTATTTTAGAAAGAAAAGCTCTGAAAGTCCCATGGAGTTACTGTTTAACATCTCGAATCCTAGCTCTTGGTTTTCTCTTATGGCTGTAAGGAAAGGTCACCTGAGGAAAAACTAAACGACGTGCAACCAAGCATATTTTGATAGTCAAAAAAGAATAGCAAACAAGACCAATTAGTTTTGGCTTTTCTAGTAGATTTATCTCATTACAATTCTTACAATTTTTAGCCTACTTAAGAGGTCAAAGATCTTTTTTAATTTATATACATAGCATGTCTAACTTTTTATTTGGAAAAAGGGTTTGATTTAAAATTTTTAAAATTCTGATGCGTTTGCGTTTTCCAGCAACATCAATATGAATGTAAAGCTTAGCTCTTTGCCACACCAAGCTTCCTTAGGTATCTTTTATTTGAGTAGTGTGGAAACACCTCTATTGTTCAAGTAGGCTGCAATGTTAATGGTCTCTACCTAAAACATCTTTGGTAATCCTACATGTAACCTCATACTATTCGCAAGATCGTTCAGAGTCTTTTTCATCCTTTTTGCCATAGCATACATTTGAGGCTCTCCTATAATGGTCTTCTCCATCTTAATCCCATTCTCAGCATAATACCTTTTGAAGTTGCCATCCATGTACTCACCACTATTATTCAACCTCAAGCACTTCATCTTCAAATCCGTCTCAATCTTAACCAATGTTTCCCACCTTTTAAAAGCATCAAACAGGTCAGATTTATTTTTAAGAAAGCAAACCGATACCTTCCTATTTGAGTTGTTGATAAAAGTTATGTAGTAATTAAAAGCATTAATTGAAGTAACTATTAAAGGGCCCCACATGTCTATTTGAACCAGTTCTAACTTTGCAGCCTTAGGTTTTTTTACTGTCTTTATGAAGCTCACTCTCTTATGCTTCCCAAAGATGAATCCCTCATACAATTAGTGGTAACTGACTTCAACTTTGATAGCTTTCCTTTAGAATGAAGCACCTTTATCCCCTTCTCACTAATGTGCCTAAACCTACAGCATCATAAATCAGAGCTTGCAACAGAACTGGCAAGTGCAACTATGTCCCTACTACTTGAAGTGATGTACAACATTCTAGTTTTGTTCCCCCTAGGCAACAAGCATGTCTCCATTAGTGACTTTACAAGAATCACCATTAAATGACACATTGTTGCCCTGATGATCTAACTACCCTACTGAAATCAAGTTTTGCATTTGTTTTGGCACGCATCTCACCTTACAAATCTTTTAAACAGAGTAGTTTGACATCCTCAAGTTAACATCACCAATACCCATTATATCCATAGGTTCATCATGAGCAAGATAAACCTTACCATCATTCCCAGCAACATAATTCTCCATTGTCACACGATATCCTATTGTGTGAAACGAAGCTACCAAACCTAACACCCATGAGTCAATCAGACTTTTAACTGACATTAAAGTCGAAACCCTTGTCATCGTTCTTCCACAGTGCTCTACAGCCCTTATTCAAATGCCTAGTTCTACAATAGTTCCAACATTCCAAACTCCTACCAAACCAAGACTTGCTTCTGCTACTCCTCTTCTTTCCTTTACCATTATTGTTTGAATCCCCTTCATACCTTCTATCCCTTTCAACATTTGGGCAGAACCAGAAGAACTAGAAGCCTTCAACAATTCTCCAGAGTCTTTTTTGTGACTTCTTTAGCCACAATTTGATCCGTAACATCATTATACTTCATCTTCACATTCCCTATACAGTTGCTAACTGTAGGTCTCATGGGCTCCTAACTATTTGGCAAAGTAGCCAAGAGAATTAGGGCAAAGACCTCAGCATCATAATTGATTTACATCAATGCTAATTGATTAATAACCATACATTTATGTGCTTCGTATTGGGGTATTACTTCTAATTTGTCACTGTCGTGCATGTTCTAGTGCTGTGACGCCCTTCCTTGGTGTTGTGGCTGTTGGAAAAGTAGTACGCAGTGGAATTTTAAAAATTTTTATACCAAAGTATTTTCTAAAACACAAGTTTAACATGCTATATGCATAAATTAGCCAGATCTTACTAACCTTGTTTGCCAAAAAGCTCCAACAATCGATGAAGAGAAAGGATATTGTAGAAAGACCTCAACCAACTGGCCTTCTTTGGTATTCTTTATCTACGACCGGTGTCTCTGTAGGCACATTCGTACAGCTCTTCATAGGTGGCTCTCCTCCCAACTAGTTGAGAAATACCCAAAGCTATACTTTGTGCTATGTGAACAACAGCTCTCTAGGGAGTTTGAGAGTCTTACTGGCAAAGTACTCACTCTAAATTTCTCAATTGATCTAAATAACAAAAAGAACTCATTCTCTATTTATGGAGGACGGACCTGGGGTCAATCATTATTAGCCAAGGCCTTAAAATTTGAGTTTGAATCAGTTTCAAATTTGAATCCACGTAAGCAGACTCGGAGTTTGATAACCACGGTTGATTGCGATACAAAGGCATAGTCGACCACGCTGTCGTAGATACTCAATTTGAATTTGATTCGAATCCAAGGTTGATCCGATGATGCTATCTTAACCTATTGGATAATTCCTACCTTATTAGTTTCGGGTATCTTTAATAGAGTCTTAAATTTAATTTAAATAACCAAATAGAGAAGTTATCTGATTAAAATAATCGTATCCTGATAAACCTATACAAATAAGATCTTATCCACAATAATTTAATACATTTATCTTAAATTAATTCACCAAATTAACTCAACTGATAAACTAGCATGTTTATCATAAATTAATTGTAGAATTAATTCAATCGATAAATTAACATGAATTATTAAATCCAAATAACTTGAATTTTAGCTAATCAAATAATTTGACATAAGTCACTAATTTATTAGAAAAACACGCCGCATCGTTATAGGATTTTTGTGATCTAGCAAAGGGGACCATATGGACCTACATAATTCAAGCTTCCAATAATTATGAAACCCAATATCCCAAATATACATTTCATAATTATCAGCTCTAACAAAACTCCACTAAAAGCTTAGAGCTACACTCTCAACTACATAAATTTACGAAGCCTGAATACCTAAGTCTCTATGACAAATCATGATGTGTCATATTTTCATAGGATTATCCATAATCAGTTCAAGGATAAATTTAGTCTTACCTTTCCAATTATTTTTCTCTTACGTTTCATTATCTCACCATTAGAAAACTTACCATGCAAAGATAGTATATCATTTGGTTACACATATGTATCCAAATGGTTGAGCGCTCTTGTTTTCCCATTACAGGATAACGCACATAAAAGGATATCAATAACTCCTAAAGAGGAGCTATGGGTTCCATATCTATAAATAACAAGTCTATGTTATTAAGAGTCATGCCTCTAATATACCGGCATGCGTACCAACATAAAATGTGGATGTCACCCTTTCGTACATCAAAAGACATAAGTCAAGACAATAGGCCTATTATTTATCTCAAGATTAAGATACAACACATATAATTGTCTAAAGTAAATCAATTTTCTAAGACAGAATTATTAATCCAAATCAATTCACTTTATGTCTCGATCTAATACATCGTTAGCCATGACAATGCAGCAATGTTTCTATTCACGGAGTCCTCTTTTGATGGCTGAAGCAAACCATCTCCCATTAGGTATGTAGGCAACATAACAATATTTGCATAAGTAAAGCACCCAACTTTATTCCCTCGATTGCGAATCTTATGATTTAGACTGTCACCTTTAAAATTATGTCTTCTGCATAATCTGTCCATCATATGCCTGATTCTCAAAAGGTTTAGACCGACAATCTTAAACTTTTATTTGCTTATCATACATTCAACAAATATGAACTAAAGACGACAAGATTTGGTATATAAATATTAAATGACAAGATTTGGTATATAAATATTAAATGACAAGATTTGGTATATAAATACTAAATAAATTCTTTATTGATAAAAATATCTCTAAAAATATATTACATTTTTACTCCTTAGGGCATACATATTTAACAATCTCCTTCTTCACTAAGTGAGTAAATATGACAAATCTTGCATCCCCATAGCTTCCACATACTTCTCGAAGACTCTTCCAATAAGTGTCTTCATGAATAAATCAGCTAAATTATCCTCTGAAGCGACTTTGTACACAGTAACATGCCCACCTTCTACAAAGTCCTTTATCAAATGATAATTTCAATCAATATGTTTACTCTTCTTGTGAAATCTTGGTTCCCCAAGGAACTTATGGGGCCACACTGCTTCTTTTTAAGCATCACTAGCGGCCTTACCCTCCTGAACCTTGACCTTAAACCCATTTGGTTGCTCCATATATATGGACTCATCATGATAGCCATTTAGAAAAGCTATCTTGACATCCATCTGCCAAATCTCATAATCGAGAGCGATAGCTATGAGCAAGAGAATGCGGATGGATTTAACCATGGCTATAGGCGAAAGGTTTTCTAGCAATCGATCCCTTAGCTACAAGTCTAGCCTTAAAGGTTTCGACCTTTCCATTCACTCCTCTCTTTCTCTTGTAGATCCACTTACACCCTAAGGGTTTTACCCCTTTAGGAAGATCCACAAGCTCCCAGACTCAATAGTCTCCATAGACTTCATCTCTATGTTCATGACCTCTATCCAAAGTTTCAAATCAACATCTTCCATAGCCTCTTCGTAAGTGTAAGGATCCTTGTTATGTTCATCTAGTTTAGCCAAGTAAATCTCACCATTGAACATATACCGCTCGAGTTGACGCACGATCCTTCCACTGTGATGAAGCCCCTTAGGTTGTTGTTTGGGTTCTGTTGGTTTTTCTATACTGATTGGAACGATTTCATTTGGAACCCCCAGAGTGATCAAATTACTTGTCAACTCCTCAAGCACCACTTTGCTTCAAGGCTTAAAGTCGTTCATGTAACTTTCCTCAAGGAAAGTTGTATTATTTGAAACCATGACTTTATTTTGCTTTAGGTTATGGAAATAACTTCCTTTAGTCCTTTTCGGATATCCTATAAATATGTAAACTTCTGAACGTGCTTCTAACTTATTTGAATCCTTAAGGATGTCTTCTTGCCCGTCCATAACTCATGAGGAGTTTTAGGGACCGATTTTGAAGGCACATCATTCAGAAGATAACATACAGTTTGCAGTACATATCCCCAAAAGAACAAAGACAATGATGAATAACTCATCATGGACCTAAACATGTCCAACAAAGTCCTATTCCTTCTCTCTGCCATGCCATTCTACTATAGAGTGCCTAGTGTAGTCAAATGTGGTAAAATCCCATTCTCTAATAAGTGTCCCAAGAACTCATCAGAAAGGTATTCTCCACCTCGATCGGATCGAAGTGCCTTATGCATCCACCCAATTGCTTTTCTACTTCAACTTGAAACTCCCTAAACTAGTCAAAAGTTTCACTTTTGTGGTGCATCAAGTACACGTACCCATACCTTGAGTAATTATCAATAAAAGTAATGAAACACTCATACCTTCCTTGTGCCCGGATGTTCATAGGTTCTTAAACATCACTTTGCATAAGTTCTAGAACCCCTTCGGTCCTATTGCCCTTAGACTCGAATGGCCTTTTGGTCATTTTACCCTCTAAATAGGATTCACATTATGGTATAGATTCCACCTTTAAGTGACTTAAAGGTCTATCCCCTACCAACCTTTGAATCCTATTCAGGCTAATAGGACCTAATAGTAAATGCTAAAGATAAGTCTGATTAGAGTGAGAATTCTTAAGTCTTTTAAAGTTATTATCATTAACCTCAGTGTTAAGCAGTAAGTCCATCTAAAGTTTGGTAAAACATAGGTTGTTTTACATCTATCCATCACAGATAAAAGATTTGTTTTTACGAATCACCACTTTATTATTAAAAGAAACCGAATCAGAATCTTTAAATAAGCAAGCTACAGATAGTAAATTCCTTTTAAGTTTAGGAACATAAAAACAATTTTACAAAACTAAAGTCCTATAATTATCAAAATAAAGATGGACATCTCCCATTGCTTCAACCAACACCAAGGATCCATCGCCCATCTGAAACGTGAAGTTTTCACAAAGTGAACTTCTCGTTTCCCAAAATCCCTCCAAAGAAATACAAACATGATTAGTTATTCTATGACCCATGTGTCACCTGATTCTTTAACTAAATAAGTTTGCAAAGGATTACACATATCTCCTTTGGAAAGGAAGTCAACTTCACGAAGTGAACTTCTTGTTTCCCAAAATCCCTCCAAAGAAATACAAACATGATTAGTTACTCCAGAATCTATGACCCATGTGTCACCTGATTCTTCAACAAAACAAGTTTGCAAAGGATTACACATATCTCCTTTGGAAAGGAAGTCCTTGCAATTCTTTTCTATGTACCCATCCTTTTTGTTCTTAGCCTTTTACTTCCTTCCATTCCTTGGATTAGGATTGGAACCGGATGCACCTGTCAAGTTAACCTCTCCACTAGTTGGAGTCCCTAATCAGATTTTTGAATTCCTATAACTGCTTTATCAACTTTGTTAAAGTCACATTCTGTCTATTGCTTAAATAAGCTCTAAATAGGACAAACTCCTTTAACAGAGTTCGAAAAACCATAGTCATCTATGGCTTGGTATCGATATCGGCTCCATGGGCTTGAGCCTTAACAAGGTAGCCCATGACTAACATCATATGCTCATTCACAGATGTCTCTAGTCTTTGCTTATAGTTTAGAAGTTTTTCAAGTGCCCTTTGCCACTTTGTTAGGTCATGGCCTCCAAACATGTCTTCTAGATTATCCAATATCTGCTTCGTAGTCTCATAATCTTCATGTTGAGCCTATAGCATGTTATCCATGCTAGCGATAACATAGTAGTGGGCTAGATCATTACCATCTTTCCAGTGATCATGTGCTTGGATTTGCTCATTAGTGGAATTTCCTGTAGGCTCGGGAGGACATTGTGTGGTTAACACAAATATTGTCTTAGAGGATAAGACAATATTTTGATTTCCAATCATTAAAATTCTCTCTGGTTAATTAGTTTTATCAAGTATCGAACATAAAGCATTTTTAGACATTTTTAATCTACAATAAAGAATCATATACCAAATATAAGCAAACATATCATAACAATTTAGTAAGATAACACAATCATGTAAAATATACAAATGTGTTTATGATTAAAACCTTGAAAAAATCACAACCTTACAACAATAATTCCTAGATCAGAATTCAACAAGTCGCCTAGGGGAGACTTGCCAAATTTAATTAGGAACACGGCTCCCTTCCTAATTACTAATACCATATAGGACCTGTATAATCCAGTATATATTAATAATCAATTCTTTAGCCTTTAATTTTATTAACAAAGTTCCTTGGGGAGGTTAATAATAAAATTAACATGAGAGCATAACCATCATTTCAACTATTTTATCCATGGTTTATTATCATCACCTTGGGGTGATCAATGATAAACCATACTAAAGTAAATTATCCTCCTGGAGACCTAACTCGGTATATGATTGAATCCCTTCCTTAGTCGGCACCACCATGTGCTACCTATGGACCAACGATGGCGGTTGTAGGTCCTCTCTTCGAAAACCTTTTCCCACTCATTCTTTTGAAATCAAGGTTTTATTTTAGAAATATGCATGAACAATTTTAAATGAGCGACACTTCCTATTCTATATGACATGTTATCAACATACATGGCAAATCATATTATCATACAAACAAGCAAAGCAATCATGGAAAACTGCAAGCAAAATGATAATAAATAACTATAATATTATGGTTCCACCTTAGAGAAAAGAAAACAAAGTTTACAAGAGAATAATCAAAACATATTACCGATTCTTCATCCTTGAATCTTCAAATTTTATCCTTCTTCATGAAATGTCTATCTTCAAGTTTTCAATCCCACATAGATCAAAAACTCTATATTTTCGGTCATCTCCAAATTTAATGTTTCTCAAAATTGTCTTAAAAGTAAAATTAAAACTACACCGAAAAATTCACCTTTTCTTAAAAAACACAACTCTCTATCGGCCTGCTTAATTTTTAAATTTGGCCTGCTGGTGACGCAGTCGACTGCGGTATGTATATCACTATCGACCGCCCATCCATAGTCGGCCTATAAATTCAAAAGTTTGGCCTGCCGTCAGAGCCACTATTCTACCTCGTGCAGTCGGGATTGGCCAAACTATGTGTATCGCAATCGACCGTGCTCTCACCCGAGTAGAATTTTTAGAAGATAAATTTAAGGACAGTTTTCTAATTTTGTTTTCAATAATTCAGAAACATAAAATTAGAGACTCAATAAATACGTGTGGAACACTATCATCTGTCTTCTCCGAATACTTATTTAATTACAAAATTCTTACAAATTTAATATCAAATAATAAATCCTAGACGAAGATGATAGTCTACCATTTAATTACATGAAAAATCAAGATACACATTCTAACCTTTAACAAACCATAACCAGCATAAATTAATTAATTAATAAATAATTAAATAATAATTTAATCAACCATAATTAATTAATAGATATTCACCATATAATTCATGACAGCATAAAAATATATAGAAACCTAGAGTGTCAACTCTCTAAAAATTAAATTGAAGCATAGGAGAGATCAAGATCACATAATTTATGCATATAGCATGATCACAAACTTGTAAATTTATGTAAAAATCATGGCTCGAATACCAATTTTTGGAAAAGTAGTACGCAGTATAATTTTAAAAATTTTTCTACTGAAGTATTTTTCAAAACATAAGTTTGACATGCTATATGCATAAATTAACCAGATCTTACTAACCTTGCTTGTCAAAAAGCTCCCGTAATCAATGAAGAGAAAGGACATTATAGAATGACCTCAACCAATTGGCCTTCTTTGTTATTCTCTATCCATGACTGGTGTGTGTATGGGCACACTCGTATAGCTCTTCCACAATTGGCTCTTCTTCCAACCAATTGAGAAATACCCAAAGCTTTGTAGAGTCTTAATGGCAGAGTACTCACTCTACATTTTGTTAGAAAAATAGTACACAGCGAAATTTTAAAATTTTTATACAAGAGTATTTTTCAAAACACAAGTTTGACATGCTATATGCATAATTTGACTAGACCTTGCTAACTTTGTTTGCTAAAAAGCTCCCGCAATCGAAGAAGAGAAAGGACGTTGTAGAAGGACCTCAACCAACTGGCCTTCTTTGCTATTCTCTATCCACTACCAGTGTGTACGTGGGCACACTCGTATAGCTCTTCTACTAGGCGACTCTACTCCAACCAATTGAGAAATACCCAAAGCTATAGTTCTTGATTTGTGAACAGTAACTTTTCGAGGAGTTTCAGTGCCTCACTAGTAGGGTCTCACTCTAGATTTCTTAACTGATCTAAACAATAATGAGTCTAACTCTCTTTTTTATAGAGGTTGGGCCTAGGGGTCAGTCCTTATTAGATAAGGCCTCAAAAATTTGAATCAGAGTCAATATTTGATAAAATCTGCATGAAAACATGTGATCTATTTATCTCTCGGTCGGCAAGCCAAACTGGCAAATTGACGTGCCAAACTTATTCTATTAGCAGAACAAACTTAAAGATCAGTCTGTCAAACTTACGATAAATGATCCCTACAAATCCTTTATTTTTCACCTGAGATTCTTGGGATAGATCCTCAGCTTTAATTCAAATAACCTAATAGAGAAGTTATCTATTAAAATAGTCATATCTAGATAATCTCCAGGAAAATAAATATTCTTGATAATTCAACAAGTTTATCATGAATTAAATTTTTTAAAATTAATCCAACTGATAAACAGACAAGAATTATTTGATCCTGATAATACAACATGTTTATCTTGAATTAATATTCACAAAATTAATTTAATCGATAAATAGACATGAATTATCTGATCCTATCAAATTTTCAGCCAATTTGATAATTTGATACAAGTCACTAGTTATTGGAAAAGCACACCATATCGTTACAGGATTTTTTATGAGCTAGTAAAGGGGACCTGATGGACCTATATAGTCCAAGCTCCTAATAATTATGAAACCCAATATCCTAGATATACATTTTAAATTATCAACTCTAACGCTACTCAGCTAAAAGCTCACAGCTACACTATCGAACTATATAGAAGTACAAAGCCCATATAGCTTAGTTTTCATAACATATCATAATGTGTCGTATTCCCATAGAATTATCCATAATCTACTTAAGGAAAAATTATGTCTTACCTTTCTGATTATTTTTATCTTATGTTCTATTATCTCACCATCGAAAAACTTACCATCCAAAGGTAGTATACCATTCAGTTACACCTATGTATCCAAATGGTCGAGCGCTCTAGTTTTTCCATTACAGGAAAACGCATATAAGAGGATATCAATAACTCCTAAAGAGGAGCTATGGGTTCCGTATCTATGAATAACAAGTCTACGTTATTCAGAGTCATGCCTCATTATTTACCGGCATGTGTGCCAACATAAAATGTAGATGTCACCCTTTGGTATATCAAAAGACATAAGTCAAGACAACGGCCCCATTATTTATCTCAAGATTAAGATACAACACATATAATTTTCTAAAGTGAATCAATTTGCTAAGGTAGAATTATTAATCCAAATCAATTCACTTTATGTCCCTATCAAATACATTGTCACCCAAGACAATGCACTAATGTTTCTATTTGTGGAGTCCTCCTCCGATGGCCGAGGCAAACTATCTCCAATTAGGGATGTAGGCAACAAAACAATCTTCGTATGAATAAAGCGCCTAGCTTTATTGCCTCGATTGTGGATCTTATGATTTAGACCGTCACCTTAAAAATTGTGTCTTTTAGATAATCTATCTATCATATGCCCAATTCTCAAAGGTTTAGATCGATAATCTTAGACTTTTATTTGCTTATCATACATTCAACAAATATGAACTAAAGACGACAAGATTTGGTATATAAATAATAAATAAATTCTTTATTGATAAAAACATCTCCAAAAACATATTACATTTTTACTCATTATGGCATACATGTCTAACAATCTCCCACTTGCACTAAGTGAGTAAATATGACAAATCTCGCATCCCCATAGCTTCCACATGCCTCTAAAGACTCTCTTAGTAAGTGTCTTCGTAAATAGATTAGCTAAATTGTCCTCTCACGCGATTTTATACATAGTGACATGCCCACCTTCTATGAAGTCCTTTATCACATGATACTTCCGATCAATATGCTTACTCTTCTTGTGAAATCTTGGTTTCTTAGCATTAGCTACTATCACATTGTTATCATGGTATAGTGATACCGCCTTATCCATACTAGGAACTACCTCAAGATCCCCATGGAACTTACGGAGCCACTTTACTTCTTTCGAAGCATCACTAGTCGTCAAATACTTTGGTACATCAAAAGACATGTAATAGATTCTTTATTGATGAAAATACTCCTTAGGGCATACATGTCTACCAGTGGCACCATGAAGGGAAACTTTAGAGCGCTAAGGCGCTACTTCATTGCACCGTGGTGCTATGTTTGCTGCCTTTTGTGCACGTTTGTGCAGGTTAGGGCCGTGGCACTCAATTGTTTTTTTTTTTTATTCTTTCATTTCATTCCTCTAATTTGCTTCTTCAATCAAGCTTCGTATGATTGGGCTCTATATCTTCAACATTATGTAGACTCCACCGCCTATTGGATGCTTGAAAATGAACACTGACACATTGGTCCATTAAGGTATTTATAGAATTAGTGTCGATGCTATTGTTAGATTTGAAAATGGTGTTGCTTTAGCCTGTGTGGCGAAGAGAGTTGAAGGAAAATTCTCATCTTTCCTCACAAAATGACCTTCTTTTTTTAAGAATCAAGGAAACATATGTAAATGGAAATAAGTGCTTTACTTTTTACACTACTCATAAATTTCTATAATTAAGAAAATATACAGTTCATCTAATTCAAATTTTTGTAATAAGAAATACTTATGAGATCAAGTATATGCATATTTTCCTCTTGAAAGATAAGTATGTGGTTACTTCCTTTAAAAAACTTAAAAAAAAAGAAGAAAATATGCTATTAGATATTTTCATGTATAATATGTTTGAGAAAATATGTGGATTTAAAGCATGGAAATAGAAGTTATTAGATATTTAAAAAAAAATATTTGGTGCACAAGAGGACATGATAATTTGGTTTTAAAAATTGATGGTTTGAGTGTAATAGAAACTGAAACTACCATTGTACATGGTGGGTTTCAGCTTCATGACAAGCAATTTGGACTTGTTAGGCCTAGTTAAACTTTGTTGGAAAAAAATAGAAAAATAAAAATCATATAAGCTAATTTTGTGGTCATTTTTCCCCTATGTTTATTAATATTTATATACTATCTTTATAAGTAAAAAAATCATCAATTACAATTCATAATTTACATTTGGAAAACTGCAGTAAATGCCAAATTCAGAAAAATATAGCAAATGTTAGATATATTTTAAGATGATAATAAATATCATATTCCAATTCGTCTATTCAAATTAAATAATGATAACTCTACCATACAGAATTTTTCATCACTTTTTCATGTATAAAAATAAGCTAGTTCTTAGGACTTTTAGCTTATTTTATTTTATATTGAACTTTAAATACTTTAGTGTAATTTTGGATTTATGTAATTTCATTTAGTTTTGTTTCTTTTTATTTCATTTCATTTAGGTTTGATTTAGTTTTATTTTGATTTTGATTTTTATTATGTTCATTTTTCAGTTAGTTTAGTTTAGTTTTATTAAATTTTACTTTATTTATCCCTTAAAATATTTATGTTGTCTCAATTGTATATATTAAATTAGGTGACAAGGCTAAAGTGTTATTTAGAATGAAATTAGAGTAAAAAAGATAGTAAAAATTTGAATTTCAAATGTTTAAAGCAAAGGCTCATATGCAAGAATTGAAGAATCCAAAAGTTGTGCTCCAGGCCATCAGATCAACCTGCCAATCATGCCTTGCCATGTGGCCCACCTATTGACCACTTCCTCATAGCCCTCACTCTAGTGCTGTGCATTCCACATGACTCTTGTAAGCCCACATCCGTTGCCTATCTAGAAGGCACCACGTGTCCAGCCCAAGCCCAAATCCAATCCCATGGTGCCACGTGTTGCCTGAAAAAGAAATAAAAAGTTAGAATGAAAAAGACCCCAGCTGGCACCGAGGAAGGGAAAAAGAAAAGAAAAGAAAGAAAAAAGAAAAAAGTGGGAGTGAGACTTGGGGAAAAGAAAAGCTGATAGGGGTTTTGTGAAGGAGAGCATGTAACACCTATCATTTTCTTCTACTAATATTTATGCTAAATTAACGTTAGAACAATGCATTTTACCTTCTATTTCTTATTAATGTTAAGCTAATCAATGTTTTGTTACGTAATGTCGTAGGTGACAGCCTTAAGATATTGGTGTGCTTGAGATGTTCATGTCAAACAAATTAAAAAATATGATGATATGCATGATGAGTTTAATTTTTTTTAAAATATCACTACATGCCTTGGAGTTATATTTTTGTGATGATGTGAACTTTTTTTACACATTTCTCATCTTTGTAATATATGTGATTGTTGTGCATATTTAATACTATGTGTTAAAATTACATATATGTATATGTAAATTTTTAACTTCATATGTTTATTATGTTTTAAGATAAAATTCATTTATCATTGAGTACTCAGTGGTTATGAATGTCTACTTGATATGCTCTATATAATTTGTATTTTTAAATGTGTTTTTCATGTCTTCTTATTTTTCTTTGTTTATTTATATGTTAAGCATGTCACATAAAAATTCCAAAAGCATATCATACATATTTTATTATATATGAATGTTTGAATGAAGAGTGTCCACTATTTAGCATGTCTGATATTAATATTAACTCTGAATTCAAACTTGTATTTTTGATTATTTTGAATTTATTTAGAGTTGAATTTTGGATATGTTATGCTTTTTCGTGTCAATTTTGTGTGATTATGTTTATAAATTATTTTATGGCATAAATAATTTAGTCTATAGTTTTTAATTAGGACTGCTCACTGCCTAGGTTTTGCAGGCAGATTTTGTAATATTAATTATTTAATTTATTTAAATTATCAATTGAAACTTTTATGACTAAATAAAATTTTGATAGTTATGTATTTGTGTGCGCTTTATTCTTGCAATTGTCATGCTCGAATCGATTGTGAATGGAAAGATAAAAAGTAATGAATCCTTGTTGGCCAATTTTGTTGCAAGAATGTTTCTTAACTAGAAAAGTATGTTTACGAGTTAAAAATGTTTTATTTCATCAAGCATGATATTAAATGATGTAATATTATGTTTAATAGTAATGTAAACATGAATAATAATTTCATGTATTGTATGATTGATTGACATGGACACTTTAAAGGATGAGCACACTAAGAACCACTGCTACATCAACCAATTTATTGTTTAGTAAGCAAGCAACTCAAGTAAGTACATTCTCACTTGCAACATGATAAAGTTTATGAAAATGTTAAGTAATGTTTTATAGTAAAACATAGCTCTCTTACATAGCTACATGATTAATGAAGGGAAAGGGGGACTTAACCCTATGTTGCGCACCGATTGAACTATGAGTTGAGAGATTATACTCCCCATGTCAATAATAAGGTCTTAGGCAATTGCATATGCAAGCAATGACCTATAGACGACTTACCTCAATGAAGTACGATATGGGGTGGAGCTGGCCAGCCACAAAGTGCATCAATATACTTTCATGTCATCCTTTTAGGAATTGTATGCAAAATAGGATGGTGGTGTTTTTTCATGCCCAACGCAAATGATACAGATAATCTCATCACAATTCAATGCCTGAGCAAAAAGGCTATATTCGTCATCATTATCCCATGTTTGGAGGCCATAGAATTTGTTTATCGCCTTCTTTGAAAAGTTGACCTCATGCCCCCAAACTGTAGTGAAAAAATCATCATGCTCAAAAACATTGGCATAAAATTCCCGCACTAAAAGGGTAATGGTGTCCTTTTGTGGCTGAACAAATTTCTCCCAACCTCTGTAATGGATGTTTTACAATAGTCAACTAAGAATGTGTGTAGATGGCTCTAGTTCTATCCCCTTCTCTGAAAATGGGACTTTCTTCTTGATGGATCGTTTATACCAAGCAAAGTCTTTTGCTGACACAAAGTGATTAGCCTTGTGGTGCAATGAAGAGGAAAGCTTAGCTCATTTTGATGATGCTATTGATGCCATATTTTTCTATCTTAACGAAAGCTCCCACAAAGAAAATAATCAAAAACCCACTCACAACCAAGAATTCCCACCAAATAATGCAACCCAATTCAAACAACCAATGAATTCAAGTCCTAAACAATCTTGATGTCTCACAAAAATTTTGTCGAATGGTTGGTGTGCAGAGAATCACCCCAATCTTAAAACACTCACTACATAGCATTGAAACTCCTCAAAAGCCACAAATCACAAATGAAACCAATCTAATTCAAATAACAAGGAAGCACAATAACTTTTATCAGCAATCTATCCAATCCACAGCTAGAACCATAACTCATCCAACTTTTTCAAAAAACCTTGTGGTGAAACACCCACCTAATATAAGTTTAAAATATATAACACATTGATATTAAGTGCTATTACTCTTAATTATTTACAATTATAATGTTAAGTACATAAGGTTTATATAAAAATATGAGAAAATTTGAACTTTTGAAATTCTTTATATAACTAGAGTATAACTTTACTTTACAAACTTAAACTAGTTGTGTTATATTCATAATATAACACAAATCTCCTTTGATCATTATTTCAAACACACACATAACTTTACTTCACATGAAATGGTATTTTCAGCATTAGTAGTCTTAAAACCATTATTAAACTCCTAATTTCAACTCATCCATCATAATTGTATATCAAACACTGCTAGAATTCACTTTTTCATTTTTTTCTAAATCGAATCCATCTTTAGGATATCCCAATTCATTTAGTTATTAATATAATCAAACACATCTGAAATGATTATGAAATATTATATAATGTAATTAATGTCATGAAATAATGCAATGCAATGGTTAAAAAGTCTGTGAGAATACCGGGCTATTGGAAAAAATAATACGTAGCGAAATTTTAAAATTTTTATATCAGAGTATTTTTTAAAACACAAGTTTGACACGCTATATATATAAATTAACCAAAAAGCTCCTGTAATAAATGAAGAGAAGTACCATTCTAGAAGAACCTCAACCAACTGGCCTTTTTTGTTATTCTCTATCTATGATCAAAGTGAGTGTGATCTCATGTCGTTCAGCTTTTCTCAGGTGGCTCTCCTTCCAACCAGTTAAGAAACACCTAAAGCTAAAATTCATGATTTGTAAATGATAGCTCTTTGGGGAGTTTCAGAGTCTCACTCTAGATTTCTCAATTGATCTTAATAATAATGAGACTCACTCCGTCTTTATAGAGGTTGGGCCCTGAAGTTAGTCCTTATCATGTAAGGTCTTATAAAATCGAATTAGAAGCAAATCAGAATCAATATCTGATAAGATCAGTGTGAAAATATGTGATCCTTCTATCACATATTTGGCAAGCAAAACTGGCAGATCGGCCTGCCGAACCTCCTTAATCGATAGGCCTGCCAAACTTGCAATAAAAAGTTCCTTACGAATCTTTATTTTCCACCCGAGATTCTTGGGATAAAGCCTTAGTTCTAATTCAAATAACCCAATAGAGAAGTTATCTGATAAAAACAATCATATCTAGGTAATCTCTAGGAAAATAAATATTCCTGATAACCGATAAACAGACATAAATTATGTGATCTTGATAATTCACTGGGTTTATCTTGAATTACTTTCATCACAAAATTAATTCAACCGATAAAAAAATATGAATTATCTGATTTTACCAAATTTCAGCCAATCTGATAAATCTAACATTAGTCACCAATTATTGGAAAAGCACACTCTATCATTACAGGATTTTTATGAGCTAGCAAAAGGGACCTGATGGCCTGTATAGTTTAAGCTCTCGATAATTATGAAACCCAATATCCTAGATATACATTTCATAATCATCAACTCTAAAGCTACTCCAGTAAATGCTTATAGCTATACTCTCGAACTATATAGAATTACGAAGCCCATATTGCTAAGTCTCCAGACATATCATAATGTATCGTATCCCCATAGGTTTATCTATAATCTGCTTCAGGACAAGTTTTGTCTTACCTTCTTCAATATTTTTATCTTACATTCCATTATCACACCATTAGAAAACTTACCATCCAAAGATAGTATACCATTTGATTACACCTATGTATGCAAATAGTTGAGTGCTCCAGTTTTCTAATTACAAGATAACGCATATAAGAGGATATCAACTACTCCTAAAGAGGAGCTATATATTCCATATCTATGAATAACAGATCTACGATGTCAAGAATTTGTTAGACAAGTATGTCCCAAGGAGTAAAAATGTAATAAGTTTTTGTAGACATTTTTATCAATAAAGAATTTATTTATTGTTTATATATCAAACCTTGTCCTCTTTTCATTCATATTTTTTGAATGTGTGTTAAGCAAACAATAGTCTAAGACTATCAGTCTAAACCTTTAAGAATTGGGCATATGATGGACAGATTATGCGGAAGACATGAATCTAAAGGTAACGGTCTAAATCATAAGATCCACAATTGAGGGAATAAAGTTGGGCACTTTATTCATGTAAAGATTGTTATGTTGTCTATGTCCCCATTGAGAGATGATTTGTCTTGGCCATCGGAGGTGGACTCCGTGAATAGAAACATTGGCACGTTGTCATAGGTGACTATGTGTTGGATCAGGACATAAAGTGAATTGATTTGGATTAATAATTCTGTCTCGGCAAATCAATTCACTTTAGACAATCATTGTATATCTTAATCCTGAGATGAATAGTGGGCCTGTTGTCTTGACTTGTGTGTTTTGATGTACCAATGGGTGACACCCACATCTTAATAAGTGTTATGCATCCCGGTACGTTGGAGGCATGACTCTTGGTAGTGTAAACCTATTATTCATAGATATGGAATCCATAGCTCCTCTTCAGGAGTAGTGATATCCTCTTATATGTATTATCCTATAATTGAAAAACTGGAGCACTTAACCATTTGGATACATAGGTGTAACCGAGTGGTATACTGTCCTTGGATGGTAAGTTTTCCGATGGTGAGGTAATGGAATGTAAGATAAAAATAATTTGGAAAGTAAGACAGAACTTGTTCTTAAGCTGATTATGGATTATCATATAGGGATGTGATACACTATGATATGTAATAGAGACTTAGCTATACGGGCTTCGTAATTCTATGTAGTTCTTAGTGTAGCTCTAAGCTTTTAGTGGAGTAGCATTAGAGTTGATAATTATGAAATATATATATGGGATATTGGATTTTGTAATTATCAGGAGCTTGAACTGTATAGGTCCATTTGGTCCCCTTTGCTAGCTCACAACATCCTGTAACGACACGGCGTGTTTTTCCAATAATTGGGAACTTATGTTGGATTTATTACATTGGTTGAAATTTGGAAGAATCAAATAATTCATGTCTATTTATCGGTTGAATTAATTTTGTGATAAAAATTAATTCAAGATAAACTTGTTGAATTGTAAGGATCAGATAATTCTTGTCTGTTTATCAGTTGATTTGATTTTTGGATAAATTAGATCAAGATAAACTTGTAGAATTATTGGGAATTCATTTATCTTCTTAGAGATTATCTAGATAAAGTTATTTTAATTAGATAACTTTTCAATTGGGTTATTTGAATTAATACTGAGATTTATCCTATAGAATCTTGAGTGAAAAATAAAAGATTAGCTGAGATTTTTTATCGGTAGTTCGGCATGCCAATCCTCAAGTTTGGCCTGTCGATGAGGCAAGTTCGGCCTGCCTATTAGGTAGATCGGCTTGCCTATCGCGTAGTGAAAAGATCACACATTTTCATGCAGATTTCATCCAATATTGATCTGAATTTGATTCTGATTTGAATTTTTGAGACCTAATCTGATAAGGAGTGACCCTAGATCCAACCTCTATAAATAGGGGGTAAGTCACACAAGTTATTTAGATCAATTGAGAGATTAAGAGTGATACTCTGCTAGTGAATCTAAAAACTCCCTAATAGCTTTTGTTCACAAATCACGAACACTTGCTTTGGGTTTTCTTGATTGGTTGGAAGGAAAGTCACCTAGTGGAAGAGCTGTACGTGTGAGCCCACACTCACTCCGATCGTGGAAAGAGAATAGCAAAGAAGAGCAGTTGGTTGAGGCTCTTCTAGAACTTTACTTCTCTTCATGTTTTACGAGGGTTCTTCGGCACACAAAGGTTAGTAAGATCTGCTTAAAATATGCATATAGCATGTCAAACTTGTGTTTTAGAAATTACTCTAATGTAAAATTTTTAAAATTTCGCTGCGTACTATTTTTTTGAACAATAACTGTAGTTTCTGAGACTTGTTCTAAGGAGTTCATCCTGTCTAGAGCTTCGTATGACTTGAGCAATAGACTAGATGTGAATTTGACTGAGTTGATGAACAGTTGCAAGGGTTTGAAAACTTGATCATGGAAGAAAAAGAAGAGGGACCCAAAGAAACTAAAGTGTTTCTTCTATGGGAAGGTTAGGAATATCAAGAAGAATTATAAGGAATTCCAAGCTAAAAGAGGTACGTGCAATCTTCTATTTGTTGAGACATGTTTATTTGAAGAATCAAGTGACAGCTTGGTCATAGATTCTAGAGTGACAAATCATGTTTGTGTCTCTCTATAGGGGTTCAAGAAAATGAGAAGTCTACTACATGAGTACTATACGTTACGGATGGGCGATGGATCCTTCGTATTGGCTAAAGTAGTGTGAGATGTCTATCTTTATTTTCACCATTATCAGAGTTTAGTTTTGTGACATTGTTTTCATTTAAGGATTCTTATTCTGTTTCTTTTAATAATAAAGTTGTGATTTGTAAAAACAAATTTTTATCTATAGTGGATGATGCAAAACAACATATATTTTATGAAACCTAAGATGTAATCACTGCTAAGCACTTGGATAATTGATAACTCTAAAGGACTTAAAACTTCTCATTTTATTAAGTCTTATCTTTGGCATTGTGATTAGGTCATATTTACATGAAT
The DNA here is from genome assembly GCA_025403435.1 of Artocarpus heterophyllus. Classification (NCBI taxonomy): domain Eukaryota; kingdom Viridiplantae; phylum Streptophyta; class Magnoliopsida; order Rosales; family Moraceae; genus Artocarpus; species Artocarpus heterophyllus. The sequence goes on along the minus strand of CM046354.1, from coordinate 33,162,972 downwards.
AGGATTCAAAGGTTTGCAAAGGATGGACCTTTAAGTCATTTAGAGGTAGAATCTATACCATAATGTGAATCCTATTTGGAGCTCAAAATGACCAAAAGACCATTCAGGTCTAAGGGCAATCGAGCCGACAGGGGTTTAGAACTTTTGCATAGTGATGTTTGTGGTCCCATGAATATCAAGGCATGAGGAGGGTATGAGTATTTTGTCACTTTTATTGATGATTACTCGAGATATGGGTATGTCTACCTAATAAATCATAAGAGCAAAACTTTTGTCAAGTTCAAGGAGTTTCAAGCTAAAGCAGAGAAGCAATTAGCTAAACCTATAAAGATACTTTGATCTGATCTAGGTAGAGAGTACCTCTCTGATGAGTTCTTACGATGCTTAGTAAAGAATGGGATTTTATCCTATTTGACTATAGTAGGCACTCCACAGTAGAATAGCATGGCTGTGAGGAGGAATAAGTCATCGTTGGATATGGTTAGGTCCATGATGAGTTATTCAACTTTTCCTTTTATCTTTTTCGGGATATTCACTGCAAATTGCATGTTATTTTTTGAACAATGTGCCTTCAAAATCGATTCCTAAAACTCTTCACAAGTTGTAGATGGGTAAGAAGACATCCTTAAACCATATTCGAATATAGAGATATCCTGCTCATGTGTTGGACAAGGAAGCGAATAAATTGAAAGCAAGTTCAGAGGTGTGCATGTTTGTGCATGTTTGTAGGATATTTAAAAAGAACAAAAGGTGGTTATTTTTATAACCTAAAAGAAAATAAAGTCATGGTTTCAATGAATATTAACGACTTTAAGTCTTGTAGTAGAGTGGTTCTTGAGGAGTTGGCTATTGATTTGATTACTCTCGGGTTCTAGTTGAAATAAATCCAATCAACATAGAAAAATTGCCAAAAAACAACCTAAGAAGATTCAACGAAGTGGGAGGATCGGGCGCCAACTCAAAAGGTATATGTTCAATGGTGAAGCTTACTTGGCTTAACTGATTAATTTTAATAAGGATCCTTCACTTACAAAGAAGCCATGGAGGTTGTTGATTAACAGCCATGGACAGAAGCTTTGAATACTAAGGTGAAGTCTATGAAGACTACCAAGCTTGGGAGCTTGTGGACTCTCCCAAAAGGGTAAAACCCATAAGGTGTAATTAGGTCTACAAGAGAAAGGGAGGAGCAGATAGGAAAGTCAAAACCTACAAGACTAGACTTGTAGGAAAGAGATATTTGCAAAAGGAAGGAATCGACTATGAGAAAACATTTTCACCTATAGCCATGCTTAAGTCTATCCATATTTTCATGTCCATCACTACTACTCTTGATTACGAGATTTGTCAAATGGATGTCAAGATGGCTTTTTTGAATGGCTACCTTGATGAGACCATATATATGGTACAGCCAGATGGATTCAAAGCTAAAGGTCAAGGGAAAAGGTCTATAAGCTACTAAAGTCTATTTATAGACTTAAGCAATCTTTCCATTGTTGGAACATAAGATTTGATCAAGTGATCAAAGACATGAGTTCAAATAGAACATGGAGGAACCATGTGTTTGCAAACATTTTAAGGATAGGATAGTGTTTTTTATACTGTTCTATGTAGATGACATTATGCTTGTTGGCAATGACATTAAGGCATTGTCATTAGTCAAAATATGGTTGACAGAGTAGTTTGACATGAAGGACTTGAGTTAAGATAATTATGTTCTAGGTATCCAAATCTTTTGAGATAGGATGAACAAAAAAATTGCTTTATCCTGAGATACCTACATAGACAAGATTCTCAAGAAATATGCAATACAGAATTCTAAGAAAGGTGGGCAAACATTTAGATTTATAATTTTTCTTTCCAAGAATGACTCTCCAAAGCCTAATGAAGAACAAGAATACATGAAGAATGTGCCTTATGCTTTGGTACTAGGTGGTCTCATATATGCCATGCTTTGCACATGGCCTGACATATGTTATGTAGTCAGGATAGTGAGTCAATTTGAGTCAAATCAAGGACCAAAGTAATAGGCTATGATCAAGTATATTTTCAAGTACCTAACAAGGACTAGAGTTTACATGCTAATGTATTCTGGTGAGGATATTTTCAAGTACCTGACAAGGACTAGAGTTTACATGCTAATGTATTCTGGTGAGGATCTAACACCTCTTGGATACATTGATTCAGATTTCCAATCTTATTTGGATTCAATGAGATCAACTTCAGGATCTATGTTTTACTCTAGGAGGAGGCGCCCTTGTTTAAAAAAGTGTCAAGCAAGATTGCACTTCAGATCCAATGATAAAGGCTGAGTATGTGGTAGCTAATTAAGCTTCGAAAGAAGCTGTGTGGCTCCGTAAGTTCCATGGAGATCCCAAGATAGTTCTAGAATGGATAAGTAGATAGCATGGCATTGTGATAACACTTAGTGATAGCTAATGCTAAGCAGCCAAGATTTCACAAAAGAAGTAAACATATACCTCAGAAGTATCATATGATAAAGGACTTCATAGAGAATGGACATGTTGTAGTATGCAAGATTGCATCCGAAGATAATATAGTTGATCCTTTCATGAAGAAACTACCAACGAGGGCTTCTGAGAAGCACGTAGAGGCTATGGGGATGTGTAACATGTCACATTTACTCACTAAGGGCAACAGGGAGAGGCGCCCTATGATTTAATAATATAATAGTTTTTTAGAGACATTTAATCAATGAAAAGTTTATTATTTATTTGCATATATCAAATGTTATCCTCATTATGTTCATTTATGTTGAATATATAATAAGTACACAAAAGTCTGAGACTTCAATCTAAGCCTTTAAGATTGCGCATATGATGGACAGATTATGAAACACCCTAAAATTAATTAAGTAAGATTAATGTGTAACATAGTGTATTAGTGTGCCTAAATGTAATTTAAACCTAAATTAATTATCTTGTGATGTTTTCAAATTAATTTCACTATTAATTATTTTTATTTGCATTTTATTTGTTATTTTGAATTTTAAAAAAAAAATAATTTGTCAAATGCCAACTACGTCCCATTTTGTAAAACTATGGGTGGCACATGGTTTTACTTTGAAAATTACCAATTCTCCCTCTCTATTTATCTCACTCACTCTCCTTCTCTTCCTCACTCTCACGTTCTCTCTCTTTCACTCTCAAACTCTCTCTCATATCTCTCTCTCACTGCCACTCTCTTTTTCTCTTCCCTCTCTTTTTGATTCAAAAATTTTGAATCTCAAGCCCAAAATCTCAACTGGATTGGAAGCTTGGAGGCTCAATTGAATGTCCACGAGCTCATTTTAGGCTCAAATCCAAGGTTAGTTTGTTTATTTTTCAAATTTTCAAACTTTTCTCAAATTTCAAATTTCTAAATTTCCTTCAAATGTGATAATCTGAGTTTTATGAGCTTAGAAAATCTTTAATCTAGGTTAGGAGAACACAAACCCTCACAAATCAATATCTTAGGAAATCTTTAATCTAGGTTAGTAGAACACAAACTGTAACGTCCTGAAATTTATTTAATGTTAATGTAATGTAAATGATGAATTAGTGTGCCATAATTAAAGTTTTAACATTAATTAGATTATTTGGTTGGATTTTGAATTTTTGGTTGTTTTGTTAAATTGATGCATTCAAATGATTTCTTATTGATTTAAAATGATGTTTTGAGTTTTAAAACACAACAATTTGTAAAATGTTAAAAATACTCTGTTTTGCAAAACCGTGGGCGGCATATGGTTTTCGCATAGTAAAACCGCCCACCGATTTTCTCTATTTATTTCCCTCTTCTCTCTCTCTCTCCTCACTCTCCCGCAACACCTCTCTTTCTCGTCTCTCTCTCTCTCTCTCGGCAGCTCCCTCTCTCTCAATCTCTTTCAAAAATTTTTAAAACAAATTCGAATCCAAGCTTCGGGATAGCAAGGAGGAAGCTCGGGGATGTGATTCGGCAACCAAGAACGCAGATTGAAGCTTCGATTCGAGGTAAGATTCAAAATTTCTAAACTTTTTACAAAATTTTCAATTTTGTGTATTTTTGAAATCTAGGTTTGTTTAAACTTAGAAAACCTTGTGTTTGAGTTAAATGAACTTAGAACAACTAGAATCTAAGCTTAGATTGAAGAAAAACGGATTGAATTCAAGATTTTTCATTTTTCCCCTCATTTTCTCATTTTCGGATTTTTGAGGATTTTGAGTCAAAATCTTGTTTAAATGAGTCCAAACTTGTTTTAGTATGTTTTTCTATCAAGTATAATTGTTTTTCATGCCTGGGATTTGAGAAAAACAGGTTGGAAACAAGATTTGGATTTTGGGGATCGAGAAACCCGTGGATGGGATTTCTGGATTTTCCCAGTTTGGCAGGCCGAACTGTGTGTTCGGCAGGCCGGAGTGATGATCGGCAGGCCAGTGTTCTTCCGACCGGCAGGCCGAATCTGGGAGAATGTTCGGCCGACCGAACTTTGCTTCCAGTAGGCCGAACTGTGCAGTTCGGCAGGCCGAAGCAGGGCGTCCGGCAGGCCGACCGAGGCATGGAAATTTTTGTGATTTTTACCCGTTTTCACTGTTTTGAACCCAAATTTAAATCCCAACCTTATAGGATGATTTTAAAGGTACAAATGGCACACTAGGACATCATGAAATGATTTAGTAACATAGAATGTTTCGAACCAGATATTAATCGACTTAGTTTGTATCTAGGATCGTTCGTGGTTTCGTGGAGCTAACGTATAGCGGACCGGGATTGCGGTGTGGGGTACTGGCACGAGTATTGAGGTAGGACTTCTATCCTATTTCTTTGGTAGCCTGGTTTTGAAATGATTTGGCTTTGAAAATGATTTCTATCAAAATGTTCTCAACGGTTGTTTGAAAATGGTTTTATCGGTTATATTTTAATATACCGTGATCTGAAATGAATTTCATAATAAATGTAATTGACAACACTCGGTAATTGGGTTTTGAATGATAATGATAATAAACACAAAGGCATGATGCCATATCAGAGATCGGGTCGTGTAGCGATCGACCTTAGGGGCAGGTCCCGAAACCCAGCTGGGCCACTACGGTGGTGATTTCATGGTTTACCTAGGTAAGAGTAAATTGGTGTTTTGATTTGACGAGTAGACTGTTCTGTGTCAGGACGGTTTTACTCAAATTGTTTATTTATTTATTTATTTAAGTTTCCTTTGAATAACTTCTAATAATGCTGTGTTCCTATGCGTTAAACTATTTTTATAAAACTTAGTCCTACTGAGCTTTTCGCTCACGTTTTATTGTTTTAAATTTCCCCCCCCCTTCTAGGTGGTTTCCCATTTAGGTTTGGAGAAGATTCTTCAGACCGAACTCAGGAGCAGTAGGAGAGTTTATTTATATTTTGTATTATTTAATCAAGGCATGTAAGACTTAACTTTATTTGTACTTGGACTGTAATTGTATTTGTGATATTGTCAGAACCATGTGTGCGCACAAGTTGTGGGTTGTGGAACCCATATTCGCGGTTTTTATTTAATTTTTATTACCTGCTTAATATTTATAAATTCTTTTATAAAATGTGGTGGAAAATCTTCTTAATTTTTATTTAATTTGATTCTCAAACTCTCGATTTTTAATTAAATCCTCTTTTAATTAATCTAAATATTCTGCCACGTCACCTCCCGTACTCCGGGGCGTGATAGAATGGTATCAGAGCTGAAGGTTATGAACCTTGGGAATTGTGCACACATAGGTTTGACAATGAAATACCTCTGACAGTCCAAATTTTGTTTTCAGAAGTGAGAGAATGGCACCTAGACGCCGTTCGACAGCTGACGCCGAGTTCGGAAATGATGAGAGCATGATGAGGTCTATGTTTGCGGCTTTCCGACAGATGGCAGCTAGGGCTAGACCGGAAGACTCTAGTGTTGGTAGTCGGCATGCGTTCTTTAAGGAATTTCGGCGGGCGTCAATTCTGACTTTTGATGGCAATGGGGATACGCAGTTAGCAGAGTATTGGTTGGATTCGATCTTAAAGCATCTAGATACTCTTGGTGTGCCTGAGGAGTATCGTGTGGAGTTTGCGGCGTATAAGCTCGAGGGTGGCGCCAACACCTGGTGGAAACAAACTAAGCGTCTGGAGCACGGTGGCGATATCAGTTGGGACAAGTTCGAGGAGCTGTTCTATGATCGGTATTTTTCGCAGGGATATAGAGACCAGAAAGCAGCTAAGTTTTATAGATTGCAACAGGGTGATATGTCAGTTCGGGAGTATGAGGCAAAATTTAACGAGTTGGCTAGGTTTGCTCCATCAGCGGTGGCATCGGAGCGTGAAAAGTGTATTAAGTTTCAGGAAGGACTCAAGGCTCCTATTCGGCGGCAGTTGGTTGCTCTACGGCTTAGGAGTTTCAGAGAGCTTGTGTCGTCGGCGATCTCCGTGGAGAATGATTACGTGCAGTATTGTGAGGACCGAGCCAAGGCTTCAGGAGGACCGCAGAGGAGTGGCAGGAAGAGCACCAGTAGTCGTCCAGCTCCGGGGAAAGGCAAGCAAGGCGGTGCGACCAGTGGCAGTAGCAGTTCGTCTGGCAGCGGGCGCAGCAATCCCTACAGCTTTCATTGTCATTTCTGTCAACAGCCCGGACACATCAAGAGGAATTGCCCGATCAGGAGTGCTCGTCATGGATCGTAGACCGGGGAGGATGCCAGTCGTTCATCTCAGCCTCAGCCTCAGACCCTACCTCCGCCTCCGCAGTACCTGCAGTTGCAGTATCTGTAGTTTTCTCCTCAGCAATTCTCATATCCGGCACGGGGGCAGCAGCCGCAGCATTTTTAGCGCAGTGTTCCTCAGTATAGAGCTCCGAGTGCAGGTAGTGTGCAGTCGTCTCCATCTCAGCAGCATCGGCCGAGTAATCCAGGACCCAGTAATGTCGGTAGAGGAAAAGGAAAGGCGCCAGTGCAGGTTTATGCAATGGCATCTGGAGGGTCAGATTCTCAGACTGGTAACGCGGTTGTCGATGGTATGATTTTGGTTTCTAGATCTTTATCTCGCATTTTATTTGATACCGGTGCCTCTCATTCTCTCATTTCGAGTTCTTTTGTACATGCCTTGGGATTAGAAGTAGAAGAGTTTAATGAACCCCTAGTCATAACTTCTCCCTTGGGGCAGGTGTGTGTAAATTGTATGTGTAAATCCTGTAAAATAAAGATTGGGGATGAGATTTTGAAAAGTGATTTGATTATACTCCCCATGAGTTCCTATGATGTGATTTTAGGGATGGACTGGTTGTCCAGGTATAGTGCAGTCGTGGACTGCCAACTTAGAAAAGTGACCCTAGTGTCTGATAGGGGGACGGTAATCACTTACCAGGGTGGTGGTGATTGGTCAATGAGTGAGCGTCTTATGAAGTCGTGTCTAGGAGGGCGAAGGAATCTAGGTTGTTGTGCTTTTCTTGCCAATCTGGATTGCGAGCCCTATGTTTCGAGTAGTAGTGTAGTGATTTCGGTGGTTGATGAGTTCGAGGATGTCTTCCCCGACGAGTTATCAGGGTTACCACCGCATCGAGAGATTGAGTTCGGTATCGAGTTGTTTCCAGGGACATCACCGATTTCTATGGCACCTTATCGGATGGCGCCAGCAGAAATGAAGGAATTGAGGAAGCAACTTCAGGAGCTTGCTGATAAAGGATATATTCGAAATAGCACATCTCCGTGGGGAGCACCAGTTTTGTTCGCTAAGAAGCACGATGGGACTCTCAGGTTATGTGTGGATTATCGGCAGCTAAACCGTGTTACGGTGAAGAACAAGTATCCTTTGCCTAGGATTGATGAGCTATTTGATCAGTTGGGAGGTTCGTGATACTTCTCGAAGATTGATTTGCGTTCAGGTTATCATCAGCTCAGGATCAAGGAAGAGGATATTCCCAAGACAGCTTTTAGGACTCGGTATGGGCACTTCGAGTTTCTGGTCATGTCTTTTGGGTTGACGAATGCTCCAGCAGCTTTTATGGATCTGATGAACAGGGTATTTAGGCCGTATCTGGATCAGTTTGTGATCGTGTTCATCGATGATATTCTTGTGTATTCTAAGACTTGGGAGGAGCATGAGCAGCATCTTCGGATCGTGCTTCAGACTCTGCAGGAGCCCCAGTTGTATGCTAAGAGGGAAAAATGTGAGTTCTGGTTGACTGAGGTCAAATTTCTGGGTCATGTCATCTCGGAGCATGGTATTTCAGTGGATCCATCCAAGATTGAAGCTATATTGGAGTGGGAACGACCAAGGAATGTAGCAGAGATTCGCAGCTTCTTTGGTCTTGCTGGGTATTACAGGAAATTTGTAAAGGACTTTTCGAAGATTGCAGCTCCGTTGACAAGGTTGATCAAGAAAAATGTCAGGTTTGAGTGGGATGAAGATTGTGAGCTTGCTTTTCAGGAATTGAAGAACCGGTTGACTTCAGCTCCAGTGTTGGTTATTCCTAGTAGTAATGAGCCATATGAGGTTTATGCGGATGCTTCAGGGCGCGGACTTGGATGCGTGTTGATGCAGCATGGACGTGTGGTTGCGTATGGATCGAGACAGCTACGAGCTCACGAGCGGAATTATCCTACTCATGATTTAGAGCTTGCAGCGGTGATCTACGCGCTGAAGGTTTGGAGGTGTTATTTGTATGGAGCATCGTTTCAGGTCTTCTTCGATCACAAGAGTTTGAGGTATTTGTTCACCCAGAGGGATCTCAACTTGAGGCAGCGTAGATGGGTAGAGTACATGGAGGATTATGATTTCGCGTTGCAGTATCATCCCGGGAAAGCTAATGTGGTCGCGGACGCACTTAGCAGGAAGTCTTCAGGGGTTCTCGCTTGTTTGATTTTTGAGGACTGGAGTAGGGATGCGACAGTGAGTGAGTATCGGCTACTGTATCATGAAGATGGTGATCGAGTTTCGTTATATCATGTGGAAGTGACTCCAGCTCTTGTTCGGATGGTGAAGCAAAATCAGTGGCAGGATCAGCATTTGCAGGGGATTTGGTTGCGGATTCAGAACGGGGAGCAGTTTGAAGAATGGAGCGTGCATGCAGATGGATCGTTGCACTTTCGGGAGCGTCTTGCAGTTCCAGTTATCGCCGAGGTGACGAAAGCCGTTCTAGACGAAGCTCATAGGTCTCAGTTTACTATTCATCCAGGGAGCACCAAGATGTATCGCGATCTGAAGAGGCAGTATTGGTGGAGAGGCATGAAGAAAGATGTTCGTGAGTACGTGGCCAAGTGTTCGACGTGCCTTCAGGTGAAAGCTGAGCATCAGAAGCCTGCAGGACAGCTTCAGCCGCTTCCTATTCCAGGGTGGAAATGGGAGCATGTGACGATGGATTTCCTCATAGGTTTGCCGAGGACGGAGCAGCGGCATGATCCAGTTTGGGTTGTGGTCGACAGGTTGACAAAATCGGCGCATTTCATTCCGTTTAGGTCGACGTGTTCCAGGAAGATTCTTGGGGAGTTGTATATGCAGAACATTGTGAGGTTGCATGGAGTTCCTTTGTCCATCACCTCTGATCGAGACACCCGGTTTAATGCTAAGTACTGGAGGAGTTTTCAGGAGGCTTTGGGTACGGATTTGAACTTCAGTACGGCGTTTCATCCTCAGACTGATGGGCAGTCTGAGCGGGTTATTCAGGTTCTCGAGGATATGTTGCGTGCTTGTGCGTTGGACTTCGGCGGGAATTGGAAGCAATGTTTGCATTTGGCGGAGTTCGCGTACAACAACAGTTATCAGGCGAGTATCGGTATGGCACCATTTGAGGCATTGTATGGGCGACCGTGTCGGTCACCTGTGTGTTGGGCCGAGCCAGAAGATAGAGTTATTCTTGGGCCGGAAGAGATTCGTGATAGCAATGAGAAAGTCTCGGTGATTCAAGGTGGGTTGAGAGTAGCTCAGAGTCGGCAGAAGAGCTACGCGGATAGGAGACGTAGACCCTTAGAGTTCGCGGTTGGAGATTTTGTTCTCTTGAGGGTGTCACCTCGTAAGGGAACTATGCGGTTCGGAGTGAGTGGGAAACTCGCACCGAGGTATATTGGGCCGTTCGAGATCACTCAGCGTGTTGGTGTGGTCGCTTATCGGCTTGATCTTCCACCCGAACTTTCTCATGTGCACGATGTGTTTCATGTGTCGATGCTTAGGAAATGTCCACCTGGGCAGGATAAGATAGTTTCGTTTCGTGATGTACAGGTTTAGGAGGATACGACGTACGAAGAAGTGCCGATTCACATTATCGATCAGAAAGTGATTAGCTTGCGTCGTCGTGAGATACCGTTGGTAAAGGTCATGTGGCAGCATCACGGGGTTGATGAAGCCACTTGGGAATTAGAGTCGAGTATGCGGGAATTGTATCTGCATTTGTTTTGTGTTTGAGATGAGTTGTAAATTTCGAGGACGAAATTTCTTTTAGGGGTGGAGAACTGTAACGTCCCGAAATTTATTTAATGTTAATGTAATGTAAATGATGAATTAGTGTGCCATAATTAAAGTTTTAACATTAATTAGATTATTTGGTTGGATTTTGAATTTTTGGTTGTTTTGTTAAATTGATGCATTCAAATGATTTCTTATTGATTTAAAATGATTTTTTGAGTTTTAAAACACAACAATTTGTAAAATGTTAAAAATACTCTGTTTTGCAAAACCGTGGGCGGCACATGGTTTTCGCACAGTAAAACCGCCCACCGATTTTCTCTATTTATTTCCCTCTTCTCTCTCTCTCTCCTCACTCTCCCGCAACACCTCTCTTTCTCTTCTCTCTCTCTCTCTCTCGGCAGCTCCCTCTCTCTCAATCTCTTTCAAAAATTTTTAAAACAAATTCGAATCCAAGCTTCGGGATAGCAAGGAGGAAGCTCGGGGACGTAATTCGGCAACCGAGAACGCGGATTGAAGCTTCGATTCGAGGTAAGATTTGAAATTTCTAAACTTTTTACAAAATTTTCAATTTTGTGCATTTTTGAAATCTAGGTTTGTTTAAACTTAGAAAACCTTGTGTTTGAGTTAAATGAACTTAGAACAACTAGAATCTAAGCTTAGATTGAAGAAAAACGGATTGAATTCAAGATTTTTCATTTTTCCCCTCATTTTCTCATTTTCAGATTTTTGAGGATTTTGAGTCAAAATCTTGTTTAAATGAGTCCAAACATGTTTTAGTATGTTTTTCTATCAAGTATAATTGTTTTTCATGCCTGGGATTTGAGAAAAACAGGTTGGAAACAAGATTTGGATTTTGGGGATCGAGAAACCCGTGGCTGGGATTTTTGGATTTTCCCAGTTCGGCAGGCCGAATTGTGTGTTCGGCAGGCCGGAGTGATGATCGGCAGGCCGGTGTTCTTCCGACCGGCAGGCCGAATCTTGAAGAATGTTCGGCCGACCGAACTTTGCTTCCGGCAGGCCGAACTGTGCAGTTCAGCAGGCCGAAGCAGGGCGTCCGGCAAGCCGACCGAGGCATGGAAATTTTTGTGATTTTTACCCGTTTTCACTGTTTTGAACCCAGATTTAAATCCCAACCTTATAGGATGATTTTAAAGGTACAAATGGCACACTAGGACATCATGAAATGATTTAGTAACATAGAATGTTTCGAACTAGATATTAATCGACTTAGTTTGTATCTAGGATCGTTCGTGGTTCCGTGGAGCTAACGTATAGCGGATCGGGATTGCGGTGTGGGGTACCGGCACGAGTATTGAGGTAGGACTTCTATCCTATTTCTTTGGTAGCCTGGTTTTGAAATGATTTGGCTTTGAAAATGATTTCTATCAAAATGTTTTCAACGGTTGTTTGAAAATGGTTTTATCGGTTATATTTTAATATACCGTGATCTGAAATGAATTTCATAATAAATGTAATTGACAACACTTGGTAATTGGGTTTTTAATGATAATGATAATAAACACAAAGGCATGATGCCATATCAGAGATCGGGTCGTGTAGCGATCGACCTTGGGGGCAGGTCCCGAAACCCAGCTGGGCCACTACGGTGGTGATTTCATGGTTTGCCTAGGTAAGAGTAAATTGATGTTTTGAATTGACGAGTAGACTGTTCTGTGTCAGGACGGTTTTACTCAAATTGTTTATTTATTTATTTATTTAAGTTTCCTTTGAATAACTTCTAATAATGTTGTGTTCCTATGCGTTAAACTATTTTTATAAAACTTAGTCCTACTGAGCTTTTCGCTCACGTTTTATTGTTTTAAATTTTCCCCCCCCTTCTAGGTGGTTTCCCATTTAGGTTTGGAGAAGATTCTTTGGACCGAACTCAGGAGTAGTAGGAGAGTTTATTTATATTTTGTATTATTTAATCAAGGCATGTAAGACTTAACTTTATTTGTACTTGGACTGTAATTGTATTTGTGATATTGTCAGAACCATGTGTGTGCACAAGTTGTGGGTTGTGGAACCCATATTCGCGGTTTTTATTTAATTTTTATTACCTACTTAATATTTATAAATTCTTTTATAAAATGTGGTGGAAAATCTTCTTAATTTTTATTTAATTTGATTCTCAAACTCTCGATTTTTTATTAAATCCTCTTTTAATTAATCTAAATATTCCGCCACATCACCTCCCGTACTCCGGGGCGTGACACAAACCCTCATAAATTTGATATTGATTTGGACGAAATCGAGCTTAATCAACTTTTTTCCTTTTCTCCATTTTTAGATATTTTTTGAAATTTTCTATGTAAAACTTGTTGGAATTTGTTTAAATGTGTTCTAGCATGTTTTGCTATCATTTATGAATGTTTTGTATGCCTAGGAATTAAGAAAAAATGTTTAGCTTGGGATTCTGGACTCGAGGAGGCCGAGACTCGAAGTCTTAGACCTTCTAGATTTTTCCAGTTTGGTAGGCCGATGTTGAGCATTGGCAGGCTAGACTCATGAGTTCAGTAGGCTAAATTCATATCATCGACAGGCCAAACTCATAACGCGTTGAGTAGGCTGGACCTATATGGTTGGTAGGCCGAACTGCAAGCTAGACTAGGGAATTCGGTAGGCTGACCAACCATGGGGAAAAATGATCATTTTTCACTTATTTTCACTGTTTTAAACCCAGATTGAGATTTTAACTTTATAGTATGATTTTACGGATATAAATGGCACACTAGGACACCATGATATAGCTTAGTAGTGTAGAATATCTTAAGCTAGCTATTGATGAACTTAGTTTACATTCAAGGTTGTTCGTGGTTTCATGGAGCTAACGTGTAGCAGATCGGGCCTGTGGTGCTGAGTTGCGATGCCAGATATTTAGTGCTATTATTATTTATGTTAAGTAAATTACCTTTTTATTAGCAATGTCGTAGGTGATATCCATGTGAGATCAATGTGCTTGGGATGTTCATATCAAAAATGTTGATAAGCATAAAGTATTTATTGTTCTTTTTAAGAGTTTCATCTTGCTCTAAATTTATAATCTTTATAGTACTCTAGAATTATGAATGCCCTAGAGCTATATTTTTTTTATAACATATATTTTGTTATATATATTCTTATTTTATAATATTAATAATGTCATGATAATTACATGTGTAACATTTTTTTATTTATGGCGTTAAGAAACTAAATAATATAAAGTGTTCAAGAGAATAATGTGAAAATTAATATTTTGGGGGTTATGGGATTTAATATTATTATTGTGCATAAATAAATTTGTATTATAATTATATTATATAACTATACCTTAATATTATTATTATATCATATTATGTGAATATACATTACATTAATGGTAAAAGTTATATTATATATATATTATGATTTGGAAACGACAATTATATGATTATCTACTAAAAAAAGGTAAAATGGCAAAGTTGTTGTGAAAAGAAAGAAAAAAAAATGGAAAAGAATTACACATTAAAAAAAAAATCTTAGGGTTTTAGCCCACTCATAAAATCTATATAACAACCACCTTTTAGTAATCCTAAACTCATAAGCTCATACTTCATTCTTTCCTCATTGATTGGCTTTGTGCTTGGTTGTCTTCGGCTTTATCAAGATTTCTAATCTTCCTAATTTCTTTCATCTTGGTAAGTGTATCAATCATTGAATATGTTTGTATGATGTTTTGGTTTATTATGTTAGCATTAGAATTATTATTATTATCACATGATTCGTTTATTGTATGTATTTCATGTCAATTGGTAATTGAAAAGAGTAACAATTTGGTTTTTTTATCAACCTTTCATCAAACCCTAGATTAGAGATATCATTGATTTTCATTTTTTTTTTTTATGCCTTATGCCTACTTTTCATACAAACACCTAACAGCCATCGTATTCCAATGACTTTCGATTCTATATTGCTCTATTTATTTTTTTCTTGTATTTTTCTCAAATACTAAACATCTTATGCTTTCATTTGGCCTTTGAATCGCTTGAATCGAAGTTTCATTAAATAGTTATGATTTTTCAAAATTGACCCTAAAAGCTATGCAGTTTTACATAGACCCGAAATTGAGATTGAATTTCGAGGACTTTTTCTTCATGCAAATTATAGTCAAAATATGCACATAATATATCAAATTCTTTGTTTTTGAGTCTAGTTTCTAATGCCATTGGTTTAATTGATTTGGTGTTGAGATGCAATCATTATGAATTTTTAAGTGAATAAAGGTCATTCTGCCTATGTTTGGAAATTATGCCCTAGGTTCACAAATTGTGATTTTGTGCTTCTTGATGCTATTACATGATAAGGTAATGTTCAATGATAATATGAGATATTTATATGTTAACCATGTCATATAAAAATTTTAGACGCATATCGTACATATTTGATTTAAAAGAAAAAGTTTGAATGGAACATGTTCGTTGTCTAGCGTGTCTAATTTTAATATTAACTTTGAATTCGAATGTGTGTTTTTGAATTACTCTAAATTTATTTAAAGCTAAATTTTGGATATGTTATTATCTTATGTGTCTATTATATGTCGTAATTTTTATAAATTATTTTATGATATAAATAATTTAATACATAACTTTTAATTAGGACTGCTCATTGTTCAGACATTACTGGCGGATTTTATGGTGTTAAATATGTGATTTATTTTAATGACCAAATGAAATTTGTCTGACTAAAGAAAAATCTGGGTATATATATGTATCACTTTTTAAGTGTTGCACACCTATGTTTATGTTTATGATGTCCCAAAGGTTGGACTTGTCATGTTTTGTTTGGGACTAGCTACCCCACTCCTTTCATAACAGTGCGCCTAGGATGTTTATGTTTATGGTGCAACACTTGGGCCCCTAAAGATAAAATGAATGATGTTTTAATATGGAAGTTTAAATGAAAAGATATGTTCTATATAAACTTGTGCCTCGTGTACTACTATGTTTATGATTACGATATTATGTAATAATTTTTAAGAAATATTTTATGTTATTAGATAGGAATGTGTACTTACTAAGCTTATGCTTACTTAGTTTTATATGATGTTGCAAACAAAGGTAAAAGGCATATAAAATAGGTGGAAGATGTGGACGGGCGTGTGCGCTAGGAGTATTGGATTGGAAACAGAATCACGCCATGAAAAAAATTAATTACTTGAACAATGATTTTATTATAAATTTTATTTTTATTTTCCGTACTGATGTTGATTTAAGACTTGATTTAATTTTCTATAGACTGTTGAGATTGTTTAATATTTCTTTAATTGTGGTTTATTGAGGACTATGCTAGGATTCTTTATTTTGATGTGGTTAAATTATTCAAAGATATAAGTATTTTTCTTGAGAGACTTAAACATTGTTTGAAGCTTTGTGTGTCTATAATTTAGTAAATGATTGTATTGTAAACTAACCGTTTCTACAAGTGATCGATTAGTTGAACACTATAAGTGTTTTGTTGGGCTAATCAAAGTGAGAGAAGCAAATCCAGTAAGTAGTTTCAAAAAAAAAATTATGCATGTTTTTCCTAGGCTATTTTGTTTGAGTGTAAGTATTTTATTTAAATTATTATCTCAAAATATTAACATTAATGGTAACAGTAACGATTATTGTGACGTCCATAAGGGGGCATTAAAAAATCATTAGTTTTAACCGATCTAAGGTAGATACCCATTCTCAAGCAGATCTAAAGAGTTCGTTCCTTGTCAGGGATTATTAGACATAATGCCCTAAGGAGTAAAAGTTATAATATGTTTTTGAAGACATTTTATCAATAAGGAGTTTATTTATTATTCATATACCAAATGTCGTCTTCTTTATGTTCATTTCTGTTGAATATATAATAAGCAAATAAAAGTCTGAGACTATGATTTTAAATCTAATCATGCATCTGATGGATAAATTATATGAAAGACATGAACTTAAAGGTTATGTTTTAAATCATAAGATCCACAATTAAGAAAATAAAGTTGGGCATTTTATTCATACTAAGATTATTATGTTGTCTACATCCCTAATGGGAGATGGCTTATCTTGGTCATCAGAGTGGAAACATTGGTGCATTGTTATAGGTGATGATGTGTTGGATCGAGAGAAAAAGTTGAATTGATTTAGTTAATAATTATGTTTGTCCAAATCAATTCACTTTAGACAATCATATGTATTGTGTCTTAATCCTATAGTGACTAATGGGCCTTTATTCCTGACTTATGCCTTTTAATGTATCAAAGGGTGACATCTTGACTTAAAGATGTTACGTATACCGGCATGTTGGAGACAAAACTCTTGATTCATATAGACTCGTTATTCATAGATATGGAATCCATAGCTCTTTTTGTATAGTTAATGATATTCTCTTATATGCATTATCCTATAATTGAAAAAGTAGAGTGCTCAACCATTTCGATACTTAGGTGTAACTGAATGGTATACTATCTATGGATTATAAGTATTCCAATAGTGTAATAATGGAACGTAAGATAAAAATAATCAGAAAAGTAAAATGAAATTTATGCTTTAGCAGATTATGAATATCCTATGAAGATGTGACACATTGTGATATGTTATAGATGGTTAGCTTATTGAAGCTTCGTAATTTTGTATAATTCGAGAATGCAGCTCTAAGCCTTTAGTGGAGTAGCGTTAGAGTTGATAATTATAAAATATGTATATGGGATATTGTATTTTATAATTATAAGAGCTTGAACTATATATGTCCATTAGATCCCCTTTGCTAGCTCATAATTAATCTTGTGACGATACGGTGTGTTTTTCCTACATATTAGTGACTTATGTTAAATTATTAGATTGGCTAAAATTCGAGTTGATTAGATTTAATAATTCATGTTAGTTTATTAGTTGAATTAATTTTGTGAATTAATTCAAGATAAACATTTTAATTATTTGGATAATATTTTATTTGTATGGGTTTGTCTATATATGACTTTTTTAATCAGATTATTTTTTTTTTGGCTTATTTGAATTAAAATTGCGGCTCTATAAAGGATACCCAAATTAAATAAGATAGGATTTATCCAATTGATTTAGATTAGATCTATCAGATTAGCTTGAAGAGTTCGAATTCGATTCGAACTCCAGTATCACGACCATATGGTCGACCGAATACACTAGGCACAATTAACCGTGGCAGTTAGAGTCAAATCTGTTTCACACATTTTTCCTGTAAAATTAACCCAAACTCAAATTTTGATGCCTAATTTGATAATGATTAACCCCAGGTTTGACTACCGTAACTAGGGGTAAGTTTTCTTTATTATTCAGATCACTTGAGAAGCAAAGAGTTAGTACTCTAGTGTGAGGAACTCTTAAACTCCCAAAGAGCTATTGTTCAACATCAAAGATCTTAGCTCTTGGTTTTCTCTTGTGGTTAGAAGGAGAATCACTGGAGGAAAAGCTATACGACGTGTGACCACCCACACTCCAATCGTGAATAGAGAATAGCAAAGAAGACCAGTTAATTAAGGCTCTTCTACAATGTTCTTCTCTACATGGATTCGAGCCATTTGGTATACAAAAGAGGTTAGTAAGATCTGTCATTAATTTATGTATTTAGCATGTCAAACTTGTGTTTTAGAAAATTCTCTGATTTAAAATTTTAAAAATTCTATTGCGTACTATTTTCCAACAATTAGTATCGGAGCTGGGTTTTTACATTAAGTTTATAGGTTTGTAATCATGCTATATACATAAATTATGTGATCTTATTCTCTCCTAGGCTTGAATTCAATTGTTTAGAGAGTTGACACTCTAGCGTTTCTATATAATTAAATATTGTCATGAGATTATATAGTGAATGTTTATTAATTTATTGTGGTTAATTAGATTTTTATTTGATTATTAATTAATTAATTAATTTGTGCCAGTTATGGTTCCTTAGATGTTAGAATATGTATTTAGGTTTTTTATGTAATTAGATGGTGGTCTATCATCACCATTTAGGATTTATTATTTTAATTTAAATGTATAAAATTTTATAATTAAATAATCATTTGAAGTAAACATGAATCTAAAAGATGGAGATGATAAGAGTTTCCTTTTTTTTGTGTTTATAATTTTTTTATGTTTTTGAATTGTTGAAAATAAAATTAAAAAACTACTTAAAAAACTATTTTTTGGAAAAATGTTGGTTCAGCTTTGTCAGCAAGCCAAACCCTTCTGGTCGATAAGTCAATGTTCATAAACTAACAGCCCGAACTTCCAATTCGATAGGTCGGTAGTAGTGCAAAACGTTTTTCGAAAAAGGTACGTTTTTCGGTGTAGTTTTTTATTTTGTTTTTGGGACAATTCTAAGCATGAAATTTTATGATGACCAAAAAAAATAATTATATGAGAGATTCAAGAATAGAAGATGGATGCCACATGAAGAAGGATACAACAAGAAGATACAAGATAAAGAATAGATAATATATGTTTCGATTGATCTTTTGTAATCTTTATTTTCTTTTCTTTAGGATGGAACCATGATATTACAGTTATTTATTTATTATTTTGCTTGCGGCTTTGCATGTTGCTTTGTTTGTCTGTATTATAATATGATTTGCCATGTGTGCTAATAACATGCCATGTAGAGAATAAGGAATGCTATTCATTAAAAATTGTTCATGCATGTTAACATAAAACCTTGACCTTCAAAATTATTTAGTGGGAGAAGGTTTTCGAAGAGAGGACTTACGGTCTGCATCGTTGGTCCATAGGTAGCAAATGATGGTTTTGACCTTTAGGAAGGGATTTCATCATGTACCGAGTTGGATCTCCGAAGGGATAATTTATTTTAGCATGATTTATCATTGTACATCTCTAGGTGGCTATTATAAATCATGAATAAAATAGTTGAAACAATGGTTATACATTCAAGATTAATTCTGTTATTAACCTCTTCTAAAAGCTCTGTCAATGAAATTAATGGCCAAAGAAAATGATTATTAGTATATGCTAGATCATAAGGGTCTTGAATGACATATATTAATTGGAGGGGGTTGTGTTTCTAATTGAATTTGACAAGTCTCCCCTTGGCGGCTTGTTGGATTTTGAGTTGGGAATTGTTGTTGTAATGTTGTGATATTTTCAAGGTTTTCATACAAACACAATTGTATGTTTTCTTGTTTATGTTATCTTACTAAACTGTTGTGGAATGTTTGCTTATATTTGGTATATGAATCTTTATTGTAGATTAAAATTTCTAAAAATGCTTTATCATCAATACTCGATAGAACATGTTAATTGGCAACATTACAGTGATTGGAAAAGGAATCTGTGTCCTTCCAAACCTACTGTGGATTACATAAATGAGCAAATCCAAGCATATGATCACTAGAAAGATACTAACGATCAGGCCCACTGTTACGTTATAGCTAGTATCAATAATGTGCTATAGGCTCAATATGAGGATTATGAGACTACTAAGCAGATCTTGGATAATTTGGAAGGCATGTTTAGAGGCCAAGCCCTAAGAAGAGGAAGGGGCTCTTCAAAAACTCTTAAACTGAAACAAAGACTGGGGACTCCTATGAAGGAGCATATGATGTTAGTCATGGGTTACCTTGTTGAGGCTCAAACCCATGGAGCTGACATCGATGCTGAGTCACAAATAACTATGGTCTTTTAGACTCTATCCAAGGAGTTCATCCTATTTAGAGCTTCATATAATTTTAGCAATAGACGGGAAGTGACCTTGACTGAGCTAATAAAGTAGTTATAGGAGTTCAAAAATCTGATTGGGGAAACTTCTGCTGGCTGTGAGGCTAACTTGTCAGCTGCGTCTAGTTCTAATCCTAACCCAGGGAATGGAAAGAAGTAGAGAGCTAAGAACGAGAAGTCTTCTATCCTAGCAAAAGGCAATGATAAGAAGAAGAAAAAGAAGAACCCGAAAAAGCTAAAGTACTTTTTTTCTCAAGGAGGTAAGAATAAGCTTTTGGTTATTGAAACTCGTTTAGTTGAAGAATCAAGTGACACTTGGGTCATAGATTCTGGAGCAACTAATGATGTTTGTATTTCTCTATAGGAGTTTAAGGAAATGAGAAGTCTGCTACATAAAGACTTCACGTTACAATTGGCCGATGGATCCTTGGTGTTAGCTGAAGCAATAGGAGACATCCTATTGGAAAAACATTATACAGTGGAATTTTAAAAATTTTATATCAAAGTACTTTTTAAAACACAAGTTTGACGTGCTATATGCATAAATTAACCAGATCTTACTAATCTTGTATATGCTAAAAAGCTACTGCAATCAATGAAGAGAAGTAACGTTCCAGAAGGACCTCAACCAATTGGCTTTCTTTGCTATTCTCTATCCACGATCGGAGTAAGTGTGGGCTTACATGTACAGCTCTTTCGCCAGCTGACTCTCCTTCCAACCAATTGAGAGAACCCAAAGCTAGTATTTGTGATTTGTGAACAAGAGCTCTCAGGGAGTTTTTAGAATCTCACCAGCAGAGTTTCACTCTTAATCTCTCAATTGATCTAAATAACTTATGAGACTCACTCCCTATTTATAGAAGTTGGGTCTAAAATCAGTTCTTATCAGATAAGGCCTTAAAAATTTGATCATAATCAAATAAGAAATAGTATCTAATAAAATCCACGTGGAAATGCGTGATCCTTTTATCGCCGGTTGACAGGCAAAATTGGCATATCAGCCTACCAAACCTATTCCATTGGTAGGCCAAAGTTAAAGATCGGCCTATTGAACCTATGATAAAAGATCTTACGAATCTTTATTTTCCACTCAAGATTCATGGGATAGAGCCTCAGTTTTAATTCAAATAACCTAATAGAGAAGTTATCTTATTAAAATAGTCATATCTAGATAATCTTTAGGAAAATAAATATTCCTAATAATTCAATAAGTTTATCTTGAATTAATTCAAAATTAATCCAACCGATAAACAGACATGAATTATTTGATCCTGATAATTCAACAAGTTTATCTTAAATTAATTTTATCACAAAATTAATTCAACCAATAAACAGACATGAATTATCTGATTTTACCAAATTTTAGCCAATCTGATAAGTCTAACATAAGTCACCAATTATTGGAAAAGCACGTTGTATCGTTACAAGATTTTTATGAGCTAGCAAAGGGGACCTGATGGACCTATATAGTTTAAGCTCCCGATAATTATGAAACCCAATATCCTAGGTATATATTTTATAATTATAACTACAATGCTACTCCACTAAAAGCTTGGAGCTGCACTCTCGAACTATATAAAATTACGAAACCCGCATAACTAAGTCTCCATGACATATCATAGTGTATCGTATTCCCATAAGATTATCTATTATCGACTTAAGGACAAGTTCTGTCTTGCCTTCCTGATTATTTTTATCTTACGTTCCATTGTCTCACCATTAGAAAACTTACCATCCAAAGATAGTATACCATTCGGTTACACCTATGTATCCAAATAGTTGGGTGCCAATTATAGGATAACACATATAAGAGGATATCACTACTCCTAAAGAGGAGCTATGGATTCCATATCTATAAATAACAGGTCTACACTATCAAGAGTCATGTCTCCAACGTACCGGCATGCGTTCCACTATTAAAATATGGGTGTCACCCTTTGGTACATCAAAAGACACAAGTCAAGACAATGGGCCCACTACTCATCTCAAAATTAAGATACAATACAAATAAGTATCTAAAGTGAATCGATTTGCTGAGACAGAATTATTAATCCAAATCAATTCACTTTATGTCCCGATCCAACATATCGTCACTTATGACAATGTGTCAATGTTTCTATTCGCGAAGTCCACCTCGATGGCTAAGACAAACCATCTCCCATTAGGGATATAGACAACATAATAATCTTTACATGAATAAAGCGCCCAAGTTTATTCTCTCAATTACGGATCATATGTTTTAGACTGTCACCTTAAGAATCATGTCTTCTGCATAATTTGTCCATCATATGCCCAATTATTAAAGGTTTAGACCAACAGTCTCAGACTATTGTTTGCTTAACATACATTCAACAAATATGAATGTAAAGAGGACAAGATTTGGTATATAAATAATAAATGAATTCTTTATTAATAAAAATGTCTCGAAAAACATATTACATTTTTACTCTTTAGGGCATACACGTCTAACAATCTCCCACTTGCACTAAGTGAGTAAATATGACAAGTCTCACATCTACATAGCTTCCACATGTCTCTGGAAGACTTTCCTAGTAAGCGTCTTTATAAATAGATCAACTAAATTGTTCTTTGACGTAATTTTGCACACCGTGACATGCGCGCCCTTGACAAAGTCCTTAATTACGTGATACTTTCAATCAATATGCTTACTCTTCTTATGAACTCTTGGTTCCTTAGCATTAGCTACCGCTGCACTGCTATCATATACAGTGTTACCACCTTTTCCATACCAGGAACTACCTCAAGATCCCTAAGGAACTTGCGGAGTCACACTGCTTCTTTCGAAGCATCACTAGCTGCCACATACTTGGCCTCTAAAATTGAATCCAAAGTGTAATCTTGCTTCACACTTCTCTAATTGATGGCACCACTGCCTAGAGTAAACACAAAACCCGAAGTCAATCTCCTTGAATCCAAACAAGATTGAGAATCCGAGTCAGTATATCCTAGAGGAGTTAAGTCCTCACCTGAATACACAAGCATATGCCACTCGAGTCCTTCTTATGTACTTGAAAATATGCTTTAGCATAACCTATTGGTTTGGTCCCGGATCCGCCTGAAATCGACTTAAAATCCCAACAACATAACAAATATCCAGTCGTGTGCAAAGCATGACATACATGAGACTACCCACTGCCGAAGCATAGGGCACCTTATTCATGTATTCTCTTTCTTCCTCAGACTTTAGAGAGTCTTTCTTAGAAAGAGTAATTTCAGACCTATATGGTTGCCCACCTTTCTTAGAATCCTACATTGCAAACCTCTTGAGAATTTTATCTATGTAGCCGGCTTATGACAAAGCTATCATTTTGTTCTTCCTATCCCAAAAAATCTAGACATTGAGAACAAAATTAGCCTCACCCAAGCCCTTCATGTCAAACTGCTTGGTCAACCATAATTTGACAGATGGCAGTGCTCCAATGTCATTGCCAATTAGTAGAATATCATCTACATAGGGTAATAAAAAAACCACTTTCCCATTCTTAATGTGTTTGTAAACACATGGTTCATCCATATTTTGTGAGAACCCATAATTCCTGACCACTTGATCAAATCTTATATTCTAAGAATGGAAAGCTTGCTTAAGTCCATAAATTGACTTTAGCAGCTTACAAACCTTACCCTCTTGTCCCTTGACCTCAAACCCATCTGGTTATTCCATATAAATGGACTCATCAAAATAGCCATTAAGAAAAGCTGTCTTGAAATCAATTTGCCAAATCTCGTAGTTGAGAGCGGCGGCTATAGACAAGAAAATCGGGATGGACTTAAGCATGGCTACTAGCGAAAAGGTTTCCTCCTAATCGATTCCTTCCTTTTGCATATAACCCATAGCTACCAGTCTAGCCTTAAAGGTTTCGGCATTTCCATCTATTCCTCTTTTCCTCTTGTAGATCCACTAACACCCTATGGGTTTTTTCTCTTAAAGAAGATCCACAAGCTCCTAGACCCAATTAGTCCCTATAGACTTTATCTCTCTGTTTATGGCCTCTGTCTAGAGTTTCGAATCAACATCCTCCATAGCCTCTGCATAAGTGTAAAGATCCCTGTCATGTTCATCTGGTTCAACCAAGAAGGCCTCCCCATTGAAGATATGCTTCTTGGGTTGACGCCTGATCCTCCCACTATGCTGAAGCCCCTTAGGTTATTGTTCGGGTTTATTTGGTTTTTCTACATTGATTGGAACAGTTTTATTCAAAACCTCCAAAGTTATTGGATCAGTACTTAACTCCTCAAGCACTACTTCGCTTCGAGGCTTAAAGTTGTCCATGTAACTTTCCTCAAGGAAATTTGCATTAATTGAAACCACGACTTTATTTTCCTTTAGGTTATAAAAATAACCCTCTTTAGTCCATTGGATATCCTACAAACATGAAAATTTCCAAACGTGCTTCCAACTTATTCGTGTTGGAATTAAATATGAAAACGCAGCGGAAGAGATGGATCGTTGACAAATAAAAATTTTCCTAAAACTTTATTCATCGGAAATAGCTATATAATTTTAATTAATAATAGAAAGCATTGAGAATTTTACTAACCTTTTTGAAGACAATCAAGGTATCCTAACTTTCCTCTTTGACACCAACATCTTTCAAGCTAAGCCTCCACACCTATGGAAAGACAAGTGGGCATCAAACTGTAAGAATGAATTAACCTTACACTTTTCTGAATCTGCTATATACTCAACACATGAGATAGCAGACTTTTTTTTTTTAGAGAAGAACTCTCAGTTTTTCTCTCTGACTATTTTGCAAAAGTTACGTGAATGATAGATCTATTTGAGACAACTGTTATCTCAACCTTTTTATATTTGAGCAATTAGTTATTTTTTAATTAATTTTAAATTTGAAATAACCACCATATCAGATATATGGAGAATGGATATAGTCTACATTCCTTATCCTTTTATTATTCTAAAAAAGAATCACCAAAAAAGATTATTTAAGCTTTTATTTAGATATATATATATATAATTGTTTTCGTAAACGTAGACTTACGTTTACCTTTTTTTTTATTTTTTTTAAACCGAATCACCTTTAATATATATATATAAAATATATAATATATAAACGTATACATAAACGTTTAAAATGTAAACAAATTCAAAAAGTAATATATATATTAATATATAATAAAATCTTATATATATATATATATAAGATTTGGTTCAAAAGATATATATATCTAAAATCAAAAAATAAATCATATTTATTTAAAATTAGATTTTTCAAACTAATCAATTAATCATTTAATTTTGTATCCAAATAGAAAAAGGCAAAAAATGGTCCCACCACACATGTATTATACACAAAATAAAAATTATATGTAAATAATCTTATTATTCAAATGTTATTAATTAATTAATTTAAAAACCATATTTAACTAATCTCGTTAGTTAAATATAATCAATTAATTAATTAACTAATGCTTAGTTAAATTATTACAACATTTATCACATTATATGTCATAGAGAACATTTTTCTATGTCACATTAATAATTTAAGTGTGAAGTAATTAATTTAGAATTCAATAATTTCAACTTACATATGTATAATTCATTTTATGCATTAAATCTAGTATAGTGTTATAGAGGTGGCATTGGGGACCTATGGACCTATAACCCAAGCTCCAAAAAATTTGACAATTAATCAAACTCTTTAATTAATGTGTCAAATTTATTAGTTTCGGTGTTACTCCACTAAAAACCTAAAACTAAACTCTTGAGATTAAAGAAAATTACTCAAAAAAAAATTAGCGAGTAGTCCATTGATATAATCATTACATATAAGTCGGTCCTCCATAAATAGTTCATAATAAAAGCTAGGTTTAATTTTCGTTTACCTCTCTTATTATATCTCTATCCTTGAGTTCCAATAATTCTTTAATAAACAGTTAATTCATAATCTTATTATGAACGAGTGCTCTACTTTTTAAATCTCAAATTATCACTCCAGAGAACTATTTTTCTAACTTCCATAAGGAAGGAATGAATTCCATACCTGTATAATATTATTCCCAGCTATTTATTACATTATGTTTCCAAGATGATAAGTTATGATCTATATTTAGACAAATCTTATTATGCAAGTCAAAAAACATAATGTAATAAATAGGAGTCTAATAAATACTCAAGATTAAGACTGTCAAATATATAATCATCATAGTGATAAATTTAAATACTCTATTTATAACGGATGATTATTAGAGATTCATAATTTATTTGGTCCAGTCCTATATAATCTCATTATATAAAGTACCTCTAATCCAATGTCTTTACATTACTAGCCCGGATAAGACTATTTTATTTAAATGAGATTGAACCGTACTTGTAATATTTAATTAAAGATCCCAAACTTTAATTAATTATTATGGACTATTTAGATTATTATTTATAAATTTTATCCCTAAGCATATAACACTTATATGCTAAATTTATAGTCACATAAATAATCATGGAACTTTCTTGATGTTTATAAATGTATTTGCAATACATATAAGCAACCAAAATAATTATAAATGTCACTTTATTTATTTATTAACAATATGTATAATGTTACAGCTTTTAAGGCACCAAACCCAACAATCTCCCATTTGCCTTAAAGCAGGTGAGACATGTCTCTAAGACCTATGCCATCCAAGTGTCCCTCGAAGCTCTTTGTAGGTAACGTCTTGGTAAATGGGTTAGCAAGGTTTTTATCCAATGCTATCTTCACAACTTCCATATCACCTTAATTTACTATCTCTCTAATCAAATGATAGTTTAGCTCTATATGCTTTCCTCTTTTGTGACTTCTAGGTTCTTTTAAATTTGCTACTGCACCACTATTATCACAATACAGTGTGAGTGGTTTATCCATGGCTGGAACGACTTCTAGATCATTTAAGAACTTACGGAGCTAAACAACTTCTTTAGCTGCTTCACAAGTAGCCACATTTTTAGCTTCGATAGTTGAATCAGCAATCAAGATTGTTTGATGCTTCTCCAAACTATGGCTCCACCACCAAAAGTAAACATGGATCCAGATGTAGATTTATGTGTGTCTTTATTTGATTGAAAATGAAAATCAGTGTATCCAGTGGGAATCAAATTCTCACTAGAATATACTAGTATATAGTTTCTCGCTCTTATGAGATACTTGAGAATATGTTTAACCACTACCCAATGATCTAATCCTAGGTTGGATTGATACCGACTGACTATACCCACCGCATCGCAAATGTCAAGTCTTGTACATAACATTGCATACATTAGACTTCTCACTGCAGATGCATAGGGTAACTATCTCATGTATTCTTCCTCTTGAGGTGTCTTAGGACACTACTGTTTTGAAAGATAAACTCCATGATGTGTAGGTAAATTACCTTTCTTGGAGTTTTGCATTGAAAATCTGATAAGCATCTTATCAATATACAATGCCTGAGATAGCGCCAATAGTTTGTTCTTGTGATCTCTTACGAGTTGGATTCTAAGAACATAACTTGCCTCTCCCAAATCTTTCATTTAGAATTGGTTGGCAAGCTATTTCTTTACATTAGATAATATCCCCACATCATTCCCAATGAGTAGGATATCATCTATATAAAGAACTAAGAAGACCACCTTCTTATCTTTGATGTACTTGTATACACAAGGTTCATCAATATTTTGATCGAAACCATAAGATTTGATCGCCTCATTAAATCTCAACTTCCAAGATCTTGAAGCTTGCTTGAGTCCATAGATGGACCTCTACAACTTGCAATCTTTTTACTCTTGACCTTTTACTACAAACCCTTCTGGTTGTATCATATAGATGCTTTCCTCAAGATAGCCATTCAAAAAGGCAATCTTGACATCCATGTGCCATATCTCATAATCAAGACATGCATCAATAGATAAAAGAATCCAAATGTACTCAAGCAAAGCTACAGGTAAGAAACTTTCTTTATAGTCAACTCCCTTTTTTTGGGTATAACCCTTTGCCACAAGCCTAGCTTTGAAAGTCTTAACTTTTCCATCCACTTCTCTTTTCTTCTTGTAAATCCATTTGCACCCTTCAGGTAGATCTATAATTTCCCAGACTGAATTAGAGTACATGGACTCCATTTCAAGGTTCATAGCCTCCAGCCATTTCTCCTTCTCAGAATCTTCCATTGCGTCACGATATGTCAATGGATCATCCTCACCATTATCAAAGATAGCAACATATGCTTCTCTAATTTCCCTATAGTGAGCAGGTGGTCTCACAACCCTCCCACTACGTCGAGGTGATATGACATTCTGATCTAAAGATATGGTCTACTCAATTTGTCCTTCAACAATGGTTGTCGGTTGTGGTCTGATCTGATCAGAAAGTAACTCTTCAAGTACAACTTTGCTATGAGGTTTATAGTTTGTCATATAATCATTCTCGAGAAAAGTGGCATTTGTCGATACAAATACCTTCTTTTCTTGTGGACTATAAAACAAACCTCCCCTTCCCTTTGGGTATCCTACAAACAAGCATACTTTAGAACGTGGTTCCAGCTTTCCAGTCTTTCATTTCAGCACATGAGTAGGACACCCCCATATACGAATATGTCGCATACCAGGTTTGCGACCATTCCATAACTCTAAAGGTGTTTTTGGAATAGACTTAGATGGAACTATATTTAGAAGATATACTACAGTTTGTAGTGCATATCCCCAAAATGAAGTGAAAAATGATGAGTAGCTGAGCATGGATCTCACCATATCAAGCAACGTCTGATTTCTTCTCTCTACAACACCATTTTGTTATGGTGTTCCAGGTGCGGTGAGTTGTGATAGAATACCATGTTCTATCATATAGTCATTGAATTCAATATCAAGGTATTCCCCTCCTTAATCAGATTGAAGAGTCTTCACCGTCTTTTCTAATTGCTTTTCAGCTTCTGCTTGGAATTCTTTGAACTTTTCAAAAGTTTTAGATTTCCTTTGCATTAGGTACATGTATCCATACCTTGAATAATCATCAATAAATGTGACGAAATATTTGTAACCACTACATGTTGTGCATTCAATGGACCACAGATGTTTGAATGTATTGGCTCAAGTGGTTCCTTGGCCCTTTTGCCTTTTGTAGAGAAAGGCCTTTTAGTCATTTTACCTTCAAAACAAGATTCACAAACTGGTAGAGAACTAAATTTTAGTTCTCTTAAAGGATCATCCTTTACTAGTTTGTTAATTCTGTCAAGGTTAACATGACCTAATCTAAGGTGCCATAGGTATATTTCATCATCAGAAGAAACCTTTCGCTTCTTGGGTTTTGGTTGTTCAACTTTGAATATTTCAGTATTGAGTAGTGATTTTTCGTTGGGCCTCAAGGTGTAAAGCCCATTTTCTAGATGTGCAGAACAAATATCCAAACTATTTCTAGAAATATTAACATAATTATTATTAAAAGAAACATTAAACATTTGTTCAAACAACCTGAAAAAAAAAATCAAATTTTTACGAAAGCTAGTAATGTAATAAACATTGTCCAAAATTAAAAACTTATTTCTAAAATAAAGTTTAATGACTCCCACTACTCTTGCTGAAACAACCTCTTCCATTCCCACTTTCATCGTTTGTTCCCCATCGGCAAGCTCCCTTGAAGAACTAAGCATCTGCAAAGAAGAACAAACATGGTTAGTTGCCCCTAAATCAATTATCCAAGGTAAAGTATCATCTTCAACTAAACAAGCTTCTAAAATGAGTAAATCTGATTTATTGTTGTTCTTCTTTTCTTTGAGCTCCTGAAGATACTGCTTGTAGTTTCTCTTCTAGTGCCCAGCTGCACAGTAGTGGAAACATTTTCCTTTGGGCTTCTTTTGCTTTGAGCTCCTTTTGTTGTTGCTTTTGTTCTTCTTAGGTTGCCCTCCATTCTTAGACTTACCACTTCCTTTAGTTCTCTTCCTCTTCCTATTCTTTCGAGTAGAAGATGAAGGCTGAGCTTCTGCAACATTTGCCTCAGCTTCTTTAGTCTTTTCTTTTGAAATAGGCTCGAAGGTTTGTAGCTCATTAAGAAACTCAGTCATATTATATTTCAGCTTGTTCATGAAATAGTTGCTTTTGAACTGAAGGAACGCAGGTGAGAGGGTTTCCAAAATCATTCCCACCTATGTGGCTTCATCTATCACTGCCCCATTCACCTCGGCCTCATGGAGATAGTTAACCATGTTGAGAGCATGTTCTCTGACCGAGACCCCTGCCTTCATCTTGGTATTCATCACAGCCTTGACGGCTTCATGACGTGCCTTTTCAGAAGGCTTGCCAAACATGTCTTGTAGAGACTGCATTATCTCATAAGCAGTTTCCATGCTTTCGTGCTTCATCCTAAGCACATTAGACATGCCAGCCAAAAGGAAGCAGCAGACCTTATTGTTTTCCTCAATCCAACGATCATATGCTTCTCATACATTACGAGGGGCATTGGCAGCAGGCGATGGAGGACATTCCTCCATCAAGACAAACTTGTAATTTTTGCACATTAGTGCAATGTTCATGTTACTCTTCCACTTGAAAAAATTATTTTCGGTTAATTTTTCATTTGAGAGAATAGCAATGATTGGATTAGACATTCTTACTGTAATAAATAAATAAAATAACGTAAATTAAATGGTTGTAGAAACATCATAAATATATGTTTTGAAATAGTAAACATGATGCAGATACATATACAAAAAAAAATATTTTACTAATTCCAAGATTATTAATTTTAATAAATAAAGTGCCAAGATTATTTAATTTTTATATTTATTAATAACCGTTTATTTTGGTCAAGATATAATTAACAATTTAATTATATCTTTATGAGTGTAACCCACTATTTCAGATTTTAATAACTCAAAATTGCTGCCATAGGGTAGGTCAAATTTCAAATACATTGTAAAATCCTATCTCTTAGAAGCCAACCTTGTTATTGATTTAAATGAATACCCTCTGTAAGGAGGATGAAATCAAAGCGTTACGAGGCGCCACCTAAATCTCACATTATTGTGCTAATAATAGAGACCGTAGGTTGTACTGTCATATTACCTTCTCCTACTCATTATTTTAAAAAGATGTGTTTTATCTTATAAAACATCCAATGTTTCATAATTCTAGTAAATAAAAACAATTTTTAATTACTAGGTTATATTGTATGTTAATAGAATCCCATCCTATTTACACTTAAATAAATTACTAGATTTTGTAAAAATCTAAATTATTATGAATTGTCTTAGTTACCCAACATTAAACAATTTAAAATTAGATAACTTAGAATTAATGTGAATTTTACCAAGTTTTAACTATTAAAACTAAAATCACATTCTTTGGTTGATTAATAAAATAAAGTAAAATTCTATAAAACCAACCCAATTAATTTAATCTCATTAAATTAATTCTAACACATATTAAATAATTTTATAAACACCTTTATAAAAAAAATAATATACAAGTGTATGCATGTCATGTTACAATAACTATAAGTGGGCACTTTCCTAGATGACATGTTATAATGCATGAATATGTTATCACAATCATCACATGAAGATAAAGCATGAAAATAAACAATGGATTTTTGATCGGGTCTTTTTGGATAATTAAAATTACAACCCATAAAATAGAAAAAAAAATTACAGGGGTCTTCTTGTAATTATACATAATTCCCAACTCTAATGTTGTAGACTTCATCGGATGATATACTGCATGAAACAATGCTGGTTTATCTTTTTAAAATTTGATGGGCCCAAGTTCTTAACTGGGCTAGCAATCCATTTGGTTACAAAAAAAAAAACCAAGTCTATTTCTTCTTCTTCACCACTCCACGTGTAGCAACTCTTGTGCAGGCTTGTTTATGCCACGTGGATAATGAAGAGAGAAAAATAAATTTACCGCTATTCGTGCACTTCCTTTTTCACACTCAGATATTGCAATTGTAAAGTGTAGTGCACTTTTTATTCGATGAGATGTCAAGTGTAATAAACCCTCCTACCTTTTTTTTTAAATTGTTGTACGTGGACTTCATGATGCACAAAAGTGCATTAAGGGTCTATTTGGTAAATAGATTCGAATTAGTGATTTAATTTGAGTTAGTGTAATTTGAATTAGAATTTGAGCTAGTGATTTGAATTGTTATTCGAATTGACATTTGGATGTGCATTTAAGTTTTAATTTGAGTATGGAATAAAATTGAAATTTGTGTTTGGAGAGGTAGCGAAGATAGTTTTTGATTTGTTAATAAATCCAATAAAATCTTAATGTTAATGATTTTAAAAAATATGCAATATAGATTTTAATTTATTCCTCTCTTCATTAAGAACACAGTGAAAAAAGAATCATCACAATTGGATATCAAATAAAGAAGTTATGATTTTTTTCCTCAAATATAGGAGAGAGAATTTTAGTTTTTACTGTAGCAAAGATATCCGAGTATCAAAAGTTTAAGAGGGATGAGAATTTAAAAACTTGGATTCTTGATACTGAAATGATTTGGATTTTGGGGGAAACAAACATGTATCTGAAGGATTATTGGTACTTGAATCCAAATTTGAGTCCATTGAGTTCAAAGAATGTTTGAACCAAACATACCCTAAATGCTCATTAATGAAGGCACTCTCAGGATGGAAACGTGAGCAGGTGATGGAAAGAAGGAGAGAGAAAAAAATAGAAAAGAAATAATAATGATAAATTACAAAAAGCCTTTGCCCTCTCATGAGCTTACACAAATTTGATCTAATCAAATTAAAAATAAAATTACTAATCCAAAAGAACCATATAATTAACGACTAAAAATCCATTCATTAAATAACCATTCATCACATGAATAAAAATCGTAAAGATGCAAAGTTCCCATAAACATGCATCAAAAATATGATATTATCAAAATAATAGCATGTTAATTAAAATTATATATGCTATAACCCACTATGCCAGTTGTTGGAATTAAATATGAAAACGTAACGAAATAGATGAATCGTTGACAAACAAAAATTTTCCTAAAACTTTGTTCATTGGGAAGAGCTATATAATTTTAATTAATAATAGAAGGCATTGAGAATTTTACTAACCTTTTTGAAGACAATCAGGGTATCCTAGCTTTCTTCTTTGACACCACGATCTTCTAAGCCAAGCCTCCACACCAATGGAAAGACAAGTGGGCGTCAAACTACAAGAATGAATTAACATCATACTTTTCTGAATCTTCTATGTACTCAACACATGAGATAGCAGACTTTTTTTTCAAAAAAGAACTCTCAGTTTTTCTTTTTGAGTATTCTGCAAAAGTTACGTGAATGATAGATATATTTGAGACAACTATTATCTTTACCTTTCTATATATGAGCAATTAGTTATTTTTTAATTAATTTCAAATTTGAAATAACTGCCATATCAGATATATGGGGAAGGAATATAGTGTACATTCCTTATCCTTTTGTTATTCTAAAAATAAATCACCAAAAAAGATTCTTTAAACCTTTATTTAGATATATATATATAATTGTTTTCGTAAACGTAAACTCACATTTACCTTTTTATCAATTTTTTTAAACCGAATCACCTTTAATATATATATATAATATATAATATATAAACATTTACGTAAATGAATTCAAAAAGTAATATATATATATATATTAATCTATAATAAAATCTTATATATATATATATAAGATTTGGTTCAAAACATATATATATATAAAATAAAAAAATAAATCATATTTATTTAAAATTAGATTTTTCAAATTAATCAATTAATCATTTAATTTTGTGTCCAAATAGAAAAAGACAAAAAATGGTCCCACCACACATATATTATACACAAAATTAAAATTATATTCAAATAATCTTATTATTCAAATTCTATTAATTAATTGATTTAAAAACCATATTTAACTAATCTCATTAGTTAAATATAATCAATCAATTAATTAACTAATGCTCAGTTAAATTATGACAACATTTATCACATTATGTGTGGTGCCCTTAAAATTCTCACATATAAATTTAGCCAATAATAACATGTTTGTGATGCATTTATAGTTATTATTAAGATACCTAATTTCATTAAATTTTATTTTTGGATTATTTGGTATAGTGTTAAGGCTTAGTTTTCTCGACTTAGAAGCTTAATGTGCTAGATTAAATATGCTATCACTTATTAAACTGTTGGTGTTGAATTGATTGTTTGTTACTATTAATAACATTTAGGATATTTGACTATTATTGTTACTATTATTATTGTCATAATTAATATTACTATCACTAATAATATTACTATTGTTGTTGTTGTTGGTATTTAATTAGATTTGAATATTGATGAAAAGAAAAAAGTTGTCGTGTGTTTCTTTTGGAAGTCGGTTACAAGGGATTGTTGTTAGCCTAGTATCTTCTAACGTATGCAAAAAAAAAAAAAAAACGTTTCTTTTTTAAGTCGGTTTATTATATGTATATATATTTTTTTTCTAAATATATGGATATAGATATATATATCTACATATGCACGGACACTCCACCAAACTTCCAAACTTCCACTGCCTTACACTTTCATCTTCATCTATTGAATCTTCAAGTTATATACTTTCAAATTGGAAATGTAAATAATGTTTTTATCTCTTCTGCTTTTAATTGATGTTGATTTGCTATAGATTATTGTATATGGGGGATGAAAGAGTTATATATCAAGTTTCTCTTTGGGAAACATAAACCATAGATTTTGACTATGTATAATAGTGAATTACATATTAACTATTAGTCATGTAGCTTCTAGTGTTTTCTTTTTATTTCAAGTTCCCTTTACATAGCAAGTTGTTTTATTCTTTTTATGAATTTTACTATGTACTGATAATACACACACACGAATTAGTCTTATCTAATTGATTACATCTGTAGGGCAATGGTGAAAACATGCCCTTGTTAAAATATGGATGGCAATATACAACTTTGGTTATCTATTGAATTCAACTATTCAATATTGGAATATTATACATGCATATATATTGTTAGTTCACTATGAACATAAATTTACTCACCAGATTGTATTAAGTATATTGTTTTAAAAGTATGTGAAAGTTCTACATATTTTATGATCTGTTTCACAAGTTGTCGTAATTAGTCTCAGTTCGTTAGTTTTGCTCTTCCATATGTAATATATAGATATGAAATTGTATTACTACTCTTACATAGATGATTATATTCAATGAGTAAGGGAAAAATAAATTTTGTCACTTTCTTATATGAGCTTTTGTAAATAAACATTGACGTATATCGGTATGAGTAAAAAGAATTAGTTCCTTATACTTTTAAATATGGATGTGTAAATTGTGCTGCACATATATATGTTGCTGTATTTATATGTATACACACACAAATATATATCTATATATTTTTGTTGCTTTATTAACACATTATAAAGGAAAAAAAGTCATTTAACAAGAACCAATAAAGGAATGGTTTTATGCTAGTATTATTATGTATTTGGCCAAAGTGTGGTATTCAATGGTTATACATGTAGATTTGTTGAGTTTACTATATCAATGGTTGAATTAAAAACCTTTATGTTATTGACTTATATGTATATTAACTTATGACATATATATGTAATTATATTATTATTATTAATGACATTAGGATTACTAGCACATTTAGCTTGTCGAGGACATTGCAGCCTTCCACTTATCAGCTTTTCTTTGAAAATGAGGTAAGTAGAAATTCATTTCAACTGCATCACAAGATTGTTGTTGTAATATGTATGATTTACTATATTACTTGCATTCATGGCCTATAGGCACATGTATAGTTTTTCAGAAGAAAATCATCGTACTAGGAGAAAAAGATTGTTTGCATGTGCGCTATGTAATTAGCTTATAAGCAGCCCAGATTAAGTTCCATGGGGTAGCCTGGAACTCAGGTGGTTTGATGGGGTTGCCTGAAACCATTTTTCAAACCTTCTAGTAGTTCCTAGGATCGAGGAATTGTAGTGTCTCATGGGGTTGCCTGAGGCACTATTGCTTGGTGAAGGTTTGTTAGTATGCATGCATGCTTTTAATAGGCCTAAGGGGGCAACTCATGGTGTACATGATTATGCACATTAAACGTTTTTATGATATGACAAGTACGATGAAAATGTTATAATCCCATCTATGTCGCCACTACATTGAATTGCATAGTTTCTACTTACTACGCATCAGCTCATTTCTTTTTATCTTGTGATGCAGATGAGGGTATATCCCAGTAGAGATGATCTAAAGGTCGACTGGCATGCTCTCCATTCTTGTGACTCTGTGTATATGGACACTGCTGACCTTCTATGGACATACTTTTGTTTACACTTCATATTTTGATACTTGTAATTACGATGGGGTTGTTATAAGTACGGTTAGGGTGGTGTTTCATTTTGAGATGTAAATTATTGTAAATATTTATTGCCACCCTTCTTTTGTAAGTATAGACATGTGGTTGTTTATAAATCACAAGGCTTTCCAAAAAGTTCAAATTTGCCCACTATTTTCTTAAATAATTAATTTGTATTTGCGTAAAATTTTTTGCCATCTAGCTTGATTGTATGTATTAGCAGTGTGATTAAGTTAGGCGGGCGTCATAGTTCGGTATTCCGAGCTATTAGTTTGAAGCATATCTGTAGACTGTCCATATACAAGTATCACAAGTCGAAAGAGCTTGGTTGACCAGTAGGTTTTTTTTATGTTTTCTATGTTAATTATTATTACTGTGCATTGTTGTTATTGGCTATTATTGCTATGTGTAAGAGTTAAGAGGTTATTTATGTGAAAATAATAATAATAATAATAATGGTTGACATTAGGGGGCAAACTTCAGCTAGAAGGCAGCAGGATGAGAGAGATTCCCGCATTGATCATCTTACTGAATTAGTCAAAATGTTCCTAGAGCGAGACATGAGATGAGAAATGGAGCCTCCACCTCCTCCACCACCACCAACTCCTATTGAACGAGTTGAAAATGATTTGGTAGCTGAAAAATTTTAGAAATTCAAGCCACCAAAGTTCTCAGGTAGTGCAGATCCTAAAGATGTTGAGAATTGGCTCAGGACAGTGGAGAGAATTATAGCAAAATTCCCAATGATGAAAAAGTTTCATGTGCTTCTTTTAGGACTTCATGATGATGCCAATTATTGGTGGGATAGAATAGCTCATGTTCATGATGTGACAACCATGACTTGGGAAGGCTTTAGAGAAATCTTCGAAGCAAAATATTTCACGGCAGCCACAAGGAGGGAGAAGAAGAAAGAATTCGTGAACCTAATACAAGAGAATATGTTTGTTACAGATTATATTAGAAAATTTGAAAAACTCTCTCGTTATGCTCCTCAACTGGTGAGTATTGATGCTCTTAAAATAGAACAATTTATGGAGGGTCTAAAGCCATAAATATTCAGGGATGTAACAGTGGCTGGAATAAAAGGTTTGACTTATTCTAAAATAGCAGAAAGAGCTCTAGATGCAGAATGTATAGAGAATAAGATTTGAGATGGAGACAAGGAAGCAAGTGAAAAGTTAATGAAGGAAAAAGAGGAAAGTAAGAAGAATTTCAAGCCTAACTTCCAGTACAATAAGGGAAAGCAACAGTGGAATAAGGGAAATAAGAGACCAGGTCCATGGAATCAAAATCAAGCTCATAGTTCTGATTAGTCAAAGCATCCCTAGATTGAAACAACAACACCAAATGCAGTTAGACCAAAGCCCAAATGTGCTAGATGTGGGAGATTTCATTTTGGAGCCTGCATGGAAGGACCCAGAGCATGTTATAACTGTGGAAAAATGGGACATTTTGCCAAAGACTACAAAGTAAATGTTCAAGATCAAAAGAAAGTTCCAACTCGAGTTTTTGCTTTTACTCAAGAGGATGCAGAAGTTAATCCTTTAGTTGTTTCAGGTGAGATTTTTATCTCTGGCATACCTACTCATACTCTGGTAGATTCAGGAGCGACACATTCATTTGCATCTAGTAAGTATGTGAGAAAATTGGGTAAACCACCAAATAAGCTTCCTGTTAAGTTTAGTGTTAGTATTCTATCTAGAGAGACTCTTCAATCAGATCAAGTCCTTAAAGGCTGCAAGGTAATGATTGATGGAAGAGAATTACTTGCAGATTTGATTATCCTTGACATGTTAGATTACGAGGTGATTTTGGGAATGGACTAGTTGTCAAAATACCATGCAACTATAGATTATAGAAAGAAAATGCTGATGTTCCAACCACCAGAGCAAGAAGGGTTTTTTTTTTGTAGGAGCTACATGTAAATTGAGAACCCCAGTATTTCTACTTTGAAAGCCCGCAGATTGTTAGATAGTGGTTGTGTTGGTTATTTGGCTAGTGTAGTGGATTCATAAGTTGAACAAAAGCTTGGGCCTGAAGACGTGCCAGTGGTGCAGGAATTCTTAGAGGTATTGCCCGAGGACTTACCAGGATTGCCACCATATAGGGAAATTGAGTTTGCTATTGATTTGGTTCCAGGCATAGCTCCTATCTCCAAAATGCCTTACAGAATGGCTCCAATGAAATTAAAGGAACTAAAAGTTTAGTTGTAGGAATTACTTGATAAGGTTTTCATTTGTCCTAGTTTCTCTCCTTAGAAAGCTCCAATGTTATTTGTTAAGAAGAAAGATGGCACAATGAGGTTATGCATGGATTATAGAGAATTAAATAAGGTGACCATCAAGAATAAATATCCACTCCCAAGGATTGATGATTTGTTTGATCAACTTCAAGGTGCACGAGTATTTTCTAAGATTGATCTTAGATCAGGATACCATCAGATGAAGATTAAAGAGGAGGATATCTCCAATACTGCATTCCGAACGAGATATGGACATTATGAATTCTTGGTAATGCCTTTTGGGTTTACTAATGCTCCAGCTGCCTTTATGGATCTAATGAATAGGATATTCAAGGATTATCTTGATAAATTTTTTATAGTATTTATAGATGATATCCTTATATATTCATGTTCTATGGAGGAGCATTTTGAACACTTGAGATTAGTGTTCAGTAAGCTAAAGGAAAAGAAGTTGTATGCAAAATTTAAGAAATATGAGTTCTGGTTAGAGAAAGTTGCTTTTCTTGGGCATGTTGTATCTAAGGATGGAATTTCGGTCAATCCAAGAAAAGTGGAAGTAGTACGTAAATGATCTCAGCCAACTAATGCCTAAAAAGTTTGTAGTTTCTTAGGATTAGCTGGTTACTACAGAAGATTTGTTTAAGGATTTTCAAAGATAGCTTCACCGTTAAACAATTGACCAGAAAAAAAATGTGAAATTTCAATGGATAGATGCTTTTGAAAAAAGTTTCCAAGAGTTAAAACAAAGGTTGATATCTACTTCAATACTTGCAATTCCATCGCCAGAAGAAAATTTTGTGGTTTACAGTGATGCTTCCAAAAAGGGATTAGGTTGTGTTCTTATGCAAAATGGAAGAGTAATTGCTTATGGTTCGCATCAACTGAAAGATTATGAGAAGAACTATCCTACTCATGATTTGGAGTTAGCAGCAGTCATCTTAGCTTTGAAAACTTGGAGACATTACCTTTATGGGGAAAGACGTGAGATTTATACTGATCACAAGAGTCTCAAGTATTTTTGTACACAAAAAGAGTTGAATATGAGGCAGAGAAGATAGTTGGAGCTAGTGAAAGACTATAACTATGTGATCAATTACCATCTAGGCAAGGCTAATGTAGTGGCTGATGCTTTGAGTAGAAAGTCTTCTACCAGCATTTCTACTATGACAGTCATTCAAAAACATTTTATCTGGGATATAGAAAGGTTTGAGTTAGAAATCGTGCCTAAAGGATTGATTGAAAGGCTATCTACCTTAACCTTGCAGCCAACAATTCTAGAAGAAATCAAGAAGGGTGAACTTTTAGATCCTTATTTGATTTGCCTGCGAAGTGAGATAGAGGCTGAAAAGAGGACAAATTTCTTGATTTCTGATGATGGAATGATTAAGTATGGAAGTAGACTTTGTGAACCACATGATGAAAACATTAGAAAGAAAGTTTTATTGGAGGCTCACAACACACCTTATTCTTTGCATCTTGGTGGCACAAAGATGTATAGGGATCTAAAGAAGTATTATTGGTGGCCACAAATGAAGTCAGAAATAGCCTCATATGTCTCAAAGTGTCTTACTTGTCAACAAGTTAAAGTCAAGCATCAAAGACCTGTTGGAAAACTAAAACCTCTTTTGATTCCTGAGTGGAAGTGGGAAGATATTGCCATGGATTTTGCACGCGGCTTGCCTCAAACCGAAGAAGGTATGGACTCTATTTGGGTAATAATTGATCGACTCACTAAATCGACACATTTTATTCCTGTTTGGTCTACATATATAATGGATAAACATGCAGAATTATACGTAAAGGAGATCGTTAGACGTCATGGAATACCAGTTTCTATTGTGTCAGATCGAGATCCTAGATTTACTTCTACTTTTTGGACAAGCCTTCATAAAGCAATGGGTACTAAACTGGCTTTTAGCATTCATTTCACCCTCAAAGTTATGGCCAATCTGAAAGAACTATTTAGATATTGGAAGATATGCCTAGAGCCTATGTATTGGATTATCCAGGATCATGGACTAAATATTTACCTCTAGCAGAGTTTGCTTATAATAATAGTTATCAGGCAACTATTGGAATGGCTCCTTATGAAGCTTTATATGGAAGAAAATGCATATCACCTGTTCATTGGGATGAAGTTGGTGAAAGAAAGCTCTTGGGCCCAGATTTGATATGAAAAATAGCAAAAACTATAGAGAAAATTCGTAAAAGAATGAAAATGGTTCAAAGTAGATAGAAGAGTTATACAGATAGAAGGCGAAGAGATCTACAATTTTCTATAGGAGACAAGGTGTTTCTGAAAATTGCGCCCATAAAGGGTGTGATGAGATTTGGAAAGAAAGGGGAGTTGAGTCCATGATTTATTGGGCCATTTGAGATTGTAGAGAAGGTTGGAGATGTGGCTTATAGACTGGCACTTCCTCCATCACTATATGGAATGCGTGATGTATTCCATGTTTCCATGCTGAGAAATTATATGCTAGATGCTTCGCATGTTTTAAGCTACTATGAACTAGAAGTCTAAAAAGATTTATCATATGAAGAGAGACTAGTGCGAATATTAGACAAGAAAGAGAAAGAACTACAAAACAAGAAAATTTCATTAGTTAAAGTTCTTTAGAGAAATCATGCAGTTGAAGAAGCCACTTGGGAAAGGGAAGATGAACTAAGAAGTAAATATCCAGAGTTATTTGGTGAGTAAATTTTAGGGACGAAATTTTTATAAGTTGTGGAGGATTGTGGTGCCCTTAAAAATCTCACAAATAAATTTAGCCTATAATAACATGTTTGCATTGCATTTATAGTTATTATTAAGATACCTAATTTCATTAAATTTCATTTTTGGATTATTTGGTGTAGTGAAAAGGCTTAGTTTTCTCGACTTAGAAGCTTAATGTGCTAGATTAAATATGTTATCACTTATTCAGCTGTTGGTGTTGAATTGATTGCTCGTTACTATTAATAACATTCAGGATATTTGACTATTATTGTTACTATTATTATTGTCATAATTAATATTACTATCACTAATAATATTACTATTGTTGTTGTTGTTGGTATTTAATTAGATTTGAATATTGATGAAAAGAAAAAAGTTGTCGTGTGTTTCTTTTGGAAGTCGGTTACAAGGGATTGTTGTTAGCCTAGTATCTTCTAACGTATGCAAAAAAAAAAAAAACGTTTCTTTTTTAAGTCGGTTTATTTTATGTATATATATATATATATATATTTCCAAATATATGGATATAGATATATATATCTACATATGCACGGACACTCCACCAAACTTCCAAACTTCCACTGCCTTACACTT
This sequence comes from Artocarpus heterophyllus, assembly GCA_025403435.1. Lineage (NCBI taxonomy): Eukaryota > Viridiplantae > Streptophyta > Magnoliopsida > Rosales > Moraceae > Artocarpus > Artocarpus heterophyllus. The sequence goes on along the minus strand of CM046354.1, from coordinate 33,121,030 downwards.
TCATCTTCATCTATTGAATCTTCAAGTTATATACTTTCAAAAAAGGTAAATAATGTTTTTATCTCTTCTGCTTTTAATTGATGTTGATTTGCTATAGATTATTGTTTATGGGGAAGTTTCTCTTTGGGAAACATAAACATAAAGTACGTTAAAGTTCCACATATTTTATGATTTGTTTTACAAGGTGTCGTAACTAGTTTCAATTAGTTAGTTTTGCTTTTCCATATGTAATATGCAGATATGAAATTGTATTACTACTCTCATGATTGTATTCCATGAGTAAGGGGGAAATAAATTCTGTCACTTTCTTATATGAGCTTTTGTAAATAAACATTGATGTATATCGGTATGAGTAAAAAGAATTAGTTCCTTATACTTTTAAATATGGATGTGTAAATTGTGCTACACATATATATGTTGCCGTATTTATATGTATACACACATAGGTATATATATATATATTTTTTTTGTTGCTTTATTAACACATTGTAAAGAAAAAAAAAAGTCGTTTAACAAGAACCAATAAAGGAATGGTTTTATGCTAGAATTATTATGTATTTGGCCAAAGTGTGGTATTCAATGATTATACATGCGGATTTGTTGAGTTTAACATATCAATGGTTGAATTAAAAACCTTTATGTTATTGACTTATATGTATATTAACTTATGACATATATATGTAATTATATTATTATTGTTAATGACATTAGGATTACTAGCACATCTAGCTTGTCGAGGACACTGCAGCCTTCCACTTATCAGTTTTTCTTTAAAAATGAGGTAAGTAGAAATTCATTTCAACTGCATCACAAGATTGTTGTTGTAATATGTATGATTTACTATATTACTTGCATTCATAGCATAAAGGCACATGCATAGTTTTTCAGAAGAAAATCATTGTACTAGGAGAAAAAGATTGTTTGTATGTCCACTATGTAATTATCTTGTAAGCGGCCTTGATTAAGTTCCATGGGGTAGCCTAGAACTCAGTTGGTTTCATGGGGTTGCCTGGGACCATTTTTCTGACCTTCTGGTTGTTCCTAGGATCGAGGAACTGCAGTGTCTCATGGGGTTGCCTGACGCACTTGCTCGATAAAGGTTCGCTAGTATGCATGCATGCTTTTAATAGGGCTAAGCGGACAACTCATGGTGTACATAATTATGCGCGCATTAAATGTTTTTATGATATGGCAGGTACGATGAAAATGTTATGAGCCCATACATGACGCCACTACATTGAATTGCATAGTTTCTACTTACTGGGCATTAGCTCATTTCTTTTTATCTTATCATGCAGATGAGGGTATATCCCAATAGAGATGATCTAAAGGTCGACTGGCACGCTCTCCGTTCTTGTGACTCTGTGTATATGGACACTGTTGACCTTCTATGGGCATACTTTTGTTTACACTTCATATTTTGATACTTGTAATTACGATGGGGTTGTTATAAGTACGGTTCAGGTGGCGTTTCATTTTGAGATATAAATTATTATAAATATTTATTGCCACCCTTCTTTTGTAAGTATAGATGTGTAGTTGTTTATAAATCACAAGGTTTTCTAAAAAGTTCAAAGTTGCCTGCTATTTTCTTAAATAATTAATTTGTATTTACGTAAAATATTGCACCGTCTAGTTTGATTATATGTATTAGCAGTGTAATTAAGTTAGGCGGGTGTCACATTATGTGTCATAGAGAACATTTTTTGCGTCACATTAATAATTCAAGTGTGAAGTAATTAATTTGAATTCAATAATTTCAAATTAAATATGTATAATTCATTCTATGCATTAAATCTAATATAGTGTTATGCGGTGGCATCAGGGACCTATGGACCTATAACCCAAGCTCCAATAAATTTTACAATTAATCAAACTCTTTAATTAATGTACCAAATTTATTAGTTTTATTGTTACTCCACTAAAACCTGAAACTGAACTCTTGAGATTATAGTAAAATAACTTAAAGAAAATTAGCGAGTAGTCCATTAATATAATCATTACATATAAGTCAGTCCTTCATAAATAGTTCATAATAAGAGCTAGGTTTAATTTCCGTTTACCTCTCTTATTATATCTTTATCCTTAAGTTCTAGTAATTCTCTAATAAACAGTTATTTCATAATCTTATTATGAACAAGCGCTCTACTGTTCAAACCTCGAATTATCACTCCAGAGAACTATTTTTCAAACTTCCATAAGGAAGGAATGGATTCCATATCTGTATAATATTATTCCCAACCATTTATTATATTATGTTTCCAAGATGCTAAGTTATGATCTATATTTAGACAAATCTTATCATGCAAGTAAAAAAGCATAATGTCATAAATAAGAGTCTAATAAATACTCAGGATTAAGACTGTCATAATGGATGATTATTAGAGATTCATAATTTATCTAGTCTAGTCTTATATAATCTCATTATATAAAGTACCTCCAATTCAATGTCTCTGCATTAATAGCTTGGATAAAACTATTTCATTCTAAATGAGATTGGATCGTACTTGTAATATTTAATTAAAGATTCCAAACTTTAATTAATTGTTATGGACTATTTAGATTATTATCTATAAATTTTATCTCTAAGTATATAACACTTATATGCTAAATTTATAGTCACATAAATAATCATAAAATTTTCTTGATGTTTATAAATATATTCATAATATATATAAGCAACCAAAATAATTATAAATATCACTTTTTTTATTTATTAACAATATGTACAATGTCAGAGCTTTTAGGGCACTAAACCCAACAATTCTCAGCCTTAAACAAGACATGAGCTGGACATCCCCATATGCGAATATGGTTTAAGGGTGTCTTTCTGCCCATCCATAACTCGTGAGGAGTTTTAGGGACCGATTTTGAAGGCACATTGTTCAAAAGATAACATGCGGTTTGTAGTGCAATCGCCAAAAGTACAAAGACTATGATGAATAGCTTATCATGGACCTGACCATATCCAATAATGTCCTATTTCTTTTCTCTACTATGCCATTCTACTACAGAGTGCCCAGCGTAGTCAAATGGGATAAAATACCATTCTCTAATGAGTGCCTTAAGAACTCATCAGAAAGGTATTCACTACCTTGATTAGATTGAAGTACCTTTATGGGTCTACCCAATTGCTTTTCCACTTCAGCATAAAACTCTCTTAACTTGTCAAAAGTTTTTCTTTTGTGGTGCATCAGGTACACTTACCCATACCTTGAGTAATCGTCAATAAAAGTGACGAAATACTCATACCCTCCTCATGCCCGGATGTTCATCGGTCTACAAACATCACTATATACAAGTTCTAGAAACCCTTCAACCCTATTGCCCTTAGACCCGAATGGTCCTTTGGTCATTTTACCCTCCAAACAAGATTTACATTGAGGTATAGATTCCACCTTTAAGTGACTTAAAGGTCCATCCCTTACCAACCTTTGAATCCTACTCAGGTTAATATGACCAAGGCGTAAATGCCAAAGATAAGTTTTATTAGAGTGAGAAGTTTTAACTCTTTTAGAGTTATTATCATTCATCTCAGCATTAAGTAGTAAGTTCATCTTTGGTTTGATAAAATATAGATTATTTTGCATCCATCTAGAACAGATAACAGATTTGTTTTTACGAATCACCATTTTATTATTAAAAGAAACCGAATAGGAGTCTTTAAATAAATAAGCTATAGAAATTAAATTCCTTTTAAATTTAAGAACATAAAACAATCTCATAAAATTAAATTCCTATAATTATCAAAATAAAGATGGACGTCTCCCACTGCTTCCACTAAGACCAAGGATCCATCGCCCAACCAAAGCGTGAAGTCTTCATGAAGCAGACTTCTCGTTTCTTTGAACTCCTGTAGAGAAACACAAACATGATTAGTTGCACCAGAATCTATGACCCAAATGTCACTAGATTCGTTAACCAAACAAGTTTTCAAATACAAAAGATCACACCTACCTTCTTTAGAAAGGAAGTCCTTGCAATGCTTCTTGATGTGCCCGACCTTCCCACAGAAGAAGCACTTAAGCTTCTTTGGGTTCTTCTTCTTCTTTTTCGTGCTCTTGTTATTGGTAGGAATAGAAGATTTCCCATTCTTGGCCCATTGCTTCTTTCCGTTCCCAAAATTGAGATTGAAACCAGAAGCAGCCACTAAATTGGCCTTGCCAATAGCAGGAGACTCCCTAATCAACAGTTCAAACTCCTATAACTGTTACATTAATTCTATTAAGGTCATATTTTGCCTGTTGTTCAAATTAAAAGTAGCTCTAAATGAAATAAATTCCTTTGACAGAGTCTCAAAGACCATAGTCATCTGAGTTTCAACATCGATGTCGGCTCCATTGGTTTGTGTCTCAGCGAGGTGACCCATGACTAACATCATGTGCTCCTTTATAGATGTCCCCGGTCTCTGCTTACAGTTTAAGAGTTTCTGAATCCCCCTTGCCGCTTTGTTAGGGCCTAGCCTCCAAACATGTCTTCTAGATTATCCAAGATCTGTTTAGCAGTCTTATAATCCTCATGTTGAGCCTGCAACATGTTGTTCATGTTGGCCATAATGTAGCAGCAGGCTTGATCATTTGCATCTTTCCAATGATCATATGCTTGGAATTAATCATTGGTGGAATATCCTGTTGGCTTAGGAGGACAAGGGGTTGTCAGTACAAATTTCAGTTTCTCAAAGGAGAGGACGATATCCATATTCCATTTCCAATCATTATATTTCTCTCCGGTTAATTGGTTTTTGTCAAGTATCGAAGATAAACCATTTTTAGACATTTTTAATCTACAATAAAGAATCATATACCAAACATAAGCAAACATAGCATAATAATTTAGTAAGATAACACAATCATGTAAAAACATACAAACATGTTTATGTGTCAAAACCTTGAAAATATCACAACCTTACAATAATAATTCCCAACTCATAATTCAACAAGTTCCTAGGGAAGTCATGCCAAAATCAATCAAGAACATAGATCCCCTCCTGATTAATATATGCAATCTAGGACCCATATGATCCAACATATATTAATAATTGTTTTTTTGGCCATTAATTTTATTAACAAAGCTCCTAGGGGAGGTTAATAATAAAATTAACATGAGTGCATAACCATCGTTTCAATATTTTATCCATGATTTATAATTACCACCTAGGGGTGTGTAACCTTAAATCATGCCAAAATACCTTATCCTCTCGAAGATCCAACCTGGTACATGACGAGGTCCCTTCCTAGGAGTCGGAAACACCATGTTCTTCTTATGGACCAATGATGGAGGCCTTAAGTCCTCTCTTCGAAAACCTTCTCCCACTCAAGCTTTTGAAATCAAGGTTTTATTTTAAAAACATGCATGAACAATTTTAAATTTGAGTGGCACTCCCTATTCTATATGACATGTTATTAATACACATAGCAAATCATATTATAATGCAGACAAGCAAAGCAATCAAGCAAAGCTACAAGCAAAATAATAATAAATAACCGTAATATTATGGTTCCACCCTAGAGAATAGAAAATAAACATTACAAGAGAATAATCATAACATATTATCGATTCTTCATCCTTGAACCCTTAAGCTGTATCCTTCTTTGTGTAATGCCCATCTTCCAGTCTTCAATTTTTTATGAATAGAATACTCCAAATTTTCGGTCATATCTAAATTTAATATTTCTTAGAATTGTTCCAAAAATAAAATTAAAACAGTTTAAAAAACTACACCTTTTTTGGAAAAATTTCTAACTCTCTGTCGGCAAGCCGATCTATAATCGGCCTACCAGTCATGACCCTCCAACCTGCTGATCTTTTTAGGTCAGTTTGCCGGTCATGATAGTTCGGCCTGATGCCAGATCCACTTGATTTCTACCCCGTTAACGGCCTGTCGAACCCGAAGTCTGGCCTGCCGATCCTACGACCATTAGCCTGCCAAACAGGAGGGTTTAGCATGCCGACCTAGCAAAGATAACCCCTTTCAAGAAAATAAAATTTTGATGCAATTTATCAATTTTATTTTCAACAATTAAAAAACATAATCAAGAAATACCTAGGAACGCTATCATCCGTCTTCTAGATCCGCCTTCTAGATCTGTCTTCTCCAAATGATTATTTAATTTTAAAATTCTTACAAATTTAAAATTAAATAATAATTCCTAGACGGTGGTGATAGTTCACCGTCTAATTACATGAAAAACTTAGATAGACATTTCTAACTTTTAAGGAACCATAACCAGTATAAATTAATTAATTAATAAATAATTAAATAATAATTTAATCAACCATAATTAATTAACAAACATTCACCACATAATCCATGACAACATAAAAATATATAGAAACCCTAGAATGCCAACTCTCTATAAAATTAAATTCAAGCATAGGAGAGATAAAGATCACATAATTTACACATATATCATGATCACAAACTCATAAATTTACATAAATATCATGCCTCTGATACCAATTCTTGGAAAAAACAGTATGCAGCGGAATTTTAAAAATTTTATATCAGAGTATTTTCTAAAACACAAGTTTGATACGCTATATGCATAAATTATTCAGATCTTGTTAACCTTGTATATGCTGAAAAGCTACTGCAATTAATGAAGTGAAGTAACGTTCCAAAAGGACCCCCTCAACCAACTAGCCTTCTTTGTTATTCTCTATCCACGATCGGAGTAAGTGTAGGCTTACAAGTATATCTCTTCCACCAAACGACTCTCCTTCCAACCAATTGAGAGAACCCAAAGCTAGTGTTTGTGATTTGTGAACAAGAGCTCTCAGGGAGTTTTTAGAATCTCACTAGCAGAGTTTCACTCTTAATCTCTCAATTGATCTAAATAACTTATAAGACTCACTTCCTATTTATAGAAGTTGGGTCTAGGCTCCGTCCTTATCAGATAAGGCCTCAAAAATTTGAATCAAAATCAAATCAGAAACAATATCTGATAAAATCCACATGAAAACGCGTATCCTTTTACCGTCGGTTGGTAGGCCAAACTGGTAGATCGACCTGTCGAACCTACTCCATCAACAAGCTGAACTTAAAGATCGGCCTTCCGAACCTCCAATAAAAGATCCTACGAATCTTTATTTTCCACCCGAGATTCATAGGATAGAGACTTAGTTTTAATTCAAATAACCTAACAGAGAAGTTATTTGATTAGAACAATCATATCTGGATAATCTCTAGGAAAATAAGTGTTCTTGATAATTCAACAAGTTTATGTTGAATTAATTCAAAATTAATCTAACTGATAAACAAACATGAATTATTTGATCCCGATAATTTAACAAGTTTATCTTGAATTAATTTTATCATAAAATTAATTCAACCGATAAATAGACATGAATTATCTGATTTTACCAAATTTCAACCAATCTGATAAATCTGACATAAGTCACCAATTATTGAAAAAGCATGCCGTATCGTTATAGGATTTTTATGAACTAGCACAATGGACTTGATGGACCTATATAGTTTAAGCTCCTGATAATTATGAAATGCATTTCATAATTATCAACTCCAACGCTACTCCACTAAAAGCTTGGAGCTGCACTCTCGAACGATATAAAATTACGAAGCTTGTGTAGCTAAGTCTCTATGACATATCATAGTGTATCGTATCCCTATAGGATTATCCATAGTCGGCTTAAGGACAAGTTTTGTCTTACCTTTCTCATTATTTTTATCTTACGTTCCATTATCTCACAATCAAAAAACTTACTATCCAAAGATAGTATAATATTCGGTTACACCAATATATCCAAATGGTTGAGCATATAAGAGGATATCACTACTCCTAAAGAGGAGCTATGGATTCCATATCTATGAATAACAGGTCTTCATTATCAAGAGTCATGTCTCCAACATACCGACATGCATACCACTATTAAAATGTGGGTGTCACCCTTTGGTACATCAAATGACACAAGTCAAGATAATGGGCCTACTATTCATCTCAGGATTAAGATACAATACAAATGATTGTCTAAAGTGAATCGATTTGTCGAGACAAAATTATTAATCTAAATTAATTCACTTTATGTCCTGATCCAACACATCGTCACTTATAACAATGTGCCAATGTTTCTATTCGCAGAGCCCACCTCTAATGGCCAAGACAAACCATCTTCTGTTAGGTTTATAGACAACATAACAATCTTTGCATGAATAAAGCACCCCACTTTATTCCCTCGATTGCAGATCATATGTTTTAGACCGTCACCTTAAGAATCGTGTCTTCTGCATAATCTGTCCATCATATGCCCAATTCTTAAAGGTTTAAATCGACAGTCTCAGACTATTGTTTGCTTAACATACATTCAACAAATATGAACGTAAAGAAGACAATATTTGGTATATAAATAATAAATGAATTCTTTATTGATAAAAATGTCTCCAAAAACATATTATATTTTTACTCCTTAGGGCATACACGTCTAACACATCCATCTTTGCTTTGATAATTATAGGATTTTAGTTTTGAAAAATTGTTTTTATGTTCCTAAACTTAAAAGGAATTTAATATCTATAGCTTGTTTATTTAAATACTCTTATTCAATATCTTTTAATAATAAAGTGATAATTTGTAAAAATAAATCTTTTATCTGTGATGGATGGATGCAACATAATCTCTATTTTATCAAACCTAAGTTGGACTTACTATTGAACACTGAGGTTAATAATAACTCTAAAAGACTTAAAACTTCTCAATCTAATAAGACATATCTTTGGCATTTATGATTAGGTCATGTTAGCCTGAATAGGATTCAAAGGTTGGTAAGGAATGGCCCTTTAAGTCACTAAGAGCTGGAATCTATACCATCATATGAATCTTGTTTGGAGTGCAAAATGACTAAAAGACCATTTGAGCCTAAGGGTAATAGGGCCGAAGGGATTCTAGAACTTATGCATTGTGTTGTTTGTGGTCCCATAAATATCAGGGCACATGAAGGGTACTAGTACTTTGTTACTTTTATTGATGATTACTCAAGATATGGATATATCTACCTAATGCATTATAAAAGCAAAACTTTTAACAAGTTTAGGGAGTTTTGAACTGAAGCAGAGAAGAAATTAGGTAAACCCATTAAAACACTTCGAACCGATCGAGGTGGTGAATACCTCTACGATGAGTTCTTAGGACACTTATTAGAGAATGGAATTTTATCCTATTTGACTACGTCGGGCACTCTGCAGCAAAATGGCATAGCTGAGAGAAGAAATAAGACTTTGTTGGACATAGTTAGGTCCATGATAAGTTATTCTACCTTACCTTTATCCTTTTGGGGATATGTAGTACAAACTACATGTTATCTTTTGAACAATATACCTTCAAACTCAGTTCTTAAAACTCCTCACGAGTTGTGGATGTGTAGGAAGACATCCTTAAACCATATTCACATATAAGGATGTTTGGATCATGTCCTATATAAGGAAACGAATAATTTAAAAGCACGTTCAGAAGTTTATGTATTTGTAGGATATCCAAAAGGGACTAAAAGGGTTATTTCTATAACTCGAAAGAAAGTAAAGTCGTGGTTTCAACAAATGTAACATTCATTAAGGAAAGTTACATGAACGACTTTAAACCTCAAAGTAAAGTGGCACTCGAGTAGTTGGCGAGCGATTCGATCACTTCGGGGGTTCCAGCTGAAACCAATCCAATCAATATAGAAAAACGGACCAAACAACAACCTAAGGGGCTTTGACATAGTAGGAGGATCGAGTGTCAACTCGAGAGGTATATGTTCAATGGTGAAGCCTACTTGGCTGAACCAATTGAACATGATAAGGATCCTTATACATACATAGAGGCTATAGAGGTTGTTGATTGAAAACTCTAGATAGAAGCTATAAACATTGAGATGAAGTCTGTGAAGACTAATTAAGTCTAGGAGCTTATGGATCTTTCTGAAAGGGTAAAACCCATAAAGTGTAAGTGGATCTATAACAAAAAGAGAGGAGTAAATGGGAAAGTCAAAACCTACAAGGCTAGACTCATAGCGAAGGGATACATGCAAAGGGAAGGAATCAATTACGAGTAAACCTTTTTGCCTATAGTCATGCTTAAAGTCTATCCATATTCCTTTGTCTATAGCTGCCGTTCTCAACTATAAGATTTGGCAAATAGACTTTAAGATGGCTTTTTCTGAATGGCTATCTTGATGAGTCTATATATATGGTGCAGCCAGACAGGTTCAAGGTTAATGGTCAAGAGGATACGGTTTGTAAGTTGCTAAAGTCAATTTATGGACTTAAGCAGGCTTCCCGTTCTTGGAACATAAGATTTGATCAGGTGATTAAGACTTATGGGTTCGAACAAAATGTAGACAAACCATGTGTTTACAAACACATTAAGGATGAGAAGGTGGTTTTTCTACTACTTTATATTGATGACATTCTACTAATTGGCAATGACGTTGGGCCATTGTCATCTATCAAATTATGATTGACCAAGTGGTTTAACATAAAAGACTTGGGTGAAGCTAATTATGTTCTCGGTATCTAGATCTTTCAAGATAGGAAGAACAAAATGATGGCTTTATTCCAAACTGCATTAGATAAAATTCTTGGGGAGTATGCAATGCATAATTCCAAGAAAGGTGGGCAACAATTTAAGTCTAGAATTACACTTTCTAAGAAAGAATCTCTAAAATCTAATGAAGAAAGAGAATACATGAAGAAGGTGCCTTATGCTTCGACAGTGGGTACTCTTATATGCGCTATGCTTTGTGCACAACTAGACATTTGTTATGCGATCATAATAGTAAGTCAATTTTAGTTAGATCTAGGACTGAACCACTAGGTTATGGTGAAGCATATTTTCAAGTACTTGAGAATGACTCGAGGGTATATGCTAATGTATTCCAGTAAGGATCTAACACCTCAAGGATACACTGATTTGTATTTCCAATCCTGTCTAGATTCGAGAAGATCAACTTATGGTTTTGTGTTTACTTTGGGCGGCGGTGCCATTGTTTGGAGAAGTATCAAGCAAGATTTAACTTCAAATTCAACAATGGAAGCTAAATATGTGGTAAAGAAGCAATGTGATTTCATAAATTCCTTGGGGATCTTGAGGTAATTCCTGGTATGGATAAGGTAGTATTATTGTATTGTGATAACACTGCAGTGATAGCTAATGCTAAAAAACCCAGATTTCATGAGAAAAGTAAGCATATTCATCGAAAGTATCATGTGATAAAGGACTTCGTTAAGGCTGGGCATGTTGTAGTATGCAAGATCACATCTAAGGACAATTTAGCTAATCCTTTCACGAAGACATTACCCACGAGATTTTTTTGAGAAGAATGTAGAGGATATGGGAATGCAAGATATGCCATATTTACTCACTTAGTGCAAGTGGAAGATTGTTAGATATAGTGCCCTAAGGAGTAAAAAGTTGCAATGTGTTTTTGGGGACATTTTATCAATAAAGAGTTTATTTATTATTTATATACCAAATGCCATCCTCTTTATGTTCATTTCTGTTGAATATATGATAAGTAAACAAAAGTATAAGACTGTCAGTTTAAACCTTTAAGAATCATGCATATGATAAATAGATTATGCAGAAGACATAAATCTTAATGATGATGGTCTAAATCATAAGATCCACAATCGAAGGAATAAAGTTGAGCGATTTATTCATGCTAAGATTCGTATGTTATCTACATTCGTAACGAGAGATGGCTTGTCTTGGTCATCGGAGTGGGACTCCACGAGTAGAAACACTGGCGCATTGTCATAGGTGATAATGTATTGGATCGAGACAAAACTTTGAATTGATTTTGTTAATAATATTGTTTGTTCAAATCAATTCACCTTAGACAATCAAATGTGTTGTGTCTTAATCCTAAAATGACTAATGGGCCTGTATTCTTGACATATATATTTTGATGAACCCAAGGGTGACATCTGACTTCATGATGGTGCGCATACTGGCACGTTGCAGACATAATTCTTGATTCACATAGACTCATTATTCATATATATGGAATCTATAGCTCTTTTGTAAAGTTAATGATATTCTCTTATATACATTATCCGGTAATTTAAAGACTAAAGCATTCAACTATTTGGATGCATAGGTGTAATCAAATGGTAGATTATCTATGGATTGTAAGTATTCTACTGGTGCGATAATGGAACATAAGATAAAAATAATCAAAAAGGTAAAACAAAACTATCTTTGAGCTGATTATGAATATCTTATAAGGATGTGACACATTGTGATATGTCATGGATGGTTAGCTTATTGAAGCTTCGTAATTTTATATAGTTCGAGAGCGCAACTCTAAGCTTTTAGTGCAGTAGCGTTAGAGTTTATAAATATAACATAAGTATCTGGGATATTGTATTTTATAATTATAGGAGCATGAACAATATATGTCCATCGGGTCTCCTTTGCTAACTCTAAATTAATCCTATAACAATACTGCATGTTTTTCCTACATATTTGTGACTTATGTTAAATTATTAGATTGGCTAAAATTCGAGTTGATTGGATTTAATAATTTATGTTAGTTTATTGATTGAATTAATTTTGTGAATTAATTTAGGACAAACATGTTAAATTATTTGGATAATATTTTATTTGTATGGGTTTACCTTTATATGACTATTTTAATCAGATAACTTTTCTATTGGGTTATTTGAATTAAAATTAAGGCTCTATAAAGGATACTTGGGTCAAATAAGATAGGATTTAACCAACTAGTTGAGAATGGATCTATCATATCAGCATGAGGAATTTGAATTCGATTCAAACTCTAGTATCACAACCATGTGGTCCGTCACGATACATTAGGCGCGATCGACTGTGATAGTTAGAGTCAGAATCTGCTTCACATGTTTTTATTCTAAAACTTATCCAAACACGAATTTTGAGGCCTAATCTGATAATGATTAACCCCAGGTTCGGTTACTATAAATAGAAGGTGAGTTTTCTTTGTTATTTAGATCACTTGAGAAGCAAAGAGTGAGTACTCTAGTGTGAAAGACTCTAAAACTCCCAAAAAGCTATTGTTCAACATCAAGGACTTTAGCTCTTGGTTTTCTCTTATGGTTAGAAGGAGAGTCGTCAAAGGAAAAGCTATATGATGTGTGACCACCCATACTTCGATCGTGGATAGATAATAGCAAAGAAGACCAGTTATTTGAGACTCTTCTGAAATGTTTTTCTCTACACAGATTTGAGACCACTTCGGTATACAAAAGAGCTTAGTAAGATCTGTCATTAATTTATGTGTTTAGCATATCAAACTTGTGTTCTAAAAAATACTCTAATTTAAAATTTTTAAAATTTTGCTGCGTATTGTTTTCCAATAAGGATCCTGACATAGAGAGGCTAGGAAACTCTGTTTTAATCCCTTTCCCTTTAGGGGTAACCCATGTAGGGGAGTAGCAGAGTTCTGCAATCTTACGAAAAAGGGTAGTTTTGTGCCCTCTCCTTTCAGTCGAACAAGTCACTTTCTTCTTTACAGCCGAACGTCAAACTACTGGGAATAGCTCGAGAAGAGAGACAGGGGCTAATAAGTCCACTTTGTTACCTCTGAATAGACGAGAAGCTAAAAAGGTTTTAATCTCTTTGAGGAGAATCCATGTAGGGTAGTAATCTAAAGAGCATCTATATAATACCCTGATTCTTTTTTATTTCCACTTTAAGGTAAATTGGTATTTTAAAAATCAATCAAAACAGCTTTGGGGTTACCCTTAATGGCCATAAAATCTTGGTAAGGATCTTATTGGTCACATTACACAAGCTAATTGGCATGAATTGACTAATGTCCTAGAAGTTTCCAAGAAAGTTTGCTTCTTGCACTATGGATGATCTAAGGATATTTGAAGTTATAATCATACTATTCCTATCATGTTATAGATTTTATTCCAATAGTAGATAACTCACTATAATACGAGAGGCAAAAGTATTCCAAATAGGAAAGTGAACGATGCCTCGATATCTACCACATTTAAATGGATCGGATCTTGAGGCCCGATCACAAGGTCAAGAAAAAGGACTCCACTCAACCCTCCATGTTGATGGAGGTTGGATTCTCTATGTAATGTATAGTTAGCTTTAATGCTAGCTTCACGGGTTGATGTAAGTAGAGAAAGGCTAATTCGCAATAGAGCTTTAAGCTAATAAATGTCCTTGGAAGACCAGGCATGATTTCAAGTCTTAATGTGAAGACTAGTGTTCCCACTTTATCCGCCTTGTAGCTTGTCAAGGGAGTCAAGAAGGACGAAGAAACTTTTTTGGCCCACCATTTGTTAAACCCCCTCTTCTCGGGCGATAGGGGTTCCTCTTTAGACTCCGAGGCTTGAGTTTGATCATAGTTCTTCTAGGACAGGGGGTCCCCTCGTGTAGTACGGCAGGAAAGTGATGGTATTCATAATTTTCTACTTTTTCAGATTCTCAACCTCGAGGACCGCGAAATGGTCCGTCGATATGGAAATACTCTCTAGCCCGCACAAGCTCCTTATATATTGAGGATCTCGTGGCATTCTCACCAAACAATTGTTGCAACTTTGCCTCCAAAACGGAGATCTTGAATTCTCTTCCCTGGATATGGACGTAACTCAAGGATATGAATGAAATTTTTAATTTGTCAATCTTAAATATAAGGTTAAAAGTGTAAATAAAAAAAAGGCTTTATAAGTGCTTTTTTCATAAGCACCTTAGGCTTAGCTTCAATAAGTGCTAAAATCTATAAACACTTTTCCATCGGTTATCCAAATGGGCTCACAAGTAGTTTTTGGTAGAATAAGTCATAAGAAACTTAAAATAAGCCATTCCAAATGGGCTCTAAAAGCATAAGCAAAAGCTCTACCAAACAAGAGCTCGTTTGGCATTGATTTTAATGGCAGCTTATTGTTTTTGCGATCGTCTGGAACAGTTTAGGGTTTTTGGTAAACCCTATTTTTGTCAAGTTGTGTATAAAAACTACTGTCCCATAGGAAAACTTGAGAAAGAGCCTTAGAGGGGTGTCTTCTTCTTCTTGTTTTTATTACAACAACTTTTGCTATCATAGTTGAAAATTACCAAACTAATCTTAATGATAATAATACATAATTCCAAATCTATTCATCTTTCGTTACAAATTAAAATAACATCACTATTAGAATATAATTTATTTAAAACATAAATTTGTTTATTTACTATTACAACAAGTTTGATGAGTGCAAGAAATAGATAGTTTGAAAGGTAAATTGTTGTAGGTTTGATAGTGGATAAATAGATAGTTTGAAAGATAAATTGTTGCAAGTTTGATAGCGGCTTGATTTAAAAAATTCACTTTAAGTTTTTCATGTTATTTAAATTTTTAAGCAAATATCTAATTTATCCTATTTAATAGAAGTAATTAATCTTTCTAAAAATATATTAAATGATAAGCAAGTTATATATATTTTTAGTAATTTAATGCACAAATATAAGATATGTTGACTTGAAAAAAGAATTAAAAACTAAAATTACATACATGTTATCACATATGTTTTTTTCTTTTTACTATACATCTCCATATCAATTTTATACATATTTTATCAAACACCTATAATTCTGCTTCTATTATTCATAACAGCTTTGAAAAAAATTTTACTAAACAGTTGCTTGCTTCTGGCCCAAAACATAATACAACAACAGAATATTACAAATGCAATAGTACAAAACAATAATGCCAAACTAAAAAGGAAAGAAAGAGAGAATTTTTAGGATTTAAGATTTGCAAATTTTGGGGGATTGTACAGCTTCATTACTACTACTAATTGCAATTAAAATAAGGATAAAATGAGAAAAAAATAAATATTTTTATAAATCTACTATTTACTTAACACTTATAATACATATGACATTTCTCTTCAAAAAAAAATGTTTGACATACTTTTAAGGTATGTTTACTTTGCATCAAAGGGAAAAGAAAGTAAGGAGTAATTCTTTTCTACCTTTTAATAATATACTTTCTTACAAAATCAGTAATGAGAGTTTTGTGGGTCCCACAAAATATAAGGAATGTAGAAATGAATGTTAATCCTCTCACCTTCTTTAGTATTGATTCTCTATCAAATGAAATAAATGCTAAATTTACATAAATATCTAAATTTATATGTTATTATTTAATGATTATTTAGTTATATAAAAAAGGACATTTTAGTAATAATATTGAATAAGATCTCTATTTTTAAATAAGTAAATACTAGAAAAGGAATATGATTGCTTCCTATTATATTATCAAATAGATAGGTAAATACTAGAAAGGGAATAAATTATCCTTATTATTATTACTTTATTTTTCTTTCCAATCTCATTGCCTAATCTATTACATTCCTTTACGATTTAACCAGGAATTGCGACGTTCCTTCATGGTTTACATTCTTTGAAGTTTTGTAAAATGTGACATTTGCTACAAATCCCCTTTGCTCCAAATCAAGTAGCCTGCAAACTGGCTCATTTTGCTTTATCAAGGGAAGGGATTTACCTGGGTAGGAAGACAACACTAATTATGCTCATCGAATACTTTCAGCATGGCTCATAAAAAATTGTTATAGTTTTTAGAGTTTAAGTTCTTTTTTTTTTGGTTAAAAATATATTTTAGGATTTTTGAATTTCAATAATAATGGAATAAACGACATTACGACAACTGTGGAAGCGTAAATTATACTGACAGCTCCTAGTTTTACCAAAAATACAAAGATACCCCTAGATCAAAACTAATCACGCTACCACTTTGACTTTTCAAGAAAATAACAAAAAGACCCCCCCTCTGTTAGTTTACCTTTATAGTTGACCGTGATTTGACTTTTAGTTTTGCTTAAAATGCCCCTATATCTAGCCAAAAACATTTTTAATTAATTATAAAGTTTGAAATGACTTTTTGGCCCTTACTTAACATAAAAAAATGAGTTTAATTAGTTTTAACAAACTTGTACTATAAATTTCAATAATTAAATAAATTTCACTCTAAATAAAAATGTTTTTTCTTTATAAATATTCTTCATCCATAAATAACTTTTTAATACTATAGTTTATCATAAAATAAAAATTATAACAAAATTACAAAATAAAAAACATATATGAAATTGCAAAAAAGAAACATATGTAAAAAACTATAAATAAAAGTTATTTTTCTAATAACTTCAAATTTTAAAAGTAAAAAGGAGAAAAATTAAATAATTCCCTTAGCCACCCTTCATCTCTTTCTTTCTCTTTCCCATGTCTCTCTTTCTTTTCTCCAGATCTGGTGAATTGATAAGGAGGGCAGGCGATGGTTGATCAAGGGCCAATGATGGTGGCCGATGATAGAGGTGGGTTGGTTGGGTCAAAGGGTGACGTTGGGGGCTGTTGGCATAGGTTGGGTTCGACGAGGTGAAGGCAATGAAGGATAGGTTGGTTGGGGCTAGAGCTGACGGGGGATTGGGGGACGATGGGCATGGCGGCTCAACGGGAAAGAAGGGCTCAATGGGGAGGGGGTGGACGACAACGTGGGAGAGGTTAAGGTTGCTGGTTGTGGCCTGAGGTGGGCAGGATTTGCTAGGGTGACAAGTCAAGGTCGGATGACAGCGACTAGCAACTGAGATTTTCAGGGTTGGTGGGAGGTGGGAACAGGTGGGTTGGGTGGGGTGTTTGGTTGATTGGAATGTTGGGTTTTAAAAAAAAAATCAATGGCTAGGATTTTATTTTTTATATCAATGGCTAGGATATTTTGTCATTTGAAACAAAAAATAATAGTGTTAAGGACAAGGGTTGTAAGGTGATTAGTTTTAATGTAGGGGGTGTCTGCGTAATTTGGATAAAACATAGAGGATGTTAGTGTAGCTTACTTGTTGTGGAGCATAAATTGATCATGTATGGCCCCAAAGCTGAAGGATTAAGGATATGCTAGTTAAGGAGGTGCCAGATTCCATGTTACATCCCCACAACAAGCACAAAGTTAATAGCAACCCCTTTTTTTGTTTAAAAAAAAAAGATTTTTTCGCTATAGGATAAGCTATTCCAATAATTTTCTTTTGAAAAAATTTCTCGGTAAGTCCCTATACTATTTAAAAGGTGACTTGATAGTTACTTTTTTTTTTTAGCTAAGCTGACCTTAAACTTTCAAAATGGGTGCAAAAGGACTAATTTAACGATCAAATATTAAATTTTTCATGGATTTATGTCACGTGCAAACCATGTGACCTTAATTTACTACTAAAAGACCAAAATAACCCTAATAGATGTAAACCAATTATTTAAAAATTAAAAACTACCAAAAAAAGAACAAGAAATTTTAATCTTCTTCCTTGTGAATTCCAAAGCTTCATCTCCATCCCTTCTTTTCCCTCTTGCATGGCCATAACTCTCCGATGGAATCCTTAGGGAGCGACTGCTAGACATCGCAACAACCACCGCCTGAACTCAACCTTTGTTGTTCTGGCCTTTCGCCACCGTAGTGACTTTGACGGCTTTGCGAAGTGCATGGCCTTTGGCGAGGCCTGGAGGGATGCCTAGCGAAGTGCCAATGATGGCTTCAAGCGGTTCCTCTTCGAGGCCAGGAAACAGCCGAGCGCCTCGACCGCCAGTACTCTGTCTCCCACTGCCTCAACTCTGCCGCCCGATTCGACCTTGCTTGCCCATGGGATTGATAGGGACCTTGAGAGGAATTTTTTTATTTTGTTAATTTCATTGTGAAAGTCACATCTTTCTTTCGGTATTATATTTTCTTTTTTTCTTCTCAATTTTTGGATCAGAAAAAGTCCAAAGAAAACGTGGTTTTTTTTTCCCTTTTCTCCTTTCGGGTGATGAAAAATTTTGAATCCTCAAGTTGAATCTTCAAATGGGTATTGGAGATTCTTGCATTTGGGTGAGAATTTTGAAATGGGCATTGAAAGATTTTTAGCTTTTTCTAAGGAATAATATATAGGAAGTGGTGCAAGATATTATATATGATTCTCAGGGGATAAGATTGTTGGGTTTGGTGCCCTAAAAGCTATGACATTGTACATATTGTTAATAAATAAATAAAGTGACATTTATAATTATTTTGGTTGCTTATATGTGTTATGAATACATTTATAAACATCAAGAAAATTCCATGATTATTTATGTGACTATAAATTTAGCATATAAGTGTTATATGCTTAGGGATAAAATTTATAGATAATAATCTAAATAGTCCGTAATAATTAATTAAAGTTTGGGATATTTATTTAAATATTACAAGTACTATCCAATCTCATTTAAAATGAAATAGTCGTTATCTGGGCTATTAATGTAGAGACATTAGATTGGAGGTACTTTATATAATGAGATTATATAGGACTGGACCAGATAAATTATGAATCTCTAATAATCATCCATTACAAATAGAGTATTTAAATTTATCACTATTATGATCATATATTTTACAGTCTTAATCCTGAGTATTTATTAGACTCCTATTTATGACATTATGTTTTTTGACTTGCATGGTAAGATTTGTCTAAGCACAGATCATAACTTTGCATCTTGGAAACATAATTTAATAAATGGCTGGGAATAATATTATACAGATATGGAATCCATTCCTTCCCTATGGAAGTTAGAAAGATAGTTCTCTTGAGTGATAATTCAAGGTTTGAATAGTAGAGCGCTCGTTCATAATAAGATTATAAATTAATTGTTCATTAAAGAATTATTGGAACTCAAGGATAAAGATGTAATAAGAAAGGTGAACGGAAATTGAACCTAACTCTTACTATGAACTATTTATGGAGGACTGACTTATATGTAATGATTATATCAATGGATTACTCGCTAATTTTCTTTGAGTAATTTTACTATAATCTCAAGAGTTCAGTTTCAAGTTTTTAGTGGAATAACACTGAAACTAATAAACTTGGCACATTAATTAAAGAGTTTGATTAATTGTCAAATTTATTAGAGCTTGGGTTATGGGTCCGTAGGTCCCCAATGCCACATCTGTAACATTATAATGGATTTATGCATAGAATGAATTATACATATTTAGTTTGGAATTATTGAATTCTGGATTAATTATTTCACACTTGAATTATTAATGTGACACGGAAATATGTTCTCTGTGACAAATAATGTAATGTGATAAATGTTGTCACATTTAACTGAGCATTAGTTAATTAATTAATTGATTTTTTTTAAAATCTATTCTTAAATAAATGTGATCTATTTTTGAATTTAGATATATATATATATATAAGGTTTTGAACCAAATCTTTTTATATATATAAGATTTTATAATATATTAATATATATATTAATATAATATTAAAAAAGAAGAAAAAAGGCAAACGTAAAAACTTGTTACGTTTCACGTTTTTTACATATACTTATATATATATGCGTGTGTGTGATAAACGGATCACTTTAGTGATTCGGGAAAAAGAAAAAAAAAAGAAGGGGAAATTAAAAAAGTTACAATCATGCAAAATATATACTTTCCCTATATATGTGATATATTGGTTATTTTAAATTAGAAATCAATTGAAAAATTACTAATGGCTCAAATATAAAAAAGGAGAGATAACAGTTATCTCAAGAGTTTTTTCATTCACGTAACTTTTGCAAAACACCCAGAGAGAAAAACTGAGAGCTCTTCTCTAAAAAAAAAGTCTACTATCTCATGTGCTAAGTACATAGCAGATTCAGAAAAGTGTGAGAAAAATGCATTCTTACAGTTTGATGCCCACTCGTCTTTTCATTGGTGTGGAGGCTTGGATTGGAAGATCGTGGTGTCAAAGAGGAAAGCTAGGATACTCTGATAGTCTTCAAAAAGGTTTGTAAAATTACCTAAAGCTTTCTATAATTAAAATTATATATCTATTCCCGATAAATAAAGTTTTTAAAAAATTTTTGTTTGTCAACGATCCGTTCCTTTCGCTGCGTTTCATATTTTAATTCCAACAAATGGCATCAGAGCGGGTTATAGCATATATAATTTTAATTAAACATGATTTTATTTTTGATAATTTCATGTTCATGATGCATGTATGTGGGCACTTTGCATCTTTGCAATTTTTTGTTCATGGGATGAATGGTTATTTAATGAGTGGATTTTTGGTCGTTAATTATATGGCCCTTTTGGATTGATAATTTTATTTTCAGTTTGGTTAGATCAATATGTGTAAACCCATAAAGGGGTATAGGCTTTTTGTAATTTATTATTATTATTATTATTATTATTTCTTTTCTCCTCTCCTTCACCTGCT
Source organism: Artocarpus heterophyllus (assembly GCA_025403435.1). Lineage (NCBI taxonomy): Eukaryota > Viridiplantae > Streptophyta > Magnoliopsida > Rosales > Moraceae > Artocarpus > Artocarpus heterophyllus. Next base: position 33,099,828 of record CM046354.1, on the reverse strand, counting down.
ACACGTGGAGCGATGAAGAAAAAGAAGTTCATTGGATCTTTTGGCCCAGTTGAGAACTTTCGGCCTATTAAAATTTCAAAGGTAACCCAGCAGATTGTTGAACAATAAACCACCTGATGAAGACTGCAAAATTGGAGCAGGAAATTATGTATAAATTACACGAAGAGCCCTTATTTTTATGGGTTGTAATTTTAATTATCCAAAAAGACCCGGTCAAAAATTCATTGTTTATTTTTATTTTTATTTTCATGTGATGATTGTGATAACATGTTCATGTATGATAACATGTCATCTAGGAAAGTGCCCACTTAATAGTTATTGTAGCATGACATGCATACACTAGCATATTTTTTTTTGTAAAGGAGTTTATAAAATAATTTAATATATGTTGGAATTAATTTAATGAGATTAAATTAATTGGGTTGGTTTTATAGAATCTTAATTTATTAATCAATCAAATAATGTGAATTTAGTTTTAATAGTTAAGACTTGGTAAAATTCACATTAATTCTAAGTTATCTAATTTTAAATTGTTTAATATTTCGTAACTTAGACAATTCATAATAAATTTAGATTTTTAGAAAACCTGGTAATTTATTAAGTGTAAATAGAATGGGATTGTATTAACACATAATATAATCTAGTAATTAAAAATTATTTTTATTTACTAGAGTTATGAAACATATGATGTTTTATAAGATAAAACACATTTTTTAAAATAATGAGTGGGAGAAGGTAATATGACAATATAACATGCGGTCTCCACTATTAACAGAACTCCGTGAGATTTAGGTGGCACCTCTGTAACGCCCCGAAATTTATTTAATGTTAATGTAATATAAATGATGAATTAGTGTGCCATAATTAACGTTTTAACATTAATTTGATTACTTTGTTGGATTTTTAGTTTTTGGTTGTTTTGTTAAATTGATGCATTCAAATGATTCCTTATTGTTTTAAAATAATGTTTTGAGTTTTAAAACACAACAATTTGTAAAATGTTAAAAATACTCTGTTTTGCAAAACCGTGGGCAGCACATGGTTTTCGCACAGTAAAACTGCCCACCGATTTTCTCTATTTATTTCCTTCCTCTCTCTCTCTCTCCTCACTCTCACGCATCTCTCTGTCTCTTCCTCTTGATCTCTATCTCGGCACTCTCTCTCTCTCTACATCTCTCTCTCAAATTTTTAAACCCAATTTCGAATCCAAGCTTCGGGATAGCAAGGAGGAGGCTCGGGGACGTGATTTAGCAACCGAGAACGCGGATTGAAGCTTCGATTCGAGGTTAGTTTTGAAATTTCTAAACTTTTTCCAAAATTTTCAATTTTGTGCATTTTTGAAATCTAGGGTTGTTTAAGCTTAGAAAACCGTGGATTTGAGTTAAATGAACTTAGAACAACTTGAATCTAAGCTTAGATTTAAGAAAAACGGATTGAATTCAAGATTTTTCATTTTTCTCCTCATTTTCTCATTTTCAGATTTTTGAGGATTTCGAGTTTAAATCTTGTTTAAATGAGTTCAAACATGTTCTAGTATGTTTTGCTATCAACTATGATTGTTTTTCATGCCTGGGATTTGAGAAAAACAGGTTAGAATCAAGATTTGGATTTTGGGGATCGAGAAACCCGTGGCTGGGATTTCTGGATTTTCCCAGTTCGACAGGCCGAACTGTGTGTTCGGCAGGCCGGTGTTCTTCCGACCGGCAGGCCAAACCTGGGGAAGTGTTCGGCCGACCGAACTTTGCTTCCGGCAGGCCAAACTGTGCAGTTCGGCCGGCCGAAGCACGGAGTCCGGCAGGCCGACCGAGGCATGGAAAATTTTGTGATTTTTCACTCATTTTCACTGTTTTGAACCCTGATTTAAATCCCAACCTTATAGAATGATTTTAAAGGCACAAATGGCACACTAGGACATCATGAAATGGTTTAGTAACATAGAATGTCTCGAACAAGATATTGATCGACTTAGTTTGTATCTAGAATCGTTCTTGGTTTCGTGGAGCTAACGTATAGCGGACCAGGATTACGGTGTGGGGCACCGGTACGAGTATTGAGGTAGGACTTCTATCCTATTTCCTTGGTAGCCTGATTTTGAAATGATTTGGCTTTGAAAAGGATTTCTATCAAAATGTTTTCAACGGTTGTTTGGAAATGGTTTTATCGGTTATATTTTAATATACCGTGATTATGAAATGAATTTCATAATGAACGTAATTGACAACACTCGGTAATTGGGTTTTGAATGATAATGATAATAAACACAAAGGCATGATGCCATATCAGAGATCGGGTCGTGTAGCGATCGACCTTGGGGGCAGGTCCCGAAACCCAGCTGGGCCACTACGGTGGTGATATCATGGTTTGCCTAGGTAAAAGGAAAATGGTGTTTTCGATTGTACGAGTAGACTGTTCTGTGTCAGGACGGCTCTACTCAAATTATCTATTTATTTATTTATTTATTTACTTATTTATTTAAAGTTTTCTTTTGAGTACTCCTAACAATGATATGTTTCTTTGCATTAAATCATTTTATAAAACATAGTCCTACTGAGCCTTTCGCTCACGTTTTACTGTTTTAAATTTTCCCCCCCTCTAGGTGGTTTCCCATTTGGGTTTGGAGAGGATTCTTCGGACCGAACTCAAGAGCAATAGGAGGATTATTTATATTTTGTATTATTTAATCAAGGCATGTAAGACTTAACTTTATCTGTATCTGGACTGTGATTGTATTTATGATATTGTCAGAACCATGTGTGTGCACAAATTGTGGGTTGTGGAACCCATACTCACGGTTTTTATTTAATTTTTATTACTCGTTTAATATTTATAAATTCTTTTATAAAAATGTGGTGGAAATATTCTTATTTCTCATTTAATTTGATTCTTAAACCATCGGTTTCAATTAGATTCTCTTTTAATTAATCTAAATATTCTGCCACGTCACCTCCTGTACTCCGGGGCGTGACAGAATGGTATCAGAGCTCAAGGTTATGAACCTTGGGAATTGTGCACACATAGGTTTGACAATGAAATACCTCTGACAGTCCAAATTTTGTTTTCATAAGTGAGAGAATGGCACCTATACGTCGTTCGACTGCTGACGCCGAGTTCGGAAACGATGAGAGCATGATGAGGTCTATGTTTGCGGCTTTCCGACAGATGGCAGCCAGGGCTAGACCGGAAGACTCTAGTGTTGGTAGTCGACATACGTATTTTAAGAAATTTCGGCGGGCATCTATTTCGACTTTTGATGGCAATGGGGATCCGCAGTTAGCAGAGTACTGGTTGGATTCAATCTTGAAGCATTTAGATACCCTTGGTGTGCCTGAGGAGTATCGTGTGGAGTTGTCCGATCAAGAGTGCTCGTCTTGGATCTTAGACCGGGGAGGATGCCAGTCGTTCGTCTCAGCCTCAGCCTCAGACTCTACCTCTGCCTCCGCAGTACCCGCAGTTACAGTATCCGCAGTTCTTTCCTCAGCAATTCTCATATCCGACACGGGGGCAGCAGGCGTAGTATTTTCAGCGCAGTGTTCCTCAGTATCGAGCGTCGAGTACAGGTAGTGTGCAGTCATCTCCATCTCAGCAGCATCGACCGAGTAATCCAGGACCCAGCAATGTCGGTAGAGGAAAAGGAAAGGCGCCAGTGCAGGTTCATGCAATGGCATCTGGAGGGTCAGATTCTCAGACTGGTAACGCGGTTGTTGACGGTATGATCTTGGTTTCTAGATCTTTAGCTCGTGTTTTGTTCGATACTGGTGCCTCTCATTCTCTCATTTCGAGTTCCTTTGTACATGCCTTGGGATTAGAGATAGAAGAGTTTAATGAACCCCTAGTTATAACTTCTCCCTTGGGGCGGGTGTGTGTAAATTGTATGTGTAAATCTTGTAAAATAAAGATTGGGGATGAGATTTTGAAAAGTGATTTGATTGTACTCCCCATGAGCTCCTATGATGTAATTCTAGGGGTGGACTGGTTGTCCAAGTATAGTGCAGTCGTGGACTGCCAACTTAGAAAAGTGACCCTAGTGTCTGATAGGGGGACAATGATCACTTACCAGGGTGGTGGTGATTGGTTAATGAGTGAGCGTCTCATGAAGTCATGTCTAGAAGGGCGAAGGAATCTAGGTTGTTGTGCTTTTCTTGCCAACCTGGATTGCGAGCCCTATGTTTCGAGTAGCAGTATAGCGATTCTGGTGGTTGATGAGTTCGAGGATATCTTCCCCGATGAGTTGCCAGGATTACCACCGCATCGGGAGATTGAGTTTGGTATCGAGTTGTTTCCAGGGACATCACCGATTTCTATGGCACCTTATCGGATGGCGCCGGCAGAAATGAAGGAATTGAGGAAGCAACTTCAGGAGCTTGCTGATAAGGGGTATATTCAAAACAGCACATCTCCGTGGGGAGCACCAGTTTTGTTCGCTAAGAAGCACGATGGGACTCTCAGGTTATGTGTGGATTATCGGCAGCTGAATCGTGTTACGGTGAAGAACAAGTATCCCTTGCCAAGGATTGATGAGTTGTTTGATCAGTTGGGAGGTTTGCGGTACTTCTCGATGATTGATTTGCGTTCAGGTTATCATCAGCTCAGGATCAAGGAAGAGGATATTCCCAAGACAGCTTTTAGGACTCGGTATGGGCACTTTGAGTTTCTGGTCATGTCTTTTGGGTTGACGAATGCTCCGGAAGCTTTTATGGATTTGATGAACAGGATATTTAGGCCGTATCTGGATCAGTTCGTGATCGTGTTCATCGATGATATTCTTGTGTATCCTAAGACTTGGGAGGAGCATGAGCAGCATCTTCAGATCGTGCTTCAGACTCTACGGGAGCACCAATTGTATGCTAAGAGGGAAAAGTGTGAGTTCTGGTCGACTGAGGTCAAGTTTCTGGGTCATGTTATCTCAGAGCATGGTATTTCAATGGATCCGTCCAAGATTGAGGCTATATTGGAATGGAAACGACCAAGGAATGTAGTGGAGATTCACAGCTTCTTAGGTCTTGCTGGATATTACAGGAAATTTGTAAAGGATTTTTTGAAGATTGCAGCTCCGTTGACGAGATTGATCAAGAAAAATGTCAGGTTTGAGTGGAATGAAGATTGTGAGCTTGCTTTTTAGGAATTGAAGAACCGGTTGACTTCCGCTCCAGTATTAGTTATTCCTAGCAGTGACGAGCCATATGAGGTTTATGCGGATGCTTCAGGGCGCGGACTTGGATGCGTGTTGATGCAGCATGGGCGTGTGGTTGCATACGGATCGAGACAGCTACGACCTCACGAGCGGAATTATCCTACTCATGATTTAGAGCTTGCGGCGGTGATTTACGTGCTGAAGATCTGGAGATGTTACTTGTATGGAGCATCGTTTCAGGTCTTCTCCGATCACAAGAGTTTGAGGTATTTGTTCACTCAGAGGGATCTCAATTTGAGGCAGCGCAGATGGGTAGAGTATAGGGAGGATTATGATTTCGCGTTGTAGTGTCATCCCGGGAAAGCTAATGTGGTCGCGGACGCGCTTAGCAGGAAGTCTTCAGGGATTCTCGCTTGTTTGATTTTTGAGGACTGGAGCAGGGATGCGACAGTGAGTGAGTATCGGCTACTGTATCGTGAAGACTGTGATCGAGTTTCGTTATATCATGTGGAAGCGACTCCAGCTCTTGTTCGGATGGTGAAGCAAAATCAGTGGCAGGATCGGCATTTGCAGGGGATTTGGTCGTGGATTCAGAACGGGGAGCAGTTCGAGGAATGGAGCGTGCATGCAGATGGATCATTGTACTTCCAGGAGCGTCTTGCAGTTCCAATTATCGCCGAGGTGACGAAAGCCGTTCTAGAAGAAGCCCATAGGTCTCAGTTTGCTATTCATCCAGGGAGCACCAAGATGTATCGCGATTTGAAGAGGCAGTATTGGTGGAGAGGCATGAAGAAAGATGTTCGTGAGAATGTGGCCAAGTGTTCGACGTATCTTCAGGTGAAAGCCGAGCATCAGAAGCCTGCAGGTCAGGTTCAGCCGCTTCCCATTCCAGGGTGGAAATGGGAGCATGTGACGATGGATTTTCTCACAAGTTTGCCGAGGACGGAGCAGCGGCATGATGCAGTTTGGGTTGTGGTCGACAGGTTGACGAAATCAGCGCATTTCATTTCGTTTAGGTCGACGTGTTTTAGGAAGGTTCTCGGGGAGTTGTATATGCAGAATATTGTGAGGTTGCATGGAGTTCCCTTGTCCATCACCTCTGATCGAGATACCAAGTTTAATGCTAAGTACTGGAGGAGTTTTCAGGAGGCTTTGGGTACGGATTTGAACTTCAGTACGGCATTTCATCCTCAGACTGATGGGCAGGCTGAGCGGGTTATTCAGGTTCTCGAGGATATGTTGCGTGCTTGTGCGTTGGACTTCGGCGGGAATTGGAAGTAATGTTGGCATTTGGCGAAGTTCGCGTACAACAACAGTTATCAGGCGAGTATCGGTATGGCACCATTTGAGGCGTTGTATGGGCGACCGTGTCAGTCACCTCTGTGTTGGGCCGAGCCGGAAGATAGAGTTATTCTTGGGCCGGAAGAGATTCGTGATAGCAACGAGAAAGTCGCGGTGATTCGAGATCGGTTGAGAGCAGCTCAGAGTCGGCAGAAGAGCTACGCAGATAGAAGACGTAGACCCTTAGAGTTTGCAGTTGGAGATTTTGTTCTCTTGAGGGTATCGCCTCGTAAGGGAACTATGCGGTTCGGGGTGAGTGGGAAGCTCGCGCCGAGGTATATTGGGCCGTTTGAGATCACTCAGCGTGTTGGTGTGGTCGCTTATCAGCTTGAACATCCGCCCAAACTTTCTCATGTTCACGATGTGTTTCATGTGTCGATGCTTAGGAAGTGTCCACCCGAGCAGGGCAAGATAGTTTCGTTTCGCGATGTGCAGGTTAAGGAAGATACGACGTACGAAGAAGCGCCGATTCAGATCATCAACCGGAAAGTTATTAGCTTGCGTCGTCGCGAGATACCATTGGTAAAAGTCGTGTGGCAGCATCATGGGGTTGATGAAGCCACTTGGGAACTAGAGTCGAGTATGCGGGAGTTGTATCCGCATTTGTTTTGTTTCTGAAATGAGTTGTAAATTTCGAGGGCAAAATTTCTTTTAGGGGTGGAGAGTTGTAACGCCCCGAAATTTATTTAATGTTAATGTAATATAAATGATGAATTAGTGTGCCATAATTAACGTTTTAACATTAATTTGATTACTTTGTTGGATTTTTAGTTTTTGGTTGTTTTGTTAAATTGATGCATTCAAAGGATTCCTTATTGTTTTAAATTGATATTTTGAGTTTTAAAACACAACAATTTGTAAAATGTTAAAAATACTCTGTTTTGCAAAACCGTGGGCAGCACATGGTTTTCGTACAGTAAAACCGCCCACCGATTTTCTCTATTTATTTTCTTCCTCTCTCTCTCTCTCCTCACTCTCACGCATCTCTCTCTCTCTTCCTCTTGATCTCTCTCTCGACACTCTCTCTCTCTCTATATCTCTCTCTCAAATTTTTAAACCCAATTTCGAATCCAAGCTTCGGGATAGCAAGGAGGAGGCTCGGGGACATGATTTAGCAACCGAGAACGCGGATTGAAGCTTCGATTCGAGGTTAGTTTTGAAATTTCTAAACTTTTTCCAAAATTTTCAATTTTGTGCATTTTTGAAATCTAGGGTTGTTTAAGCTTAGAAAACCGTGGATTTGAGTTAAATGAACTTAGAACAACTTGAATCTAAGCTTAGATTTAAGAAAAAAGGATTGAATTCAAGATTTTTCATTTTTCTCCTCATTTTCTCATTTTCGGATTTTTGAGGATTTCGAGTTTAAATCTTGTTTAAATGAGTTCAAACATGTTCTAGTATGTTTTTCTATCAACTATGATTGTTTTTCATGCCTGGGATTTGAGAAACACAGGTTAGAATCAAGATTTGGATTTTGGGGATCGAGAAACCCGTGGCTGGGATTTCTGGATTTTCCCAGTTCGGCAAGGCAAACTGTGTGTTCGGCAGGCCAGAGTGATGATCGGCAGGCCGGTGTTCTTCCGACCGGCAGGCCGAACCTGGGGAAGTGTTGGGCCGACCGAACTTTGCTTCCGGCAGGCCGAACTATGCAGTTCGCCCGGCCGAAGCAGGGAGTCCTACAGGCCGACCGAGGCATGGAAAATTTTGTGATTTTTCACCCGTTTTCACTGTTTTGAACCCTGATTTAAATCCCAGCCTTATAGAATGATTTTAAAGGTACAAATGGCACACTAGGACATCATGAAATGGTTTAGTAACATAGAATGTCTCGAACTAGATATTGATCGACTTAGTTTGTATCTAGGATCGTTCGTGGTTCCGTGGAGCTAACGTATAGCGGACCGGGATTACGGTGTGGGGCACCGGCACGAGTATTGAGGTAGGACTTCTATCCTATTTCCTTGGTAGCCTGGTTTTGAAATGATTTGGCTTTGAAAAGGATTTCTATCAAAATGTTTTCAACGGTTGTTTGGAAATGGTTTTATCGGTTATATTTTAATATACCGTGATTATAAAATGAATTTCATAATGAACGTAATTAACAACACTCGGTAATTGGGTTTTGAATGATAATGATAATAAACACAAAGGCATGATGCCATATCAGAGATCGGGTCGTGTAGCGATCGACCTTGGGGGCAGGTCCTGAAACCCAGCTGGGCCACTACGGTGGTGATATCATGGTTTGCCTAGGTAAAAGGAAAATGGTGTTTTCGATTGTACGAGTAGACTGTTCTGTGTCAGGACGGCTCTACTCAAATTATCTATTTATTTATTTATTTATTTACTTATTTATTTAAAGTTTTCTTTTGAGTACTCCTAACAATGATATGTTTCTTTGCATTAAATCATTTTATAAAACATAGTCCTACTGAGCCTTTCGCTCACGTTTTACTGTTTTAAATTTTCTCCCCCTCTAGGTGGTTTCCCATTTGGGTTTGGAGAGGATTCTTCGGACCGAACTCAGAAGCAATAGGAGGATTATTTATATTTTGTATTATTTAATCAAGACATGTAAGACTTAACTTTATCTGTATCTGGACTGTGATTGTATTTATGATATTGTCAGAACCATGTGTGTGCACAAATTGTGGGTTGTGGAACCCATACTCGCGGTTTTTATTTAATTTTTATCACTCGTTTAATATTTATAAATTCTTTTATAAAAATGTGGTGGAAATATTTTTATTTCTGATTTAATTTGATTCTTAAACCATCGGTTTCAATTAGATTCTCTTTTAATTAATCTAAATATTCCGCCACGTCACCTCCCGTACTCCGGGGCGTGACAACCTCGCGACGCTTTAATTTCGTCCTCCCTACGAAGGGTGTCCATTTAAATCAATATCAAGGTTAGCTTCTTTGAAATAGGATTTTATAATGTATTTCAAAATTGACCTACCCTACGGCGGCAATTTTGAGTTACGTTGTTAAAATCTAAAATAGTGGGTTACACTCATAAAGACATAATTAAATTGTTAATTATATCTTGACCAAATATAAATGGTTATTAATAAATATAGAAAATATGAGATATTTTGAATATATTTATTAATTGAGAATGTCTCAATTCAATTCATAAATAATTTGACCTACCCTATGGCAGCACTTTATTTATTAAAATTGAATAATCGTGGAATTAGTAAAATATTTTTTTTGTGTTTTTCATATGCATCATGCATCACGTTTACTATTCCAAAACATATATTTATGATGTTTATACAACCATTAAATTTATGTTATTTTATTTATTTATTACAGCAACAATGTCTAATCCAATCATCGCTATTCTCTCAAATGAAAAATTAACCGGAGATAATTTGTCAAGTGGAAGAGTAACATGAACATTGTACTAATTTGTAAAAGTTAAAAGTTTGTCCTGACGGAGGAATGTCCTCCAGAGCCTGCTGCCAATGCTCCTCGTAATGTACGAGAAACATATGATCGTTGGATCTAGGGAAACAACAAGGCCCACTGTTTTCTTTTGGCTGGCATGTCGACGTGCTTAGGATGAAGCATGAAAGCATGGAGACCGCTTATGAGATATGCAGTCTCTGCAAGACATGTTTGGTAAACCTTCTGAAAAGACACACCACGAAGCCGTTAAGGTAGTAATGAATGCCAAAATGAAGGCAGGGATTTCGGTCAGAGAATATGTTCTCAACATGGTTAACTATCTCCATTTGGCCGAGGTGAACGGGGCAGTGATCGATGAAATCACACAGGTGGGGATGACTTTGGAAACCCTATCCCCTGCGTTCCTTCAATTCAAAAGCAACTATTTCATGAACCAGCTGAAATATAACATGACTGAGTTGCATGATGAGCTTCAAACCTTCGAGTCTATTTCAAAAGAAAAGACTAAAGAAGCTGAGGCAAATGTTGTAAAAGCTCAACCCTCCTCTTCTGCTCAAAAGAATAAGAAGAGGAAAGGGACTGAAGGAAGTGGTAAGTCTAAGAATAGAGGGCAACCTAAGAAGAACAAAAGCAACAACAACAAAAAGAGCTCAAACCAAAAGAAGCCTAAAGGAAAATGTTTCCACTGCGGCGTAGTTGGGCACTAGAAGAGAAACTGCAAGAAGTATCTTCAGGAGCTCAAAGAAAAGAAGAACAATGGTAAATCAGATTTACTCGTTTTAGAAGCTTGTTTAGTTGAAGATGATACTTCACCTTGGATAATTGATTCACGGGCAACTAACCATGTTTGTTCTTCTTTGCAGATACTTAGTTCTTCAAGGGAGCTTTCCGACAGGGAACAAACGATGAGAGTGGGAACAAGAGAGGTTGTTTCGGCAAGAGCAGTGGGAATCGTTAAACTTTATTTTAGAAATAAGTTTTTAATTTTGGACAATGTTTATTATATTCCTTGTTTTCATAGAAATTTGATTTCTGTTTCCAGGTTGTTTGAACAAATGTTTAATGTTTCTTTTAATAATAATTATGTTAATATTTCTAGAAATGGTTTGGATATTTGTTCTGCACATCTGGAAAATGGGCTTTACACCTTAAGGCCCAACGAAAAATCACTGCTCAATACCAAAATGTTCAAAGTTGAACAACCTAAACCCAAGAAGCAAAAGATTTCTTCTGATAATGAAACATACCTATGGCACCTTAGATTAGGTTACGTTAACCTTGATAGAATTAAAAGACTGGTAAAGGAAGGTCCTTTAAAAGAGCTAAAAGTTAGTTCTCTACCAGTTTGTGAATCTTGTCTTGAAGGTAAAATGACTAAGAGGCCTTTCTCTGCAAAAGGCGAAAGGGCCAAAGAACCACTTGAGCTAATCCATTCGGACATCTGCGATCCATTGAATATACAAGCACGTGGTGGTTACGAATATTTCATCACGTTTATTGATGATTATTCTAGGTATGGTTACATATACCTAATGCAAAGGAAATCTGAAACTTTTGGAAAGTTCAAAGAATTCCAAGCAGAAGCTGAAAAGCAATTAGGAAAGACGGTGAAGAGTCTTCGATCTGATCGAGGAGGGGAATACCTTGATACCGAATTTAAGGACTATATGATAGAATATGGTATTCTATCACAACTCACCGCACCTGGAACACCACAACATAATGGTGTTGTAGAGAGAAGAAATCGAACGTCGCTTGATATGGTGAGATCCATGCTCAGTTACTCATCATTACGCACTTTATTTTGGGGATATGCACTACAAACTGCAGCATATCTTCTAAACATAGTTCCATCTAAATATATTTCAAAAACACCTTTAGAGTTAGAGAATGGTCGCAAACCTAGTATGCAACATATTCTTATATGGGGGTGTCTAGCACATGTGTTGAAAGGAAAGACCGGGAAGCTAGAACCACATTCTAAAGTATGCTTATTTGTGGGATACCCAAAGGGAACGAGGGGAGGTTTGCTTTATAGTCCATAGGAAAAGAAAGTACTTGTATCAACAAATGCCGCTTTTCTTGAGAATGATTATATGACAAACTATAAACCTCGTAGCAAAGTTGTACTTGAAGAGTTAGTTTCTGATCAGATCAAACCGTAACCGACAACTGTTGTCGAATGACAAAATGAGGAGACCACATCTCCTGATCAAAATGTCATACCACCTTGATGTAGTGGGAGGGTTGTGAGACCACCTATTCGCTATAGGGAGCTTGGAGAAGCAAATGTTGCTATCTCTGATAATGGTGAGGATGATCCATTGACATATCGTGATGCAATGGAATATTCTGAGAAGGAGAAATGGCAGGAGGCTATGAACCTTGAAATGGAGTCCATGTACTCCAATTCAGTCTGGGATCTTGTAGACCTACCTGAAGGGATAAAACTCATAGGGTGCAAATGGATTTACAAGAAGAAAAGAGGAGTGGATGAGAAAGTTGAGACTTTCAAAGCTAGGCTTGTGGCAAAGGGTTATACCCAAAAGGAGGGAGTTGACTATGAAGAAACTTTCTCGCCTATAGCTATGCTTAAATCCATTCGGATTCTTTTATCTATTGTTGCTTGTCTTGATTATGAGATATGGCAAATGGATGTCAAGACTGCCTTTTTGAATGGCTATCTTGAGGAAAGCATCTATATGATGCAACCATAAGGGTTTGTAGTCAAAGGTCAAGAGAAAAAAGTTTGCAGGTTGCAGAGGTCCATCTATGGACTCAAGCAAGCTTCAAGATCTTGGAACTTGAGATTTGATGAAGCGATCAAATCTTATGGTTTTGATCAAAATATTGATGAACCTTGTGTATACAAGTACATCAAAGATAAGAAGGTGGTCTTTTTAGTTCTTTATGTAGATGATATCCTACTCATTGGGAATGATGTAGGCATATTATCTGATGTAAAGAAATGGCTCACCAAATATTTCCAAATGAAAGATTTAAGAGAGGCAAGTTATGTTCTTGGAATCCAACTCATAAGAGATCGCAAGAACAAACTGTTGGCACTGTCTTAGGCATCGTATATCGATAAGGTGCTTATAAGATTTTCGATGCAAAACTCCAAGAAAGGTAATTTACCTACACGTCATGGAGTTTATCTTACAAAAGAGCAGTGTCCTAAGACACCTCAAGAGGAAGAAAACATGAGATGGGTACCCTATGCATCTGTAGTAGGAAGTCTAATGTATGCCATATTGTGTACAAGACCTGACATTTGCTATGCGGTGGGTATAGTTAGTCGGTATCAATCCAACCCAGGATTAGATCATTGGGTAGCGGTTAAACATATTCTCAAGTATCTTAGGAGAACGAGAAACTATATGCTGGTATATTTCGGTGAGAATTTGATTCCCATTGGATACACTGATTCTGATTTTCAATCAGATAAAGACACATAAATCTACGTCTGGATCAGTGTTTACTTTTGGTGGTGGAGCCATAGTTTGGAGAAGCATCAAACAATCTTGTATTGTTGATTCAACTATGGAAGCTGAATATGTGGCTGTTTGTGAAGCAACTAAAGAAGCTGTTTGGCTCTATAAGTTCTTAAATGATTTAGAAGTAGTTCCAAGCATGGATAGACCACTCACACTGTATTGTGATAACAGTGGTGCAATGGCAAATTCAAGAGAACCTAGAAGGCACAAAAGAGGAAAGCATATAGAGAGAAAATATCATTTGATCATAGACATAGTACATCGAGGTGATGTAAAAGTTGTGAAGATAGCGTCAAAAATCAACCTTGCTGACCCTTTCACTAAGACGTTACCTGCAAAGAGCTTTGAGGGACACTTCGAAGGCTTAGGTCTTAGAGACATGTCTCACCTGCTTTAGGGCAAGTGGAGATTGTTGGGTTTGGTGCCCTAAAAGCTGTGACATTATACATATTGTTAATAAATAAATAAATTGACATTTATAATTATTTTGGTTGCTTATATGTGTTATGAATACATTTATAAACATCAAGAAAATTCCATGATTATTTATGTGACTATAAATTTAGCATATAAGTGTTATATGCTTAGGGATAAAATTTATAGATAATAATCTAAATAGTCTGTAATAATTAATTAAAGTTTAAGATATTTAATTAAATATTACAAGTACGGTCCAATCTCATTTAAAATGAAATAGTCATTATCTGGGCTATTAATGTAGAGACATTAAATTGAGGTACTTTATATAATGAGATTATATAGGATTGGACCAGATAAATTATGAATCTCTAATAATTATCCGTTACAAATAGAGTATTCAAATTTATCACTATGATGATCATATATTTGACAGTCTTAATCCTGAGTATTTATTAGACTCTTATTTATGACATTATGTTTTTTGACTTACATGGTAAGATTTGTCTAAGCACAGATCATAACTTAGCATCTTAGAAACATAATGTAATAAATGGCTGAGAATAATATTATACAGATATAGAATCCATTCCTTCCCTGTGGAAGTTAGAAAGATAGTTCTCTTGAGTGATAATTCAAGGTTTGAACAGTAGCTCGTTCATAATAAGATTATGAATTAATTGTTCATTAAAGAATTATTGGAACTAAAGGATAAAGATGTAATAAGAGAGGTGAACGGAAATTGAACCTAGCTCTTATTATGAACTATTTATGGAGGACTGACTTATATATAATGATTATATCAATGGACTACTCGCTAATTTTCTTTAAGTAATTTTACTATAATCTCAAGAGTTCAGTTTCAGGTTTTTAGTGGAATAACACTAAAACTAATAAACTTGGCACATTAATTAAAGAGTTTGATTAATTGTCAAATTTATTGGAGCTTGGGTTATAGGTCCATAGGTCCCCAATACCACCTCTGTAACACTATAATGGATTTATGCATATAATGAATTATACATATTTAGTTTGAAATTATTGAATTCTGAATTAATTATTTCACACTTGAATTATTAATGTGACATAGAAAAATGTTCTCTGTGACACATAATATAATATGATAAATGTTGTCACATTTAACTGAGCATTAGTTAATTAATTAATTGATTATTTTTAAAATCTATTCTTAAATAAATGTGATTTATTTTTGAATTTAGATATATGTATATATTAATATAATAATAAAAAAGAAGAAAAAAGGCAAATGTAAAAACTTGTTACGTTTCACGTTTTTTACATATACTTATATATATATATGCGTGTGTGTGATAAACGGATCACTTTAGTGATTCGGGAAAAAGAAAAAAAAAGAAGGAGAAAGTAAAAAAGTTACAATCATGCAAAATATATTTTTTCCCTATATATGTGATATGGTGGTTATTTTAAATTAGAAATCAATTGAAAAATTTCTAATGACTCAGATATAAAAAAGGAGAGATAACAGTTATCTCAAGAGTTTTTTCATTCATGTAACTTTTGCAAAATACCTAGAGAGAAAAACTTAGAGTTCTTCTCTGAAAAAAAAAAGTTTACTATCTCATGTGTTGAACATAGTAGATTCAGAAAAGTGTGAGGAAAATCCATTCTTGCAGTTTGACGCCCACTCGTCTTTCCATTGGTGTGGAGGCTTGGTTTACATAGCAGATTCAGAAAAGTGTGAGGAAAATTCATTCTTGCAGTTTGACGCCCACTCGTCTTTCCATTAGTGTGGAGGCTTGGATTGGAAGATCGTGGTGTCAAAGAGAAAAGCTAGGTTACTCTGATAGTCTTCAAAAAGGTTTGTAAAATTACCTAAAGCTTTCTATAATTAAAATTATATATCTATTCCCGATAAACAAAGTTTTTAGAAAATTTTTGTTTGTCAATGATCCGTTCCTTTCGCTGCGTTTCATATTTTAATTCCAACAAAGAGAATAGAAGAGAACATATGGGATTGTTTCAAAAGTTTTCATTGTTAAAGAAATTTGGATTTTATCTGTTGTTTCTTTTGTTTAGTTTCTCAAAGGTGACGATGTCTTTAATTAATCCATTGACATTGTTATTCAATTTGGATTTTTTTTTTTGAGCAGGCAAAAAATTGTTACAGTTGTTGAAGTGAGGTAAGTTAATATATGTGTTGTGTGAAATTAACTGTGGATGAGAGTTTTTTGTTGTTGGTGGTGGGGGTTGTTCAGATGAGTGAGTGAAGAAGAAGAAGAAGAAGAAGAGAGTAGGATTGAGTTAGATAGTTTGATTTACAGAGATAGAGGAGGAGGGGGCGAGAGAGACGCCGGCGGTGGAGTCGCCAAGAAGGGGGTCGCCGGGGGAAGGGGGTCTTGGAGATGTTGAAGGAGTTACCGAATGTGCTTTTATTCCCCCAATTTCCCTCCCAAGTTAGTTAGCCAAGGTGTTTTACTCAAATACCCCCTAATGAGAGTCACATGACTATCACATGGTTGAAAATGGAACAAATTAAAGGACATCAAGCATCTTTTTTTGCACATTTTTTTAAATAGTTTAGAGAATTGTCAAGCAATTTTCTTTTTTCTTTAAGAAAAAAAAATAAGATTTTACCCACTCTCTCCCTTGAATTTAATGAATCTGAATACGAGCACTAGTTCATTTATTGGACTCAAAAAACTAACAGACCTATTCCACTCTATTGTAAACTGATTAAAAGAATAGAAACCTAATAAGCATATTTTAAAAGCTTTTGTTCTTTTCTAACTTACATTTTTCTATAATGCTTCTTTTTACTATAATAGTAGAATTGTTTGTTAGGATAAATGCAATCAAAGTGAATTTTAATTTTACATTTTTTGTAAAATAAATAAAGTAAATTTTTTATTATGTGTTTATTTATTTTAATTACTTTATGAATAATATTAAAATTTCATAATTATCCATGTGACCTTAAATATTATATATAAGTGTTATATACAAGAAGATAATATTTAAGGATCATAATTAAAATAATCATTAATATATAATTAATTATTTCATTAAAATATAAAATCTTAAATTAATTATTCAATTAAAATGGTCAACAATTAATATAAGCATGAGATTAAAAATGAAAGAATGAATCTTTAATTAGATTATTTTTTAATTAAAAAATTTTAAAAAGTCATATTAGTATGTAAACAACACGTTACCTATCTAAAACCATATTTAATGAGTTACGTTCAATGCTCTTTTGTTATCATGGTTTTTTTAAATCAAATATCAAATCCTTACAGTCGTTTGACCTATATCACACAGCTAAAAAATCAGTAACCATCGATAAGTAAAATTAAGAGAAACTTTTGCAACCACCCCATATATAAATGCTCTAGGATAAGTATTTAATTCTTTCTATTATATGTTTTTTGATTATTCACTCAGTTTTCATTTTCTTTTTCTTTTTCCTTTTTTTTGGTTTTATTTAATTTTTTATTATCCGGGAGGACCTTGCTTTGTACTTCAATTATTGCTTTCTGTCCTAGCGAAGTCTTGTTTCAATTAAAAACAAAAAACAAAAAAAGAGAGAGAGATAAAGTATAAACTTTTTATCAAGTGCAAACAAAATGTGTTCCCACTAAGTATTAGTATACTAAAAAAAAAAAAAGAAAAAAGAAAAAAAAAGAGAAAGAAATAAAAGAGACTTCACCTCAAGTTGTACAAAGTGTAAAACAGAGTATTCAGAGCGCGCGCACACACACACACCAAAAAAAAAAAACATATAAAACAGTGTACACTGAAGAAGTCAATGCAAACAGAGAATTTTCAAGAATACAGAGGGCATAAACCAGGCCTGGCTATATCTTAGATGAAGCATCTTAAACACCTTACTGTACAATCTTAATCCCTCAAAGAAGCATGTAGGAAAAAAATCAGGCAAGAAATATGAAAGAGGATAAAAGAAACAAGAAAATTTTTTGCTACTTTTGAAACTAAGCTTTGCGGCCCTCTCTAAAACCGATGCTGAAAGTACTTTGTAGCCCCTTCTTTGCATTGCCACCAATAGATCCTTTTTGCATCATGGCCACGAACTCATTATAATCTATGTGCCCGTCCTGTGTAAAACAAAAGCAAAGGAACATGAAATGAATGGGAATGTTCGAACATTAGCCGCGTCAGGTCCACATTCAGTGCAGTGAAGTATCTCCGTGAACCATGTGCCGGAGAAAACAAGCATAAACCCTAAAAGTATGTGAGCACAAATGTTTCATTTGACACAACAGTAAAGTCTATTGAAACTTCCATAAATACTTACATTGTCTTGGTCAACTTCTTGCATCATTTCCTCAAGGCGGAAATCCTCTATGCCAAACTCCTCACACGCTTGTTGAAGCTCATCTGGAGTAATATAGCCGCTTCCGTCTTTATCAAAGTAGGAAAAAGCTGCAAACAGATGATCTTCCCTCTCGATTTTGTTCAAATGAAGCGTTGCAGCTACGAACTCCCCATAATCGATTGTTCCACTGTTATCTACATCAGCCTGCAAAGAAGAAAATAAGGTCAAATCAAGAACATTCAAAGTATTATGCTCAGAATAATTAATAACCCATTCAACTGATTCAGAACCTTAGTTGAGTACCAAGACTCATAGAAATAAATGATAGATTAAGAGAAAGGCAACTCAATAATACTACAATAAATACTGAAGGAATCATCTTGCTCATGAAAAATGTATTAATAATTATCTAATGCAGATATCTTGAAGGAATCATATGATTGGAGATATATTTTATCTAATGTAGATCCTTTGTTGCTCACCAAGATACGAAGAAGGGAAATGCCAAATTAAAAGTGAAAATTTTCAATAAAGTCGTGATAAATGTTGAAAGAATCATCTTGCTAATACCTCGAATGATGGTAAACCTCATGTTCTAAGGGCAATACACAATGATTTGGAAGTTAACTCAATGCCTAGAATTGCTTAATGGCTAGGATATAATCAGGGCAAAACCACAACCAAAATATGGAAGCTTAAGAGAAAACATCTCATGCAGCACTTTTTGTCTCTCTGCGTCATACAAAATTGTAAGGGGGATCGCTTCCCACTCTCCTCGGGATGGAGATAAGTTTTAGAATCTTTGTCAGCATCTTAGGCAAAGGAATTAGAAGGTTCAATGAAAATGGAAGAATGTTGTGCAATTAGTTCCTATTTGCTTCATGGGTTGCTTTTGAACGTTTTATATGCACTTCTGAGTTATGATTCCTCTTTGTTTTTTGTTGTTTCTACTAGTTGGAAACAAAGCTCATGTTTTTATTCGGAAAAGAAAAAACAAAATGAGTAATTTTAATTTAACATGAACTTACTGCCTGCATTAGATCATAAATTTCGGATTCATTAAGGTTAGCACCATATCTTTTCAATCCAGCCTTAAGTTCCTCAAAAGTAATTTGACCACTGTTGTCCGTGTCTATCATCTTAAACATTTCTTTCAGGCCAGCAATTTCTTCTTCAGATAAGCTCTCTGCAATTACCTGCCAAAGAACAATAAAAGCAGCCAAACAAAAAATGCATTCTTATTTTCACTTAGATTTATATATGTATGTATGTATGTATGTGTGTGTGCATATATATATATATATATATATAAAAGATACATCGAAACTTTATTTAAAAAAAAAGAGGGTACAACAGGAGATGGAAGGGACAAGGAGTCCCCTAACTAAAAGAAGCACAAACAGCAAAAACAAACAATCACTGAAACACTAAGTCCCAACTCCTCAATGAGAATTATTAAGAATAGAAAACTATAATTCTCATTGATCACTGAGGAGCTCTACAGGTATCACTAACGGGAAAAAACAAATCCTGTAGTCTAAAAATACGAAAGACAGCTGGCTAGGAAAATATGTACAATAACTCCCATATCCCCTCTTCTAGGAAACAAAATACTCTTAATTCTAGCCATCAAATCCCTAGGAATCTTGGAAAAATTTCTCAGATTTTCAACACTCCCCCTCAAGCTAGGTTGTAGATGTTGAGTAAACCTAGCTTCGAAATGAGATCTTCGAAGGTCTTCCTTGGTACAACCTTGCTTAAGAAGTCGGCTGTCTGTTGGCTAGTTGGGACGTGTTGTAGTAATATTACATCTCACTCGATCTTAACTTTGACAAAGTGTCTGTCAATCTCAACATGTTTTGTCCTGTCATGATGCCCTAGATTCTTTGCTATGTTGATTGTAGATTGATTGTCACAGAACATCTTCACGGGTCTAGTGACAGGAATTCTCAGCCATATTCCTTCACAAATGCCGTGTGCTAGTGCTCTGAACTCTACTTCTACACTGCTTCGGGGCCCCATAGATTGCTTTTTGCTTTCTCAAGTAACCAAGTTTCCCCATACATATGTACAATATCCTGAAGTCGATCGTCTATCAGTTACAGACCCAGCCCAATCTACATCGGTGAATATCTCAACTTCTTTGTTTATTGTCTTCTCAAAGAAAAATTCTTGGCCTGGTGTCATTTTTAAATACCTCAAAATTCTGTATACCGCCTCCATGTGCTCCTCTACTGGGTTGTTCATAAATTGGCTAACCACACTAACAGCAAAACTAATGTCTGGTCTTGTGTGTGACAAATAAATAAGTTTCCCAACTAATCTTTGGTACTGACCTTTGTCAATTGGTACATTGTCATTCTTGCTTCCCAGCTTTGAGTTAGGATCCATAGAAGTGTTAGCAGGCTTACATCCGAGCATTCCTATTTCTTTCAAAAGATCTAACACATACTTCCATTGTGAGACTGAGATTCCCTTTCTAGATCATGCTACTTTCATACCAAGAAAATATTTGAGATTGCCTAGATCTTTAATCTCAAATTTTTTGGCTATGAAGTCTTTAAGTTTGGATAGTTCATCATGATCTCCAGTCAAGATGATGTCATCAATGTACACTTGAGCATTGCCTTTTTCGTTGTGGAAGAATGTTTGACAAACATAGTGTGGTCCGTTTGGCACTGATCATATCCGAACCCCTTGATTGCTCTAGCGAATCTGTCAAACCATGCTCTCAATAACTGCTTGAGCCCATATAATGACTTCTTGAGTTCACAGACTTTGTTGCTGGTAGCTGGAGTGTCAAAGCCAAGGGGTATCTCCATGTAGACTTCTTCAAGATCGCCATTGACGAAAGCATTCTTTACATCCAGATGATATAAAGGCCAGTCTAGATTAGAAGCAAGTGAGAATAAAACTTGAACTGTATTGAGTTTAGCTACAAGGGCAAAGATCTCCTGATGGTCAATCCTGCAAGATTGAGTAAATCCCTTGGCTACAAGGCGTGCTTTATATCTATTAGCACTCCCACCTGCATTGCGTTTCAATGTGAAGATCCATTTGTAACCTACAAGACGTTTTCCTGATGGTAGCTCAGATAATACCCAAGTCCCATTCTTCTTAAGGGCATGGATTTCTTCCCAAATGGTTGCCGTCCACTCTGGTACACTAAGGGCTTCATGAACTGAACTGGGAACCTGTATTTTATCAAGATTACTAAAAATGGCACGATGACTGGGAGACAATTGTCCATATGAGACAAAATTATAAATAGGACAATTAGTGCACGATCTAATGCCTTTCCTTACAACAATTGGTCTACCATCAATAGGTGTTTTTTCAAAAGCAGGACTGGGACTGAAATTACCTAGTGAAGTTTGAGGTTTTGAATTTAGATTGGATTCATGACTTTGGTCAGGTGGCTGCAGTTCAGTTCCTCCTTGATCCTTGTTTCTCCTAGAGTAGACATGTAACCCACTAGTTCCCGCAGCTTGAGTGTGAGTGGAAGGTTGAGGTGTTTGAGATTATAGCTGGAAATTTGATTCAGGCTGGATGATAGAGATTAGGCCTTGATTTTGATCTGTTTGAGTTGGCATCAAATTTGGAGCATAGGAAGTATCTAGAACATCAATGTCCCAAAGCTAATATTCCGATGTAGAGTTCTCCCCCTGAATATCAGATTTGTAGTAGGGTTGTTGCTCGAAGAAGGAGACATCTATGGAGTTGTAAATAGGTCGAGTGACAAGCGAATAACATTAATACCCTTTCTGCAATCCCATTTTGTTGGGGTGCTTTGTTAGAAATTGCAGATTAGGCTGAGATATTACAGATTTTGAGAAATTTGACAGTTGTAACTGTAGAAAAATTCTAGTGACCTGATTATGTTCTGGAAGAAGCCTAGATGGAAGTCCAACTGTATTCCACTTTCTTCTCTTAGTTGTTAGTGGCATAAACTCAAGTTAGCTCTTAGTGGCCCAAACTCAAGTTAGATGTTAGTGGCCTAAATTCAAAAAAAACCTTTTTTCTATATATATTCAGCCCTTGTATCATATGAAAGATAATGAGAAATAGTTTTTTTCCAAACCTACATGGTATCGGAGCCTTAGTTTTTTCTTTCAAAACCTAAAAGACTCATTCTAAGCCCTAGCCTTTTATCATAATGTCAAACATATCATTTGATTCAACACCCCTTTCTCCTGTTGTCTCGAAAAAAACCAATGAAAGCCAAACCTCCAACACCGAGTCTCACTCTGTTAAAATCACCACAATCTGGTTAAATGGTGATAATTTCCTGAGATGGTCTCAGTCTGTCAGAATGTATATCAGAGGAAAGGGTAAGATTGGTTATTCAACAGGAGCCAAGAATGAACCTACAAAGGAAGACCTGACATGGGCAACCTGGGATGCTGAAAATTCCATGGTAATGACATGGCTTGTTAATTCCATGGAGGAAGAAATCAACTCCAACTATATGTGCTACCCAACTGCAAAGGAACTTTGGGACAATGTTAACCAGATGTACTCTGATCTGGGTAATTAATCCCAAGTTTATGAATTGACTCTCAAACCTGGTGAAATCCGTCAAGGAGAGGACAATGTCACCAAATATTTCAACTCATTGAAGCGGCTATGGGAGGACTTGGATTTGTTCAACACCTACGAATGGAAATCAGTTCATGACTAAACCACTTTAAGAAAACAATGGAAGACAATCGTATCTTCAAGTTTCTTATTGGGCTCAATATCGAGTTTGATGAAATGAGGGGAAGAATAATCGGTAGGCAGCCACTCCCATCAATTGACAAGGTATTCTCTGAAGTCAGAAGAGAAGAGAGCCACAGGTGTTATGCTTGGAAAAAGGTCATCTGCAACACCTGTTGAGAACTCGGCTTTGATTGTTTCTAACGCTAATGTAAGCAACGCCATTATGAACCAGCGAAAACCAGATGAAAAGCCTCGTGTGTGGTGTGACTATTGCAATAAACCTCGCCATACTCAGGAGAATTGCTGGAAGATTCACGGCAAACCAGCAAATTGGAAAAGCAACAAACCTGTTGATAGGCAAAACCACGTGTTTCCCTCTGCCAATGAAGCTGAGACGAGTCCCTTTACCAAAGAGCAAATGGATCATCTTCTTAAATTGCTAAAGTCCAGTTCGTTATCTGGTACTCCTAGTGTTTCTTTGGCTCAAACAGGTAGCAAATCTTATGCCATATCTTGTTTTTCTGCTCCTTGGATCATTGATTCTAAGGCATCTGATCATATGACTAGTCCCTCACATTTAATTAGCACTTATTCACCATGTTCTGGGAATGAAAAAGTTAGGACTGCCGATGGGAGTTTCTCATCAATTGCAGGAAAAGGCTTGACAAAAATTTTAGAGTATAGATCTTAAATCTATCCTCCATGTTCCTAAGTTAGCCTTGAACCTTTTGTCTGTGAGTAATTTATCTACTAATTCTAACTGTCGAATCACTTTCTTTGACTCTTATTGTGATTTTCAAGACCAGAGCTCAAGGAGGATGATTGGCAGTGCTAAGATGATAAATGGTCTGTGCTACTTTGATGACAGCCTATTCAGTAATAAAAAAGCTCAAGGTTTTAGTAGTATTAGTTCAATTTCTGTATGTAAACAAATTATGTTATGACAACTTAGACTAGGACATCCTAGTTTTCCTTATCTATAAGCATTTATTTCCATCTTTATTTAAGAATGTGGATTGTGCATCTTTTGAATGTGAAAGTTGTTATTTTGTTGAGAGATATGGGTTTATTGTAGTTTATCATATACCTTGATTTGTGTAATTGATTACTAGAAATCTGCTGGAATTATGTACTAGAAAATAGGGATGTGATTAGGAGAAAGTCAAGGATCACAACATTTAGTTTTCTTCCTTTTTTAGCTAGTTTCTTAGTTTACCCAGGGCAATTTCCTTTGTATATATTCTGACCATAGCCATGTAAAAATATATCGTACAGAATAGAAAAGGTCTTTTTCTTCTCAATATTGTTTTTCTACTTGTTTTTCATCATGGTATCAGAGCTGTAGGTTCTTTCTGGACCTGAAAATTCTAGCTCTTATGGCTGTTTTTTATGCCCTGTTTTACTCTGTTTTCTGAAACTAGAACAGAGTTTTTTTCCAGCCTTTTCCACGCTCTTTTCCTCTGTTTTTTCCTGAAACCAGAACAGAGTTCTTTACCATTTTTTTCCTCTTTTCACTGTGCTACAGAGTGTTCGTTCTCAGCCTTCATTTCCGCTACTGTTTTTTGGCCTTCATTGCCATAATCGTTCATCAATTGTCTTCCCTTACCCTCTACTGTACTGCAACGTGCCTGCATTACCATTTTTTTCCTGTTTTTATTTGGTCTTGATAACTGGTTCTTCAAGAATGTCAGAAATAACATCACCCAGCCCTGCTATCCAAAACTCTCAGCCAGTGGAGGAAGAGCAGGTCCCACGCACAATAGGCGAGCTACAAAATATTCAACCAGCCTACCGACTCAACGGTAGAAACTACTTGAAGTGGTCTCAGTTGGTTCGGACTTTTCTGAAAGGGAAAGGGAAATTGAACCACTTGCTGCGGACTGGACCAAAGGAAGGAGAGGCAAGCTTCAAAGCATGGGATGAGGAAGACTCGATGATTATGTCTTGGCTGTGGAATTCCATGACGCCCGAAATCAGCGACACATGTATGTTCTTGCCATCTGCAAAGGCAATCTGGGATACCCTAAACCAGACGTATTCCAAAGTCCATGATGCTGCGCTGATATACGAAATCAAGACCAAGACAGGAGCAACCAAACAAGGGAGTAAATCAGTGACCGAATATGCTAATTTACTGCAAAATCTGTGGCAGGAACTTGATTATTACCGAGTGATTGACCTAAAATGCACTGAATGTGCGGCTGTAATGAAAAATTTTATTGAAAGAGATCGAGTTTATGACTTTCTTGCAGGTTTAAATCCTGAATTTGACCAAGTTCGAGTTCAAATTCTAGGGAGAACAGAGGTTCCATCCCTTAATGAAACAATCTCCTTGATTCGAGCTGAAGAGAGTCGAAGGGGAGTTATGCTTGAACCCCAATTGACTGATGCCTCAGCACTTGCAGCAGCTGGAAACAAACAGCGAAGTCTCATCTTGGAAAGGCCACCAGATGCCGAACATGGAAAGGCGGAAGTAGCCAAGGGGATAAACCGTGATGAGCTCTGGTGTACTTATTGCAAAAAACCGCGTTATACAAAAGAACGCTGCTGGAAATTACATGGGAAGCCAGCTAGCCGAGAGTGGGGAAATAAAGGAGGACCACAGCAACGACAACAAGGTCAAGCTCACATGGTTTCACAAGCAGCACAAGATCAAACACAAGGACCCGAAGGATTCAAAGATGAAGAAATTGAAAAGCTGAGAAGATTACTAGGTTCACTTGAGAAGCCCTCATCTGGTTCTTGCTCTTTAGCCCTTTCAGGTGAAACTCTTTTTTCTCTTGGATTAAATGTTTTCAATAAAGTGCTTGTGGATTCATGGATTTTAGACTCAGGAGCCACGGATCATATGACCCACACATCAAAACAATTCATTACCTATACCCCATGTCCAAGTAATAGGAAGATCTCTGTTGCTGATGGAACTACAACCACAGTGGCAGGAGTAGGAAATGTCCTTATTACGCCAAATCTTGTTCTTAAAAATGTTTTACATGTTCCAAAATTATCCATGAACCTCGTGTCCATTCAAAGGCTTACGAAGGACTTACATTGTCATGTTACGTTTTATCCCTCTTACTGTGAATTTCAGGAACAGGGTTCGAGGAGGAGGATTGGACTTGCTAAGGAAAAGGACGGGCTGTACTATCTCGAGACATCCACACAATCGAATATGATCAAAACAAATTTATCCATGTCATTTCTCTCTTCTTCCAATAAAGATACCATTTGGTTACATCACTACCGCCTTGGACATCCTTCGTTTGCAATCTTAAAAATTATGTTTCCTTCTTTGTTTAAGGGATTAGACATTAAAGAATTTCACTGTGATATTTGTGAGTATGCAAAACACACTCGGGTCGATTTTCCCATTAGCAATAAAAAAAAGTCTCTCTCCTTTTTATTTAATTCACAGTGACATATGGGGACCCTCAACAGTTCCAAACATTTTTGGTTCTCGTTGGTTTGTTTCTTTCATTGATGATTGCACTAGGGTTACTTGGATATTCTTGCTGAAAAATAAAAATGAAGTAAGCCATGTTTTTCCCAATTTCTATACGACGGTCCAAAATCAGTTTGGTACAAAGATAAAAAGGGTTCGGACTGACAATGCTCGGGATTATTTTAACCAAGTCCTGTCTCCTTACTTTCAAAAGGAAGGAATTATTCACGAATCATCCTGTCTCACTACTCCACAACAAAATGGGGTAGCTGAAAGAAAAAACCGTCACCTTCTAGAAAGTACACGAGCCTTTTTATTTTATCACAATGTACCAAAACATTATTGGGGGGAAGCAGTGCTTACATCAGCTTACATCATAAACAGGATTCCTTCACGAGTCTTAGATTCAAAAAGCCCAATGGAAGCCCTCTCCAAGTTTTATCCCAACCTTAGAGTCACAAACAATCTTACTCCTCGAGTATTTGGGTGTACCGCGTTTGTTCATATCCATAATCATAACCGGGGAAAATTGGATCCTAGAGCCCTTAAATGTGTGTTTGTTGGGTACTCATCCACTCAAAAGGGTTACAAATGCTTCCATCCACTAACTAGAAAACTATATGTCTCGGCTGATGTCACATTTGTGGAAGTAAAACCATATTTCACCAAACCTTACCTTTAGGGGGAGACAACTATCATGGAAGATGAGGATTTTTTCTTGCTCGAGCTACCTCCTTCTGCCACACCCAAGTCACCCAATCAAGACACGAATACTGATTCTGAGTCCACTATTCCAACACCCTCTGTTCCATCCGAATCTGAGTCCAAATCTCCTGTTCCACCAAGTCCTAGTCTACACAAGTCTCCAATAAGGGATAATAGTCTTTGATCATTTCAGATTTGAACAGGTGTACTCGAGAAAGGAAGCTCCATCTCCGGATCCAAAGCAAATCCAAGCCACCAATTCAAAACCTGAGAATGAGGTAACAGTATCTAACCCCACCTTAAGTGCTGATTGTCAACTTCCTGAAACTCAGATCACAGACCTAGACATACCCATAGCTATGAGAAAAGGAACTCGTGAGTGTACCAAGCGACCTTTGTATCCTTTATCCCATTTTGTAACCTTGAAGAAATTCTCTCCAACCCATAAAAGTTTCCTCACAAGTCTAAATGAAATTTCGATTCCAAGCACTTTATCTGAGGCATTATCCAAAGAGGAATGGAGAAAAGCTATGATGGATGAAATGGCTGCATTGGAAAAGAATAAGACATGGGAAGTATCCGATCTACCAGAAGGAAAGAAAACAGTAGGATGTAAATGGGTTTTTTCCCTGAAGTTTAAGGCTGATGGATCACTAGAGCGCCACAAAGCAAGGCTAGTGGCTAAGGGATACACTCAGACTTATGGGGTCGACTATCAAGAAACATTCGCACCAGTTGCAAAAATAAACACTGTAAGGATACTGTTGTCTCTTGCTGCCAGTTTTAATTGGGATTTACACCAGTATGATGTGAAGAATGCCTTCCTTCATGGAAATCTCAAAGAAGAAATTTATATGAGCATCCCACCAGGATTTGGGGGAATTGAAGGGGGTAAAGTATGTCGATTAAGAAAGGCCTTGTATGGCTTGAAATAGTCTCCTCGTGCATGGTTTGGAAGATTCACGGAGGTAATGCTAACTATGGGATACAAGCAGAGTCAAGGAGATCACACACTCTTCATCAAGCACTCGATCTCAGGGGGAGTCACGGTCTTGATAGTGTATGTAGACGACATAATTGTGACAGGAAGTGATGAAAAAGAAAAACAAGCTCTAAGACAATGCTTGGTCAAGGAGTTTGAGATAAAAGATCTGGGAAGATTAAAGTACTTTCTTGGGATTGAAGTAGCACATTCCAGACGAGGAATCTTTATTTCTCAACAAAAATATGTTATTGATCTTCTAAAGGAAACAGGAATGTTAGCAAGTAAACCAATTGCAACACCCATTGAACAAAACCATAGACTTGGAGAAGCTGTTGAAGATCGAGCTGTAGACAGATAAATGTACCAGAGGTTGGTTGGGAAGCTTATTTACCTTTCTCATACACGGCCAGACATAGCCTACTCTGTGAGTGTTGTTAGTCAATTCATGCATGCTCCCAAGGAGGCCCATCTTCAAGCTGTCTACAGGGTGCTTCGATACTTAAAAACCTACCCTGGAAGAGGAATAATGTTTAAAAGAAACTCCAAACTTTCTCTTGAAGTCTACACAAATGCAGATTATGCAGGATCTCCCGTAGATCGAAGGTCTACTACAGGCTATTGTACCTTCCTCGGAGGTAATTTGATAACATGGCGAAGCAAGAAACAAAGCGTTGTAGCCCGATCAAGTGCAGAAGCTGAGTTTAGAGCAATGGCTCAAGGAATCTGTGAATTATTGTGGGTAAAAATTGTACTGAATGACCTAAAGGTTGAGTGGAGCGGGCCAATGAAACTCTATTGCGACAATAAGGCAGCCATTAGCATTGCACATAATCCAGTACAACACAACCGAACTAAACACATTGAGGTGGGCAGACACTTCATCAAGGAAAAACTGGAAAGCGGACTGATTTGTACTCCATACGTTCCCACTGGCGGTCAATTAGCAGATGTTCTAACAAAGGCACTTGACAGTGGAACCTTTCAAGGAATTGTTGACAAGCTGGGAATAAAAGATTTATATTCACCAGCTTGAGGGGGAGTGTTGAGAGATACGGGTTTATTGTAGTTTATCATATACCTTGATTTGTGTAATTAATTACTAGAAATCTGCTGGAATTATGTACTAGAAAATAGGGATGTGATTAGGAGAAAGTCAAGGATCACAGCATTTAGTTTTCTTCCTTTTTTAGCTAGTTTCTTAGTTTACCCAGGGCAATTTCCTTTGTATATATTCTGACCATAGCCATGTAAAAATGTATCGTACAGAATAGAAAAGGTCTTTTTCTTCTCAATATTGTTTTTCTACTTGTTTTTCATCATATTTATCAAAGAGCCATCGTGCTACTTTTAATTAAAAACCCTATTGTGCTTCAAAACCATTTTATTTGATTCATAGTGATGTATAGGGTCCTTCAAAGATTACTATTCTATCTGGGAAAAAATGGTTTGTGATCTTTATTGATGACCATACTCGATTATGCTACATTTATTTGATGAATACAAAATCTGAAGTTGAAAAATTGTTCAAGGATTTTTACAACATGATTGAAAACCAATTTCAAACAAAAATCAATATACTTCGCTCTGGCAATAGAACAGAGTATTTTAAGAATTTTTGAGAGATTTTTGAAAGAAAAAGGTATTCAACCTCAATCCACTTGCTGTGAAACTCCACCACAAAATGGAATTACTGAGAGAAAATAAGCATTTACTTGAAGTGGCTTGGGCCATAATGCTCTCAATGCATGTTCCAAAATATCTATGGGGAGATTCTATTTTAACTCATCCTATTTGATTAATAAGATGCCTACCCGAGTTTTAAATCATGTCACCCCATTAGAATGTCTTAAAAAAAAGCTTTCTAGAATCACGAATAAATTCAGATCTGCCCTTGAAAGTTTTTGGTTGCATAGTTTTTTGTTCAACTAACCAGCAAATTTAAATCAAAAATTGATCCTAGAGCTAAAAAATGTGCTTTTATAGGTTATGCTCCAAATAAAAAGGGGTATAGGTGATACAATCCTGAAACAAGAAAAATTCATGAGTATGGATGTCTCCTTTTTTGAAAATCAATCCTATTTCAACAAAAAAAAAAATTTCAGGGGGTGAAAACAAATGAAGATAATTTTTGGGATACATCTCTCCCTTTGCCGAGCACAATTTTTGAAAATCCTATGAAGGAAATTTTTGTTCAAGATACTGAAAATACAGAATATCCCAGTCAAAACTTGCCAAATGAAAGTTTGTCACCAATAGGGGGAGAAATACTACAAAAGGATCAAAATGTTCTTGATTCTAAGCTCCTGGTTTATCCTAGAAGAAAGCCTCATCAAAAGAGTAAAGACCCTCCAACCATCTTAGTACAAGACCAATCAGGGACTTCGAGAGATGGTCATTCAAATATTCCAAATAATTCTATTCTTACTATTCCTGATTCTTCTACTCTATCTAATCCTACTCATGTGTCTTACTCTTTGCCCATGGTACCTTCAAATAATAAACCCTTGGATTGTAATATTCCTATAGCCATAAGAAAAGGAGTTCGAACATGTACCATGCATACTATTGCCAAATGTCTCTTACCAAAAACTTTCCAATCACCATAGGGCATTTATTTCTAAGATTTCTCACCTGTTTATTCCAAGAAACATACATGATGCCCTAGGTGATCTGAATTGTAGGTTAGCAATTTTGGAAGAGATGAATGCTCCGAGGAAAAGTGGTACTTGGGAAGTGGTTAATTTGACGAAGGAAAAAAAAGTAGTAGGGTGTAAATGGGTGTTTACAACAAAATACAAGGGTGATGGAAGTATAGAAAGGTATAAGGCAAGGCTCATGGTGAAAGGCTTCACACAGACACACAGAATTGACTACCAAGAGACGTTTGCTCCGATAGCCAACATAAATTCAATTCAGTTACTTCAATCTTTGGTCGTGAATTCCAACTCGCCTTTACACCAGTTAGATATAAAAAAATGCCTTTCTAAATGGGGATTTAGAGGAGGAAGTATATGAGCTTGCCACCAAGATTTGAAGAAAAGTTTGGTGTAGATGAAGTTTGCGGATTAAAAAAGTCAATTTATGGACTCAAACAGTCTCCTAGAGCATGGTTTGAATGCTTTTGGAAAGCTGTGAAGGGTCATGGTTATTGTCAAAGTCAAGCAGATCATAGCATGTTTTACAAACACTCAAAAGATGGAAAAATTGCCATTTTAATTGTTTATGTGGATGATATAATATGGTAGGAGATGATATTGTAGAACTGGAAAGACTGAAGGAGAAACTTGCTGATGACTTCAAGATCGAGATTAAGGACTTGGGTGCATTAAAATATCTCCTTGGAATGGAGTTCTCCAAGTTTAAGCAAGGTATATTTG
The DNA here is from genome assembly GCA_025403435.1 of Artocarpus heterophyllus. Lineage (NCBI taxonomy): Eukaryota > Viridiplantae > Streptophyta > Magnoliopsida > Rosales > Moraceae > Artocarpus > Artocarpus heterophyllus. Next base: position 33,068,497 of record CM046354.1, on the reverse strand, counting down.
TCAGCCAAAGAAAATATATACTAGACTTGCTTGGTGAAACAGGGTTGATAGGCTGCAAGGCTGCTAAAACTCCAATTGAACCCAACTTAAAATTGCAAGCTGCTAATTCTAAAGATGTGGTAGATTGGGAGCTGTACTAGAGACTTGTTGGAAGACTGATTTACTTATCTCATACATGTCTTGACATAGCTTTTATAGTAAGCATGGTAAGCCAGTTCATACATTCACCAAGACCGGAACATTTTGATGCTTTGAGCAGGACCTTGAGATATTTAAAAGGAACACTTAGAAGGGGTCTGATGTTTAAAAAAACGTGGGCACCTACAAATTGAAGCCTACACCGATGTAGACTAGGCTAGAAGCATAACTAATAGAAGATCAACGTTAGGTTATTGCACCTTTGTTGGAGGTAAACTTGTTACTTGGCGAAGTACGAAACAAAATGTTGTTGCTAGGAGTAGTGCAGAAGCCGAGTTTAGATCTGTTGCTCATGGGATTTGTGAAGTAATATGGATTAAAAGACTTCTAGAAGGCCTAAAGATCTACAACCAATCACCAATGAAGGTGTACTACGACAACAAGGCAACCAGATCTATTCCTCATAATCCGGTTCTACATAATAGAACCAAGCACATAGAAGTGGATAAACATTTTATCAAAGAAAAACTTGATGGTGGACTGATTTGCATGCCATACATCCCAACTGAGGATCAGGCTTCAGACATACTCACAAAGGGACTACAGAAGCAATTTGACAGCTTAATTAGCAAGCTGGCCATGGAAGATATCTTTAGTCCAGCTTGAGGGGGAGTGTTGGAAATTGAAGATTAGGCTAAGATATTGCAGATTCTAACAAATTTGACAGCTATAACTGTAGAAAAATTCTAGTGACTTGATTATGTTGTGGTGGAAGCTCAGGTAGATATTCCATTTTCTTCTCTTAGTTGTTAGTGGCCAAAATTCAGGTTAACTATTAGTGGCCTAAATTCAAGTTAACTGTCAATGGCCTAAACTCAGGTTAGCTGTTAGTGGCCTAAATTTAGGAAAACCTTTTTTTCTATATATATTCAACCCTTGTATCATATGAAAGATAATGAGAAATAGTTTTTTCCAAACCTACATGCTTCGACACAAAAACTCTGGTGAACAACTCCCTAACTCTCAAGGTATTCCCCCAGAATTGTTTCAAAATACTCGTGTTATCCGTTTTCAATACTTGTATTTTTGCTTGGAATTGAGTTTGAACCATAATGTTGAATTTTTGTAAAATTTGGCCTACTTCCAATTTTTCTTTCATGAGAAACAGCCAAGTAATTTTGGTATAATCATTTATAAAAGACAAACCACCTAGTCCCAGTCACATATTTTGTTCTAGATGGTCCCCACACATCCCTATGAATCATTGAGAAAGGATGAAATGCCTTGTAAGGAAGAATGTGATAGGAATTATGAATATGCTTTCAAAATTGACAAACGTCACATTGGAAATTTTTCGGGTTTTTATTCTTAAACAAATATGGAAACAATTTTTGAAGATACAAAAAATTAGGATGACCTAGACAGTAGTGCCACAACATAATTACACTATCTTTATTGGAAACAGAATCTTTATTGGAAACACGTACTGCATTGTGAGTTTGTCTTCTAGGAGCTTCACTGGCTTCAAGTAGGAGTCTCGAACACACCCTAGTATTGCCAGTCATCCTCCCCGAATCCAAATCGTGAAATTCACACACATCCGAGAAAAATTTAACACAGTTTTGATCTTGAGTAAGTCTGCTAACCGACAACAGATTACAATCCAAATTTGGGACATGAAGTAGTATTGCCAATCGTCCTCCCCAAATCCAAATCGTGAAATTCACACATCCGAGAAAAATTTAGCAACACGGTTTTGATCTTGAGTAAGTCTGCTAACCGACAACAGATTACAATCCAAATTTGGGACATGAAGTATTGATGTTAAGATTAGGTCCTTTGTAACAACAATAGAACCTATTTTGACCACTTTAGAGATGAATCTATCAGCAATTTTCACCATGATATTTCCTCAGCTAGTTTTGTAATTGTGGAGGATTGTAGCATCTCCCATCATACAATCTGACACACCGGAATCAACTATCCAAGTACTTGCTTTACAACAATTTACGGTAAGAGCACTCACATTATTACCTTTTTGTGCTACTAATGTCGTTTCAATGTTGTGAAGGGCAGGAAATTATTGTAAGAACATCTTTTATAAAGCTTCAAGCTGTTCCTTGCTAAATGGGCTAGATTCGGTGAGGGCAGGTCCTTCCTTGTGACATAATTCCCATGGCTCTCTTTGTTTTGAGCCAATCTTGAGGGCTTCCAATCCACTGGTTTCCCGTGGATTTTCTAGTAGTTTTCACGAGTGTGACCTGGTTTTCGACAGTGATCACACCATGGTCTTCCCTTCCTTTGACGGTTGCCGTTGTTGTTATGTTGAACTCCTCGAGCAACAAGGGCAGAGTTGTCAATGACCGAAATAGGGGTGGAATCTCCCATGAACACCTTTTTTGGCTCTCTACATAGCTTACTTTGGAGAAGACTTCTCAGATACTTGGTAAGGGTTTCATTCCCAATATCCATCCTCGAACTTCACCAAGATTCTGATTAAGTCCCATCAAGAACTTAAAGATTCTATTATTTTCAATTATATCTCTGAACTTCTTTGCATCTCCTGGACAACCCTATTGATGCTCTTCAATTACATTCAGTCGCTGCCAATGACGAGTGAGAACATTGTAGTATTGAGTGACGGAAAGATCTCCCTGTTAGAGACATGGTTTAAAAAGGCGTTCGAGACGTACGCCTCGAGGCTCGCCTCAGTTTGAGGCGCTTGATCAGCACTTCAAGGCTTAAGCCTTGAATGGCTTGAACGAGGCTTACGCCTTTTTTCATTGAGGCGTGCGCCTTGAGGCGTTTTTGCCTCAAGGCTTATGAGGCGTGAGCCTCAAATTGAAGGCTATTTTGAGCCGGTTTTCAATCCAATATTTTTTTTTTTCCCTTTCAAAGAAAGTCAACCTAATATCAAAATCAGGCTTTAATCAGATAAAAATATGCAAATAGATTTTTAAACCCTAAGTCTACCATCTTCTTCGACACTTCTTCATCATCGACCCTTTCTTCATCAACCCCTGCAACTTTCAAGCCCACTGCCCTATGCGCAGTGACTAGAACGACGGTTCATTGACAGCAGCCACCTCCAGATTCTGACCTCCTCAGCCCTCACTCCTTAGGTTTTTTTTCCCCCTTTTTCTTTTATTTTTGGGTTTTTTTTTTCCTTTTTCCCCTCTTATAGCTACTGCAGTAATGTATATTTTACAGAAGTAGGTGTTATACAAAAGTTATAATGTTATATAAAATGAAAGTTATATAAAGAGTGCAGTATGTGATTTTTATTCATTTAGATCTATAGTTATTTTATTTTCTCAAAAAAAAAAAAAGGTTATCTTATGTGCTATAAAAGCCATATAAGTATACCATATTAGAAGAACAGTAGCATACATATTATATTGTATGTGTTTTATGCACTTTCTTATTGTGTCTTATGGTCTTGTGATGAACTAAGTGTGTTTTATAGCATGTTTATGAATTTTATTCAACTTTCTGAATTTTTTTATTTTGCATTCGAGGCTTACGCCTCAATCCGCCTCGAGGCTTACGCCTCGAGTCAATTAGACAAAACGTCTCAGTTTCCGTTTTCGCCTTTTAAAACCTTGGTTAGAGATCATGGAGATTAGTTTCAATCTCAAAGATTTAGGAGGTATTTTCTTTGCTTGAGTAGAATTCCTTTACTGCATCCCAGATTTCATGTGTCGTGCCATAGAGCAAGAAATTTTCTCCAATTTCATTCGTCATGGAATTGATCAACCACAACACGACCACATTATTCTCTATCTTCTAGTTTCTGAATTTCGAATCATCAGCCTTTGGAGGAGTGATTTCGCCGGTGAGATACTCATCTTTTCCCTTTCCACATACGTACACCCTGACAGATTGTGACCATTGGATGCAATTGTACCCATTCAGTTTATGCCCTGTAATGGGAAAAGGGATGTTGTCCTGTCCTCAATGATTGCTGATGATGGTAGGGTTCGGAGCTTGAAGAAGTGATCTTTGATGAGGTCGAAATCTATTTTTTTGTGGCCATGCCGTATTTGGTCATTAGAAAAAGAAAAAAATTTCAACATACAAAGGAGGCTCAGTATGGTATGGACAACGTATGAATGGTACAGACTTGTACCGAGCAGCGGTTTTTAGCCCTAGGATTTTTGGGTAATCAAAGGTGGCTCTGGCACCATGATAATTATTGAGAATAGGAAATTGTAATTCTCATTGATCATTGAGGAGTTGTACACGTATAAATAACAGGGGAAAACAAATCCTGTAGCCTAAAAATAGGAAAGACAGCCAACTAGGAAAACATACACAATAACTCCCAAATCCCCTATTCTAGAAAACAAAATACTCTTAATTCTAGCCATCTAATCCCTAGGAATCTGGGAATAATTCCTCAGATTTTTAACGCTCAATAAGTCAGAAAAAGAAACATATTAAAGCCCTTAATATGAGAGATCCACAAAGCAACCAGAAATTAATTCTATCCCAAACTTCATAAATGTCCTTAAAAACTTCACAAAACATATTTTCACTTAGATATAGTCACAACTCCACATGTCCCACTTAACTATCCAAAACATTTAGAGACTTACTCTAATGGCCATTTTCTTGAGCTTGTTCATTGCAGAAAATTGCTTCAAGCGACTCAATACCGCAGAATCAAGAGGTTTGTCTGGAGCCACACCATCAACTTGAACCCAGGGGTGGCCTACAAGAAGTTTAAGGCAACAACTTGTCAATGAAAATAGAACATCGTGCTTAAAATGACTTTATGAATAAAGATATATTTATGATAAATGCAATTATCAAATGTTTCAAATCAATTAAAGCAGCAGCTGAAGTGAACAATCTGCACACTCCAAAATGTTTAATTAGAAAATAATATCATATATGATCTTCCTTGTTTCTTGTCCCTCTTTTTAAGTAGCAACAGTGAAGTTATATTGACTTTTCAGTTTAATATCAACTGCTCCAAGGATTTTTCTTTGGACGAAAATAACTCCAAATTAATCATTTAAGTGGCACATTCAAAATAATATTTTCAATAGGAATAGAGGCTCTATTCAATCCTTATCTATGTACCGGAAATATCATAAACCAAATAGTGATCTAAAAATATAAATAAAACAATGCAGGAGACTCACACAAAACATCATGTGCAGATATCCGACTTCTAGGGTCTCGAAGAAGCATTTGCCTTACTAAATCTTTGGCACCTTCCGAAATGCTAGGCCATGGGTCTGAAGAAAAGTCTAGCTCACCATGCAAGACCTCTTCAAATATACCTTGCTCGTTCTCTATGAAATGAATGACAAGAGAAATCAAGAAAGATTAGAACATATACCATACATATATAGACGCAGAAGTAAAATGTTAATACTAATTATAGCAATGACTCGAAAGTCAAACAATCCAACCAGCCCAAAATGGAGGAACTCCACTTAGCAGAATGTAAAGAATCACTCCAGCACTCCAAACATCTGCTTCTGGACCATAGCGCTTACGTAACACTTCTGGTGCTACATAATATGGGCTGCCAACCACATCACTGAATTTCTCTCCTGCAAGGAGAACAAGATCAAATCTTCTAATAACATCTGTGTATAAAGCACCACAGAGCAAGAGCAGCAAAAAGCTAAACTATGTACATTAAAGGGATCTAACATACCATCAATGTATTAAAGATGGAATCAAAAACCTTTACTGCATAAGTTAGAATTAAGATACTTCAGACACGGATTCACAACAGTTTCTTTTTACACTAAATTTTCATTAGATAAACAATCACAGCAAAGTAAATACTTAAAAGACATAGCTTTAAACTTTGGCAACAGGTTTCCCATGAATGCAAATTCACTTCTTAACTTCTATTCTCAATCTAGAAACAATTGTTTGGCATAATAGGTTTTTTTGACAAGTCCAAGGTTTAGCACAGTCAACAAAGACCAACAATATTGTGACAATTACCTGGAAAAATTATTGACAAAACGGGCTTAGCTTTAGCAAAATTCTCCTATCAAGTGTACCCCTTTGAAAAATCTCATACTAAAATCAAAGGCATAAATCCATTGCAGAGTAGAGAAATTAAAAAAAATAATAATAATTCTTTTACAAAACCTTCAAAAATGCAATTCATAGCCTGAATTGATCAGAGAGTAACACAATTAAGCAGAGCCATAAGTTATGAAAATAACACAACATTGAAACTGAATGATTCTTCCGAGCGACTAAAGATATTATAAGCATGAGAGTAGTTGGATTTTTTGGACAAAGCTCTGTGTGGTGTGCTTCATGCAAAATCCTATATCGAAGCATGCTTTTATTAAACATGAAAAATAGCTCAAGAGGAAGTATAACCTTGAGCAACATGTATAAGGGACATTTAAAAATATATCTCAAAGGCTAATTCCAATGCCGCAAAAAAAGTCAAGTAACAAGTGAATATTACCTGGCTTGAAGAAAATAGATAATCCAAAGTCAATAGTTTTGAGAAGTGCATCCTCCTGCTGATTGACAAAAAGAAAATTCTCCGGCTTGAGATCCCGATGCATAACCCCCAATGAATGGCAAGCTTCCACAACTCCAACTATAGTCCTAGTGAGAGCAGCTGCCTTTCTTTCTGTGTAATGACCGCGCTGGATAATCCGGTCAAATAGCTCACCACCTGCACATAATTCCATAACAACGTGAACTGCTATGGCATCCTCGTACGCCCCTTTTATAGATATCACATTCGGGTGCCCTGCCAAATGGTGCATTATCTGAATTTCTCTTCTCACGTCCTCCACATCCTCATTGGATATCAACTTCCTCTTTGCAATCGATTTGCATGCATATTCTTTCCCCGTTGCCTTCTCCACACACAAAAATGTTGTCCCAAATTGTCCTTGGCCTAGTTTCCTTCCCAAACTATAAAACTCCTTAAAATTTCCAGTCTTTGTTTGCAACACTGAGCCAGCTCGGAGTCCCGCACTCGACATCCTCTTCATATGAGGAGGCTTCTTGGTTTTGGGGGATTCTCCCTTTGTAGTTTCCGTTTTCGGAATTGTCACTTGTTCCGGTGGTTTGTTTTGGACCGGTAAAGGTGATTTGGGTTCCTTAGATGCCACATCATGGACACTTTCTCCATTAGTAGGTTCAGAAACTGTGTCGTCAGGCGATCGGGACCGCCACATTGCCGCTGAAACTGATTGGAAAAATCCATTCTTGGTAATGTTTGGACCAACACAAGTATTCCCCATAAATCCAACTCCTAGTTCCTTCTTAAACACTTCTACTGCTCTCAACGCTAAGATCTATTACAATTCAACTCCTTGATACAATACATCAGATCCAATCTTCAGCATGTTCAAGTCAAACCCCCTCCTTTCCACATAAAATTTCTAAACGCAAACCTTGAACTATAACTGCCACAAAAGAGCAAATAATTATTGCCAAAGCTTAGAAAAGAGTACACGCATAACGTGTAAAAATTTTAGGACTCGTCTGCCTAAAATTGTCTAAAAAAGGAATGTAAATTAGAGAAAATAAACAAAAAAGGAAAACCCAGAAAAGAGCAAGACCTCTGTAGTTGATAAATGATTGAATCTACAACTATTAGAATCAAATACAAAGAATAAACAAGCTTCTAATATTTTTGGATCCCAGAAGCAGTAATTAGCAATGCAATAAAAAGTCAACAACTCCCGGCCTCTAAGTTCACCAAGCTTGATCAATTTAACAAAGTAACCCAGATGAGCAAAATAAAGACAAATTAAGAAAGAAAAGGTCAAAACAGAATATGGGTACGCGGAAATAGAGCAGAAGAGAGAGAAAAAAGGAGAGAAGGATTGTGGGCTTTACCAGTTTTGCTTTGTTGAAAAAATGGAGAAGAAGAAAGAGAAAAGATATGATGGTGGGGGAGTTTTTGTGGGCTTGTTTTACTCGTCTTTGTTTGAATCTAAAACTGTTTTTTTATTTTTTTTTATTTTCCATTATACGATGAGTCTTAGGAGTGAGGACATTAATTTATCGTTGTAAAAATATTGTAGTGCTTAAGAACATCGCGAAGTTAACGATTTCGGCTGGGTACTTTAATCCCGGACTCTTGGGTTTTGATAGATTCGGGCAAGTGAGCCTTTCTTTTCATACCTTTGGTTTCGGGGCTACGTTCTCCTTGCGGTTGTAGATCCGTCATTCTGACAGCTTGTAAACTCTCTTTTGACTAATTTTTAAAACAGTAAAGAGAGGGGAAAAAATCTCCCCAAGTGATCTATCAATTGCTAGCAATAGGAATTTTTTTTTAATCGTTAGATAAAAAAATGATTTTGACAAGAATTTAACTGCTTGAAAACAAACACTACAGAAGAAAGATTAAAAAATAAATAAATTGAAGATATAACAAGAAATCCTACGCAAGTAGAAATAGATGGTCAAACTAAACCGTTTATTTTAAACTGTAGACAAACCAATTATAAGTTGGTTAGTAGATTTTCAAACCAAACTAAACCATTCAAGTAATCAAATCCAAATCCAACCAAATCATTGTAATTGGTTGAGTTTGGTTTTTTTAATCGATATGAACTGATATTATAATTTCTTTTCTTAATTACAATTAAAACCAATATTTTGGTATGATAAATAATCCTCTATTTTTTCAATTATAAATATCAATAATCCAGGGATCAAGTATCTAATTTATAAAGCTCAAAATATTAAACAATTTATAAAACATAAAATGCTAAATTTATAATAAGAAAGCATTAGCGATGGTTATAACTTATGAACCTTATGATTATTTATTCATTTGTTTTTAGAATAATTTATTAAATTTTGGAGCATGTTTATTTTTTAAAAAATATATATTATAAAATAATTAATTATTTTTTTACAAATATATAGAGTATATTATTTTTAAATATAATTAAATAGAAATTGGTTTGATTTGGTTTCTTAGGATCGAAACTACAAACCAAACTAATTTAGTTACTTTTTTAAGATTTTAAATCAAACCAAACCGATTTTTGATTGGTTTGGTTTGATTATATTTTGGTTCGGTCGTTTTGCGTGTTTTGATTGGTTTAGTGCCCATCCTTATAAGAGAGTCACGTATTTGGACCTAATGGAACATCATTTTAAAGGGAGTAACTATGATGAAAGACATGAATTGTTCTCATTGATGAGACACACTATTATAAACCATGGAATTAAATCCAATAATTCAAATCATACCGATCTATTCAATCAGCTATATGCCTTCCCACACAAAATCCTTATCCCCTTCAAATCATTTGATTCTTCTCTAAAAAATAAAATAATAATAATAATAAATTGAATATGAAAAAAAAAGAATAAGAACATATTACACCCCCACTATCGGTCTTGCCACCCTAAGGGCTCAAAAGTTGTGAGAGCCATGCAATTCATGATGAACCACCTTCCTTGTTTGTACAAATTTGGGTTTTCTTCTTCGTCACCGATTAACACATAGCCTTATCACTCTATTCGCAAGGAGGATTGTTTGTTTAAAGCTTTTGTTGGTTTGCTTTTTCTTTTTTCTTTTTCTTTTTCATTTTTCTTTCTTTCTTTCTTTTTTCCCTCAAAAGGAGGATTGTTAGTTTTAATAAATATGAAAAATCATTAGAAAAAGTGAAATCAACATCAACTCACCCAATAATTATGCCAATGATACAAAAACGGCTTGTTGTATGCTTCTCTATTTAACCGTTTTTTTAATGATTTCATGTAACGCCCCTAAATTTTTAAAGTAAGGTTAGTTATGTTAAGTTTAATTATTAAGTGTGCCAGTGTAAATTTTGTTGTTAATTTTAGCCGTTCGAAGATTTTGTTGCATTTGTCATATTCAAAATTTGATTTTTAGTGTTAAAATACTAAATGACATTTTTACTCCACATTTTTCCCATATTTACGAAAATGTCATTGGGCCTTTATTTTCTTTTTTCTTTTCCCTTTCCTTTTCATTTTTCACGCTCTCTCTCTCTCTTTCTTTCTCTCACACTCAGCCCCCTCTCTCTCTTTCCTTCTCTCAAAAATTTTGATTTCAAGCTTCATTCTCATGGATTTGGGCAAGGACTGAAGTTCAATCATCAAGTTTTTCATCCAAAAACACCATTAAAGGTTAGCTTCCTCTTTTTTAAAAAATTTCAATTTTTTAAATTTTCTTCGAATATTGAATCGGAGCTTTTCTTGAGCTCAGATAATGTTCAATTCAAGTTATAGAAACTATTTTATAGTGAATCTAAACTTAATTTGAGCTAGAATCGACTTAAACAAGTTTAGATTTTTCTTTGATTTTCAAACTAAATGTGAAATTGAATTTAAATTTGAGGAAAATTGTTTAAACTTGTTCTATAATGATTTTCTATGCAATTTACATGATTTTTATGCTTTGGGATTGAGAAAACAGGTTTTAAATTTGAATTTTGAATTTGAGGACGTTGAAACTTGAAGTCCTGGGTCCCTAGATTTTGCTAGTTCGGCAGGCCAAACTAAATCTTCGGTAGGTCAGATTCATAGGTTCGACAGGTCAGATTCATCAGGTTGGCAGGCCGAACCTAGGAAAAGTTCGACAGGCAGGTCTGGATGTTCGGAAGGCCGAACTATGCAGTTCGGCAGGCCCGACTGGGATGTTTGGCAGGCCGACTATGAACTTGAAAAATTATGTTTTTACTTGGGTTTTTAATGTTTATGATTTTGAAATGTTTCAAAAAGAATTATGATTTTGGGTTATGATTATTTTGAATTAAAAAGGCACACTGATAATTAAATTAACATAATGATATTTGTTAAATATGATTAAATGTAGTTTTTAAGCTCTTGAACATATATGGAGCATACGTTGGATTTTATTTGGAGCTTACGTTATTGGATTGCAAATGAGATAGGATATACATATATTTTTATCCCTTTCTTTGGCACCCTTTTTAAACTGTTTGGGCCAAATGCTTGACCTTTTGAATAATTGATAAAAATAATGTCTTTGATTTTGAAGAACTGTATTTTTGAGATTCCTTTTAGATTTTCAAAACTCGTACGGTGATGTTTTATTAAGTTGCTTTCAAGTAAGTGTTTTTATTGATTTGTTAAGACTTTGAGATTTATCTCAAATAGAACGGTTCGTGAACAATTCTCTATTTTTGATTACTATTTTAAAATAACTTGTTTTTAACTAATTGTCCTACTGAGTCTTCCGCTCACGTTTTCCTATTTTTAAAATCTCCCTTCTAGGTTTGGAGAGGAAGGATGGACACAGGTAGGGGTGAACAAAAACCGCCCCGCAACCGCCGGCCGCCCGCAACCGCCGGCCGCCCGCCCAAAAAAAAGACTATGCGGGTTCAACCCGCCCATTGGCGGGTTCAACCCGCCCGCCTACATATGTTGGCGGGCGGGTACGGTTTTAAATTTTAGGGGGCGGGTTCAACCCGAACCCGCCCGCCTAATTCTTAAAAAAAAAAAAAAAAAAAAAAAAAAAAAAACTTAATCTAAACCTCTCCCACTCCTCATTCTTTAAAAAGAAAAAGAACATTTGACTTTGTTCATCATTTCATCTGTAGTATCCTGTTATTTTCGAACCCAATGAACAGGTTTTATGGAAGAACAAGAATTCTTGACTTTGTTCATCACTTCATATATAGTTGATGTTTCTTGTTGCAATGAATGATTATGTTTCTTAATTTGTTGTGAATATGGTTATTGTCTTTAGGCGTCAAACTTGGTTGTTGTTGAGAATGCTTCATACATTATCGTCTTATATTTTCTACAAATTTTCTTCACTTTTTTTTAATAAAAAAGAGCTCAAAAAATTATATTGTACATTAGTGTAGACCCAACCCGTCCAACCCGCCCGCACCCGCCCGCCCCCAAACCGAAACCGCCCGCCAGTCCATGGGCGGTTTGTGGGTTGGTTAATCGCCAACCCGCCACTTAAAAAAACCGCCCCGCACCCGCCCAAAAACCGCCTACCCGCCCGTTGTTCACCCCTAGACACAGGATCAAAACCTGGCTCTTTAGATTGAAATGGTATTTTCTTTAGAACTGTGGTATGATGCGTGTACTATACGACTTGTCCCGGTGTTAATGTCTTTTTTGTCTCTATCAATTGTATATTTTTAATTTATCTTAGCGATGATGATTTTTAATATTTTTGTATTATTATTCTTGATATTGTATTTTAATTACCTGTCCACCTTCATGGTAAGCATCCACGTGATGGTGAATGAGAATAAGATCTCGGCCCCACCTTCGTGGTATTCACGTAACGGTAACCACCGATGATATTATTTGTTTCCAATGATATTTGTTTACTTCCTACGTATATTTGTTTACTCTTTATTTATTTACCTCGTTTATTTCATCTTATTTACTTAAAACTCCCATACCTCTTTTCTAGGGCGTCACATTTCAATAGTAGACTAGGTGATTGTTTGACAGTTACCTTTCACACCCTACTCTGGTACCCATCAGAGAAAAACTAGGTTATCCTCTCGAATATCTTGGCCCTCAAACTTTGATCCAACGGCTGTGGATCCCTTATCGTTTCATATCCGGCAAAAGGGTAGGCAGCACATAAGACCTTTCCTATATTTATATATACACTGCATAACCTTCTAAATTCTTTTTTTTTTTTATACTTTCAAGTTGCCATTTCCCATCTATATATATAATAATTTTTTATGTAATATAAAATATATGGCAGCGTAGCTTTGATAATTTTTTTTCCACAATTCCATTTAAATACTTTGTGGAATTTCATTCAACAATTTTTGGGCCACACGCGCTCATAAAGAATAGAGCATAAACCAGCTGCTACCAGTTTTGGTTGAAAGAAGAGTTTCTTCCACGCTTTTCAAGGCTGAGTTTATACAAGGTCTATTATGTCCTTTTGTGACGACTGTGATTGGAGTTGGGAATATAAATGTACTTTGTGTTTAGTAAATGTGGTTCCTACCACTTTTTCAGTTATAAATACTGTAAAGCTCTCACATGCTATAGTAACAATAAAAAAATTGCTACAATATAAAGCTCTCACATACTATAGTAAAAGTAGTTCTAACCAATAGTTTCCACCACTCTTCTAAACACCTTAGTAATGACATGAGTATTGAAAGGTTAGAGTAACAAATTTAAAAATATAAGTAATATTATAATATATGGACAACATATGGGGAGATTAGTTCATCACAACACTTTAGTTGGAAGAAGTAACCAAGTACCTGTGTCGAAGGAAGTATAAGTTTGAACAGTTTGAAGGTGCAATTCTGATTTTAATTGTGCAACATGATGTTTTAAACTCAATTATAGTCCCTATATATTCGTGATTGATTTTTTTTTTTTGGTCTTTGAATAAGACATGATTTAGCTACTAATTATTTATAAAATATGCTATGAAAGTGTTATGGTTAAAGGTAGATGGGAGTAAAGTTGTAACATAATTTAGCATCAAAACTCTATAATTATTAATATATATGTATATATAGAATGTCAAGTGAAAGAACTCCCCAAAATAACCGAAGATGAATTATGTGATATTTGGTGGAGTAGGATCATGTTGATTTAATGTTTTTTATCATATAATATTGATTAGTTGTGTAATAGAAGTATTAAAATTCTTTATTATTTGCCTAGACACTAACTTTTCTTAGTATAAACTGTTAGATATGTATTCCCTAAGGAGTAAAAATGTAATATGTTTTTGAAGATATTTTTATCAATAAAGAATTTATTTATTATTCATATACCAAAATTGTTGTCCTCTTTATGCTTATATTTGTAAGATGTATAATAAGCAAACAAAAGTCTGAGATTGTCGGTCTAAACCTTTAGAATCACGCATATAATGAATAGATTATGCAAAAGACATGATTCTAAAAGTAACGGTCTAAATCATAAAATCCGTAATCGAGTGAATAAAGTTGGGCGCTTTATTCATGCAAAGATTGTTATGTTATCTATATCCCTAACGGTAGATGGTTTGTCTTGGCCATCAAAGGTGGACTTTGTGAATAGAAATATTAGTACATTGTCATAAGTGATGATATATTAGATCATGACTAAAGTGTAATTGATTTGGATTAATAATTTAGTCTTGGCAAATCAATTCACTTTAAACAAACATATGTGTTATATCTTAATCCTAAGATGAATAGTAGGCCCGTTGTCTTGACTTTTGTCTTTTGATCTACCAAAGGGTGACATCCACATTTTATAATGGTACACATGTCGGTACATTAGAGATATAACTCTTATAGCATAGACCAATTATTCATAGATACGAAACCCATAACTCCTCTTTAGGAGTCGATGATATCCTCTTATATGTGTTATCCTATATTTGGAAGACTAGAGCACTCAACCATTTAGATACATAAGTGTAACTGCATGGTATAATGTCTTTGGATGGTAAGTTTTCTGATGGGAAGATAATGGAATGTAAGGGAAAAATGATTGGGAAGGTAAGACAGAATTTATCCTTAAGCCAATTATGGATATCCTATGGGGATATAATACATTATGATATGTCATTGATACTTAGCTATTCGGGCTTCGTAATTTTATATAGTTCAAGAATTTAGCTCTAAGCTTTTAGTGGAGTAACCTTAGAGTTGATAATTATGAAATATATACCTGGGATATTGGGTTTTATAATTGTCAGGAGCATGAACTATATAGGTCCATCAGGTCCCCTTTGCTAGTTCATAATAAATCCTATAATGATATGGCATACTTTTCTAATAAATTGATGACTTATGTTAAATTATTAGATTGGCTGAAATTTAGTAGGATCAGATAATTCATGTCTGGTTATCGGTTGAATTAATTTGTGTAAATTAATTTAAGATAAACTTGTTGAAGTATTGGGATGAGATAATTCACGTCTGTTTATCGGTTAAATTAATTTCGAGTAAATTAATTCAAGATAAACTTGTTGAATTATCAGAAATATTATTTTCCTAAAGATTATCTAGATATGATTGTTTTAATCAAATAACTTCTTTAGTGGGTTATTTGAATTAAAACTGAGGCTCTATCTCGAGAATCTCTGGTGGGAAATAAAAGATTCACATAAATCATTTATCATAAGTTTGGCAAGCCGATCTTCAAGTTCGGCCTGCCGATGGAGTAAGTTCGGCAGGCCGATCTGCTAGTTCGGCATGCCGACCAAACTATTTATGATCACATTTTTCTTAGACACGATTTTATCAGATATTGATCCTGATTTGAATATTTGAGGCATTATCGGATAAAGACTGACTCCTAGGCCCAACCTCTATAAATAGGGAGTAAGACTCATAAGTTATTTAGATCAGCTGAGGAATTAAGAGTGAGCACACTAGTCTTTGGATCTCTACAACTCCCTGAGAGCTATTGTTTACAAATTACGAATCTTAGTTTTGGGTTTTCTCTATTGGTTGGAAGGAGAGTCACTTCGGAAGAGCTGCATGTTGTGTGCCTATATGCACTGCGATCGTGGATAGATAATAGCCAAGAAGACCAGTTGGCTGAGGCTCTTCTAGAACGCCTTTCTCTTCACAAATTGCAAGAGCTTTTGGCAAAACGAGGTTAGTAAGATTTAGTTAATTTATGCATATAGCATATCAAATTTGTGTTTTGGAAAATACTTTGGTATAAAATTTTTAAAATTATGCTGCATACTACTTTTCCAATAGATACTTCAACAAGTTTATCTTGAATTAATTTTTCACAAAATTAATTCAACCGATAAACACACATGAATTATCTGATCCTACCAAATTTTAGCCAACCTTATTATTGATGCTTACTAGAGTTCGGTGACGAATCAACACCACGTGCAGCTGTGCACGATGGACTGCTCTTCTCTGTTTGGCTCTACCTGATCGAATGGACCTGCAACAAGAGAAGGGACGCTTCAGAGGCAAGAAAAAGATGAGTCAGTCAATAGACAAGGCTCTCCGATGCTCAAGACAGGGGTTGTTCGGCAGAGAATGGGAACTTGTTAGGTGGGAAGAAGCATACATACTGGATGCAATAAATGCACCCTATTTATAGGTTGCCACTTGGACTGGGTGTTAGGTGGGTTTTATCCATAACCCGTGTGTCACATCAAGATGTGTCAGAAGGTAGAAGACAAGGGGACTACCATCTGTCGGCCAGTGATGGCAAGTAGCAACCCACTTACAAGTGAAAAGAATCCGACCCGAGCTGGTATCTGACCCGAGGAGGGGATTAGTTGCGATGCAGCTTGAGGGACCCTAAAAAGCACCTCGAACAAACGATCCAAGCTCATCAGGATAAGTTGTTAGTTCCCCATAGCTTTGTTGAGCTTCTTGGCTGACCACCCGAGTAAGGCTCCTCGGCGGTGGCGCTGAGCTCACCCTCAATAGTAGCCCCCCAGTTCACCTGCTTGATGCTCGGCCAAGTGGACTATGCCGAGAGGGTGAGGTCAGCTTAGGATGAAAGTCTAAACAATGTCCTGAGGTAGGGGAGACGAAAGGTCACACGATGCAGCTTAGAGGGACAAGTGTCGCAATGCGGCCAAGTACTTTCTTGACAGGCATAATCATCGCACCTCTTTGTTTTTCACACCCGAGTTTCGCGTTTGGAGCGGCTATAAATAGGGCTTTTCTCCCTGTTATTTTCATGTGCAATCAAGGTCACACTTCGCTACCCTTGAGTTTTAGCTACCGAGCTGTAGTTGTCAACTTGAGAACTTTTCATTCTCAAGCTTCCACAACCTGATCAGGTAATTTCCCGAGGATCGTGCGAAAACATATGTGACCTTTTGGACTTCCAAAATGTAATGTCTCCTAGTTAGATAGTAGCATTGAGACCAAGGAGTTGACCTCTGTGGAGGTCGACGTAGAAGGATTGTCAGTTAAACAGGACAGAATAGGCCGGCTAGCTGAAATATTATGAGTCGATGCCGAGATGGTACTCGAATAGGAGTTCCTCGACTTAATGGATGGGGGGCACCTAGTAAGACGTGTAAGGGTGAGGATCCCTATATCAAGGCAACCTCCGTCGGCATGTCTTAAGTTACAGCCCAGGAGTGGGCCGAGCTAGAGGTAGTCGCCAATGTGCCAAGTACCTCCGGTCAAGATTCTAGGGCCCCTATCCAAGTCATGTGCAGGGTGACCGTCGATATTTTCAATGAGGAAGAAACGGCCGAGGAGGCAGAGCCAGAGGTGAGCAACGATGAAGACAAGATCGAGAGGGTTGTGGTCACTCGAGTCTGGGAGTGACTGCTTATCACCTATCCCAGCCCAAGCAAACATCAGCAACAGCCTACTCTAGCGTAATAACAGAATCCCGGCTCGAGGACCTGCGTCAAGAATTTGATATCCGGAATGACATTGTCCTTATTGTGCTCGAGGAGAATGATTCACCCCTAACTCCGCCTGAGAGGTGTATAACTTTGTAAGTGGAGTTTTTTAGGGCTGGGTTGCGCCTTTCATTTCATCCATTCCTCCGCTAGGCACTCAATGACTTGAATGTTTGTCCTGCCCAGCTCAACCCAAATAGCTACAGGTCGCTGATCGGGATGTGCATGCTGTGGAGGTACACTAGGCTACTGAGATGCCATGGGAGGCCTTTAAACAAGTGTACAAGATGAAGAAGCTTCCCCAGCCGTCTGGTTGGTATTATGTCACCGGCTTTAGGGAGGACTTTATCTTGGGCAACCCCGACTCAGACAAGCTTTGGAAGTTTGAGTGGTTCTATGTGGGGGGAAATTATCTAGCCTAGGCTGGTGAGGCCATCCTTATGGATCAGCATGTCCCAAAGACATTTAACCAAGGGCACGTGTGGGCTAAATGGCTGTGGGCGTCAAACCACATCATCAAGGCAGTCAAAGACCTGTTGAACAAGCCGAAGGCCACGAGACAATAGGCATTCTTGCTCAAGAAAGAGACCCTTTCCCATTATGGCTGGTTTGGGGAATCCAGCAGAACCATTCCTCCTTCCAACATCCAACCTACCTGGTCGGCTGGGTAGATGACTGTGGTGAGGTTGAGTGCCGTCAATATTTCAGGGTCAAGCACCTTCAAATCTAGGTGGCCTACGAGGAAGCCATCATCGTGTAAAATCGAGGACTCATTGAGTGGCTCCTTCGACGTGGGGCTACCTGTAGTAGACAAGAAACTCATGGATGTGATCCGGTTCTTGTGCCCATCTAGCCAGCTCTAGATTGGAGGTAAGTTTTGATTTTTTTTGTTGCCGAGCTTATCTTGACTTGGGAGACTTTTCTTGGTTCTACAGAGATGTCTTCCTGATCGAGCAACGCAGAAGAAAGGCGTGCCATAATGAAGCATCTTTGCCGTTCAAAAGGGAAGGCTGTGGTCAGGAAGAAATGAAAGAGGACCCCCAGGCCAAAGCTGCCATCACCATCTGAGCTGCCATTGTGGTCTAAGCGACCACCCCACACAGTCCAAGTTCTCCCATCCCCGCCATCGAGGACTGGGGCTTTTTCAAGCCAAACCCAACCTCCTGCCGTCACAACAGCTGTGGTGCCTTCCACAGGAGACCCTCCGAGGAGGTGACTAAATTACCGCCATCATATCCTCAAACACCTTGGGGAGGTCATTCCTGGAGAAACTCCAAAGAGAGGACTTTGAGGGCCTATCCAGCGCTACCTTCTGCTCTACTACCAAGGTGACTTAAAAAATCTAGAACCGAGCTCCATTTGACTTTTATTTTTGTGCTTTGATCTCCGTCCCTTCAGGCGTGTGAGTTCTTAGACCTGGCCTACATGGCCAAGTGAAAGGAGTTGAACCTAGAGAAGGAGAGGCTCAAGAAAACTGCCTTCAAAAAAGCTAAGGTTGAGAAATAGCTCAAATTAAAGAGGCTCTTGCTCAGGATGAAGATGAGGCCAGAAAGGTGAAGGAGGAGGCCGTGCAAGCCAAGGCAACAGTGGAGGAGGCAAGGAAGGCAGCCAAAGAGGCAAGGAATGAGGTCGACTAGTCTCGAGACGAGGTCGTGCTGCTCAAGGATCAGCTACAGGCCTCCCAGGCTGAGCATTACGTTTTGGGGAGGAGCTACCTGGCCACCTCGCACAGACTGTGGAGGAATTCAAGGCATCCCTAGAGTACACCGACTACTACTACTTCAGCATGACCGAACTCAGGGACCACCTCATCAGGAAGCATCCCGAGGCAGCGGGCTTCGACTGGTCGCTCATTGTTGAGCCAGAATAGGGTGGAGCGTAGTAGCCCAAACAAGAGGAGGTTGCCAAAATGGACGGCAAAGATAATGGGGACAACCAGGGCGAAGACGGTGATGCTGGGGACGGGGCCCAGGCCTAGTTTTTATTTTCTTTTCTTTATCCAGGCTCGGGAGGTGCCTGGTTATTTGTACCTCTCCACCGCTTCTCATAATGAAATTTTTATTTTTCCCTAAAGTTTATCGCTTCTCGGCATTTTCTTTTAGTTTTGATCTTTGAATTTTCTTTTCTAAGTGCGACTGTCCTTGAATTAAAAATTTAACTTTGAAAGCTTGTGGGGCGGCTCCTCGGGAATGAAATTCGAACCTCCTTCCTTGGAGTTAAGTGCTTCTTGGGGGAGGAATTGAGTTGAGGATTTTTTGAGTTGAATATTCCTTGGGAGAAAACGTTTTTGGATCAGTGATTCTGAACTCACCTTCCCAATTGCATTCTCGCCGAGTTCAACGTCTCGATGACAAAGCGTCTTAATTTCCCAAGTTAAACGTTCCTCGAAAAGAAACTTCTTAGGAAAAAGTGATTACCGAGTTTAGCCAAGTAGGGAAAGCCTATTTCTCGGTTGGGGAAGGCACAACGGCGTATGATACCCTATACACTGTCGCCCCCTTAGACTTGTTTAAGTTCATTGAAACTTTTACAAGTCTAATGTTGGTCGGGCACAGTTATGTTAGGGCGACTTTGTCCGGGTGGTCCGTACGGCAACAGACTAATGGTAGGCATGATGCCAATTAGCCCCCAGTCTGGTTGGTTGGGACGACTCTCCCTCTTCGGGAGTTATTGTCTGGTCCCCCGGTTCAGACTTACAGCCCCCCTTTTGGGAATTGTATTTTCCTTAACACATATTGCTCAATGGAATAGTGTAGGAATTAAAATTTTCATTGATACATAATATTTACATTCTAGTCCTATTTAGCAAGCTTAGTTACAAAAAGAATGCAGCTAGAGATCAAAAGGAGTTTCTAGCGTCAATTAGCAAAAGAACTTTTTTAGAAGCTTGGCGGCGTTCTAAGGATGACCGAGCAGGAAGGACCCCCAGCCTGGGCTACTGAATGGTGACCTTCTTTAGCAGCAAATCTCAAACTTTGAAGCTCCTCGATTGGACCTATTGGTTATAATACCGAGCAACGACTTGGTTTCGAGCTGCATTACGAATCGCTGCATGGTTCCTCTTCTCCTTGAGCAAGTCAAGTTTGGACATTATGGCTTCAGCATTAAGAATTTTTTCGTATTGTTTGACACTGAAGCTTGGCAGTCCTACTTCCACCAGGATGACAGCCTCAACCCTGTATACAAGAGAGAATGGAGCCTCCCCGGTAATGGTTGTTAGACATGTATGCCCTAAGGAGTAAAAATGTAATACGTTTTTGGAGACATTTTTATCAATAAAGAATTTATTCATTTATATATACCAAATCTTGTCCTCTTTACGTTCATATTTGTTGAATGTATGATAAGCAAACGGTAGCCTGAGACTGTCAGTCTAAACCTTAAGAATTGGGCATATGATGGACTAGTTATGCGGGAGACATGATTCTTAAGGTGATGGTCTAAAACATATGATCCGCAATCGAGGGAATAGAGTTGGGCGCTTTATTCATGTAAAGATTGTTATGTTGTCTATATCCCTTTTGGGAGATAGTTTGTATTGGCCATCAGAGTTGGACTCCGTGAATAGAAACATTAGCACGTTGTCATAGGTGACGATGTGTTGGATCGGGAAATAAAGTGAATTGATTTGGATTAATAATTCTGTCTCGGCAAATTGATTCACTTTAGACAGTCATTTGTATTGTATCTTAATCCTGAGATGAATAGTGGGCCTGTTGTCTCGACTTGTGTCTTTTGATGTACCAATGGGTGACTCCCACATCTCTATAGTGGTATGCATGCCGGTACATTGGAGGCATGACTCTTGATAGCGTAGACTTGTTATTCATAGATATGGAATCGATAGCTCCTCTTTAGGAGTAATGATATCCTCTTATATACGTTGTTCTGTAATTGAAAAACTGGAGCGCTCAACCATTTGGATACATAGGTGTAACCGAATGGTATACTATCTTTGGATGGTAAGTTTTCTAATGGTGAGACAATGGAACGTAAGATAAAAATAATCAAGAAGGTAAAACAGAACTTGTCCTTAAGCCAATTATGGATGATCATATGGGGATACGATACACTATGATATGTCATGGAGACTTAGATACACGAGCTTCGTAATTTTATAAAGTTTGAGAGTGCAGCTCCAAGATTTTAGTGGAGTAGCGTTGGAGTTGATAATTGTGAAATGTATATCTGGGATATTGGGTTTCATAATTATCATGAGCTTGAACTTTATAGGTCCATTTTGGTCCCCTTTGCTAGCTCACAAAGTCCTGTAACGACACGACGTGCTTTTCCAATAATTGGTGACTTATGTCGGATTTATCAGATTGGTTTAAAATTTGTAAGAATCAAATAATTCATGTCTGTTTATCGGTTGAATTAATTTTGTAAGAAATTAGTTCAAGATAAACTTGTTGAATTATTGTGATCAGATAATTCTTGTCTGTTTATCGGTTGTTTTAATTTTGGACAAATTAGAACAAGATAAACTTGCAGAATTATTGTGAATTGATTTATTTTCTTAGAGATTATCTTGATAAAGTTTGTTTTGATTAGATAACTTCTTTATTGTGTTATTTGAATCAAAACTGAGACTTTATCCTTTAGAATCACGGGTGAAAAATAAAAAATTCGCGGAGATTTTTTCTCGGGAGTTTGGCCTGCCGGATGACGTGTTCGGCCTACCGAACTGGCCTGATTGGCCTGCTGATCAGCGGGAGATAAGATTATGCGTTTTCATGCGGATCTTATCAGATATTGATCCGAACTTGATTCTTTTTCGAGTTTTTGAGACCTAATCTGATATGGACTGACCCCAGGACCAATAGCTATAAAAAGGGAGTGAGTCTCATGATTTACTCAGATCAATACAGATCAAGTCGAGAGATTAAGAGTGATACTCTTCTTGTGAGCATCTGAAAACTCCCTGAGAGCTCTTGTTCACAAATCACGAACACTAGCTTTGGGTTCTCTCTATTGGTTGGAAGGAGAGTCACCGGTGGAAGAGCTGTACGTGTGAGCCCACACTCACTCCGGTTGTGGATAGAGAATAGCAAAGAAGACCAGTTGGTTGAGGCTCTTCTGGAACGTTACTTCTCTACACAGGTTGCAGAGGTTCTTCGACACACTGAGGTTAGTAAGATCTATTTAATTTATACATATAACATGTCAAACTTGTGTTTTGAAAATTACTCTGATGAAAATTTTTAAAAATTCCGCTGCGCACTTTGTTTCCAACAATTGGTATTAGAGCCGAGGTTTTTACTTAATTTGCAAGTTTGTGATCATGTTATATACATAAATTTTGTGATCTTAATCTCTCCTATGCTTGAATTGAATTTTATAGAGAGATGGCACTCTAGGTTTCTATATAATATATATGTTGTCATGGATTATGTGGTGAATATTTATTAATTGATTATGGTTAATTAAATCGTTGTTTAATTATTTATTAATTAATTAATACCGGTTATGGTTCCTTAGAGGTTAGAATGTATATCTAGGTTTTTCATGTAATTAGATGGCGGACTATCATCTCCGTCTAGGAATTGTTATTTAATTTTTAATTTGTAAGAATTTTGTAATTAAATAATTTTTCAGAGAAGACGGATCGAGAAGTCGGATCTTAAAGATTATTGATGGCGCCTCCAGGTATTTCTTGAGTCTCTAATTTTATGTTTTTGAATTGTTGGAAATAAAATTGATGAATTGCATTAAAATTGTATTTTCTGGATTGAGGGTTTTATGCTCGGTCGGCATGCCGGACCTCATAGTTCGGCAGGCCGAAGGTCACAGATCGGCAGGCCGGACGTGTGGTCCGGCAGGCCGACAGAAGGGCAAAAATTTTGGTGCTCTACCGGCAGGCCAAACTTTCTGTTCGACAGGCCGAACCTCCATGATCGGCAAGCCGAACATCCAGATCGGCCTACCGACCGAGAGCTGCCAGGTGTCTAGAAAAGGTGCAGTTTTTCCAGTGCAGTTTTAATTTTATTTTTGGGATGATTCTGAGAAACATTAAATTTGGATATGACCGGAAATATGAAGTATTCGATTCATACGGGATTGAAGACTTGAAGATGGATATTACACGAAGAAGGATATAGCTTGAGGATTCAAGGATGAAGAATCGAAAAATGTCTCGATTATTCTCTTGTAATCTTAGTTTTCTATTCTCTAGGGTGGAACCATAATATTACGGTTATTATTATTTTGCTTGTAGCTTTGCTTGATTGCTTTGCTTGTCTGCACTATAATATGATTTACCATGTATATTGATAACATGTCATATAGAATAGGGAGTGCCGCTCATATTAAAATTCTTCATGCATGATTTTAAAATAAAACCTTGACTTCAAAAGATTGAGTGGGAGAAGGTTTTCGAAGAGAGGACCTAAGGCCTCCATCGTTGGTCCATAGGAAGAACATGGTGGTCTTGACCCCTAGGAAGGGATTTCTATCATGTACCAGATTGGATCTCTAAAAGGATAAGGTATTTTAGTATGATTTATGGTTGCACACCCCTAGGTGGTGATTATAAATCATGGATAAAATATTGAAACGGTGGTTATACACTCACATTAATTTCATTATTAACTTCCCCTAGGAGCTCTGTTAATAAATTAATGGCCAAAGAAACGATTATTAGTATATGTTGGATCATATGGGTCCTGGATGGCATATATTAATCAGGAGGGGATCTGTGTTTCTGATTGAATTTGGCATGACTCCCCTAGGAGCTTGTTGAATTTTGAGTTGGGAATTATCGTTGTAAGGTTGTGATATTTTCAAGGTTTTTACACATAAACACATTTGTATGATTTTACATGATTGTGTTATCTTACTAAATTATTATTTATGTTTGCTTATGTTTGGTATATGATTCTTTATTGTACATTGAAAATGTCTAAAAACGTTTTATCATCGATACTTGACAAAAACCAATTAACCGGTGAGAATTATAACGATTGGAAACGGAACCTAGATATCGTCCTATCCTTTGAGAAACTGAAATATGTTCTGACAACTCCTTGTCCTTTCGAGCCTACGGGAGACTCAAGTAATGAGCAACTCCAAGCGTACGACCGCTGGAAAGATGCTAATGATCAGGCCCGCTGCTATGTTATGGCTAGCATGAACAACGTGCAGCAGGCTTCTCATTCTTGGAACATAAGATTTGATCAAGTGATCAAGACTTATGGGTTCTCACAAAATGTGGATGAACCATGTGTTTACAAACACATTAAGGATGGAAAAGTGGTTTTTCTACTGATCTATGTAGATGACATTCTGCTAATTGGCAATGTCGTTGGGGCGTTGTCATCGGTCAAATTATGGTTGACCAAGCAGTTTGACATAAAGGACTTAGGTGAGTCTAATTTTGTTCTCGATATCCACATCTTTCGGGATAGGAAGAACAAAATGATAGCTTTGTCTCAGACCGGCTACATAGATAAAATTTTCAGGAGGTTTGCAATGCAGGATTCCAAGAAAGGTGGGCAACCATCTAGGTCTGGAATTACTCTTTCTAAGAAAGACTCTGCAAAGTCTTATGAAGAAAGAGAATACATGAAGAAGGTGCCTTATGCTTTGGCAGTAGGTAGTCTCACGTATGCCATGCTTTGCACACGACCGGATATTAGCTATGCGGTCGAGATTGTAAGTCGATTTTAGGCGGATCCAGGACCGAACCATTGGGTTGCGGTAAAGCATATTTTCAAGTACCTGAGAAGGACTCGAGGGTATTATCTTGTGTATTCGGGTGAGGATTTAACTCCTCTAGGATACACTGATTCAGATTTTCAATCCTGTCAGATTCTAGGAAATCGACTTTGGGGTTTGTGTTTACTCTAGGTGGCGGTGCCATTAGTTGGAGAAGTGCGAAGCAAGATTGCACTTTGGATTCAACGATAGAGGCCGAGTATGTGGCGGCTAGTGATGCTTCAAAATAAGCAGTGTGGCTCCGCAAGTTCCTTGGGGATCTTGAGGTAGTTCCTGGTATGGATAAAGCGGTATCACTGTACTGTGATAACAGTGCGGTGGTAACTAATGCTAAGGAACCAAGATTTCACAAGAAGAGTAAGCATATTGATCGGAAGTATCATGTGATAAAGGACTTCGTTGAGGGCGGGCATGTCACGGTGTGCAAGATCGCGTTAGAGGACAATTTAGCTGATCCATTTAATTAGACACTTACTGGGAGAGTCTTCGAGAGGCATGTGGAAGCTATGGGGATGCGAAATTTGCTGTATTTACCCACTTAGTGCAAGTGGGAGATTGTTAGACATGTATGCCCTAAGGAGTAAAAATGTAATACGTTTTTGGAGACATTTTTATCAATAAAGAATTTATTCATTTATATATACCAAATCTTGTCCTCTTTACATTCATATTTGTTGAATGTATGATAAGCAAACGGTAGTCTGAGACTGTCAATCTAAACCTTAAGAATTGGGCATATGATGGACTGATTATGCGGAAGACATGATTCTTAAGGTGATGGTCTAAAACATATGATCCGCAATCGAGGGAATAAAGTTGGAAGCTTTATTCATGTAAAGATTGTTATGTTGTCTATATCCCTTTTGGGAGATGGTTTGTCTTGGCCATCGGTGTTGGACTCCGTGAATAGAAATATTGGCACGTTGTCAAAGGTGACGATGTGTTGGATTGGGACATAAAGTGAATTGATTTGGATTAATAATTCTGTCTCGGCAAATTGATTCACTTTAGACAGTCATTTGTATTGTATCTTAATCCTGAGATGAATAGTGGGCCCGTTGTCTCGACTTGTGTCTTTTGATGTACCAATGGGTGACTCCCACATCTCTATAGTGGTATGCATGCCGGTACATTGGAGGCATGACTCTTGATAGCGTAGACTTGTTATTCATAGATATGGAATCCATAGCTCCTCTTTAGGAGTAATGATATCCTCTTATATGCGTTGTCTTGTAATTGGAAAACTAGAGCGCTCAACCATTTGGATACATAGGTGTAACCGAATGGTATACTATCTTTGGATGGTAAGTTTTCTAATGGTGAGACAATGGAACGTAAGATAAAAATAATCAGGAAGGTAAGACAAAACTTGTCCTTAAGCCAATTATGGATGATCATATGGGGATACGATACACTATGATATGTCATGGAGACTTAGCTACACGAGCTTCGTAATTCTATAAAGTTCGAGAGTGCAGCTCCAAGCTTTTAGTGGAGTAGCGTTGGAGTTGATAATTGTGAAATGTATATCTGGGATATTGGGTTTCATAATTATCATGAGCTTGAACTTTATAAGTCCATTTTGGTCCCCTTTGCTAGCTCACAAAGTCCTGTAACGACACGGCGTGCTTTTTTAATAATTGGTGACTTATGTCGGATTTATCAGATTGGTTTAAAATTTGTAAGAATCAAATAATTCATGTCTGTTTATCGGTTGAATTAATTTTGTAAGAAATTAGTTCAAGATAAACTTGTTGACTTATTGCGATCAGATAATTCTTGTCTGTTTATCGGTTGTTTTAATTTTGGACAAATTAGAACAAGATAAACTTGTAGAATTATTGTGAATTGATTTATTTTCTTAGAGATTATCTTGATAAAGTTTGTTTTGATCAGATAACTTCTCTCTTAGGTTATTTGAATCAAAAATGAGAATTTATCCTTTGGAATCACAGGTGGAAAATAAAAGGTTCGCAGAGATTTTTTCTCGAGAGTTCGGCCTGTCGGATGATGTGTTCGGCCTACCGAACTGGCCTGATCGGCCTGCCGATCAGCGGGAGATAAGATTAAGCATTTTCACGCGGATCTTATCAAATATTGATCCAAACTTGATTCTGTTTCGAGTTTTTGAGACCTAATCTGATATGGACTGACCCCAAGACCAATAGCTATAAAAAGGGAGTGAGTCTCATGATTTACTCAGATCAGTACAGATCAAGTCGAGAGATTAAGAGTGATACTCTTCTAGTGAGCATCTGAAAACTCCCTGAGATCTTTTGTTCACAAATCATGAACACTAGCTTTGGGTTCTCTCTATTGGTTGGAAGGAGAGTCACCGATGGAAAAGCTGTATGTGTGAGCCCACACTCACTCCGGTTGTGGATAGAGAATAGCAAAGAAGACCAGTTGGTTGAGGCGCTTCTGGAATGTTACTTCTCTACACAAGTTGCGGAGGTTCTTCGGCACACTGAGGTTAGTAAGATCTGTTTAATTTATACATATAACATGTCAAACTTGTGTTTTGGAAATTACTCTGATGAAAATTTTTAAAAATTCTGCTGCGCAATTTGTTTCCAATAATGGTTTAGGCCGTTGTTTGGTAGGCCTAGAGCACCTTTCAGAGCTCATCGATCCATGCCCCTTTGAGGCCCTTGAGCTTTTTCTTTAGGTTGTCTTTGATCATTTTATTGACCGTTTCAACTTGCCCATCACTCCAAGGATAGCTCAGAGAAGAGAAGACCTTCTTGATGTTGAGCTACTCACATAGGCGGGGAAACTCAAGGATTCAAACTGCTTTGCGTTGTTGGTCACAATGGTATGTGGGATCCCAAACTGGCAAATGATATTTCTCCATATAAAGTTGGTGCATTTAGCCTCGGTCATGTTCATACACGGCTCTACTTCCACCCATTTGATGAGGTAGTCGATGGCTATAATGCAGTACTTAAACTGAGACCAGGCTTAGGGAGGGGCCCGATAAGATCAATGGCCTACTTAGCAAAAGGTCACGCTAACGTTACCAAGGTGAGTTGCTCAGCATGATGTCTCGGCACCCTCGCGAACTGCTGTCATTTTAGACATTTTTGCACAAAATCCTTACAGTCTTTCTCTATGGTTGGCCAGTAATAGCCCTGCCAAAGGCATTTTTGGGCCAAAGATCACCCCCCAAAGTGATTACCACATAGCTCCTCGTGGATCTCCTTCATTATATATTGAGCTTCTCTTGGCCCTACACACTTCAAACATGGTGTAGTGTAGCCTTGCCGATATAGCTTCCCGTCGATCATCGAATATAGGGCTAAGCTGTTGCGGATAGACGTGGTTCTTCTCAGTCGCTAGTTAATTCGACTATGGTCAGGTACCGAATGATCGGGTTCGTCCAGGTGGTCTCTTGCGCCTCGGCTACACTAGCCACTTTTATGTTAATACTCGGCTCAGCTAATCTTTCACTAGGGACCGAGGTTAACTCACTTTCGCCTTGGCTCAAGGCGAGCTGAGTGAGCGCATCAGCCTTGAAGTTTTTTGATCTGAGGATCTGCCTGAATGAGTAAGATTTAAACTACCCGAGCAATGCCCCAACCTCTTGTAAATACGCGGTCATGGATTCTGTCTGGGCTTGAAACACCCCAATGACCTATTGGACAATGAGCATAGAATCGCTATGGATGACTAGGCAGTCTACCCCGAGATCCTTGGCGATTCTGAGTCTAACCAAGAGCGTTTTGTACTCTGCCTCATTGTTAGAGGCCTTGAAATCAAATCAAAGTACGTAGATAGTCTTATATCCGTCCGGGCTTATCAAAACCAGCCCGGCACCCGAACCTTTTGTTAGACATGTATGCTCTAAGGAGTAAAAATGTAATACGTTTTTGGAGACATTTTTATCAATAAAGAATTTATTCATTTATATATACCAAATATTGTCCTCTTTACGTTCATATTTGTTGAATGTATGATAAGCAAACAGTAGTCTGAGACTATCAGTCTAAACCTTAAGAGTTGGGCATATGATGGGATGATTATGCGGTAGACACGACTCTTAAGGTGATGGTATAAAATATATGATCCGCAATCGAGGGAATA
This sequence comes from Artocarpus heterophyllus, assembly GCA_025403435.1. Lineage (NCBI taxonomy): Eukaryota > Viridiplantae > Streptophyta > Magnoliopsida > Rosales > Moraceae > Artocarpus > Artocarpus heterophyllus. Next base: position 33,039,255 of record CM046354.1, on the reverse strand, counting down.
AAGTTGGGCGCTTTATTCATGTAAAGATTGTTATGTTGTCTATATCCCTTTTGGGAGATGGTTTGTCTTGGCCATCGGAGTTGGACTCCGTGAATAGAAACATTGGCACGTTGTCATAAGTGACGATGTGTTGGATCGGGACATAAAGTGAATTGATTTGGGTTAATAATTCTGTCTTGGCAAATCAATTCACTTTAGACAATCATTTGTATTGTATCTTAATCCTGAGATGAATAATGGGCCCGTTGTCTCGATTTGTGTCTTTTGATGTACCAATGGGTGACTCCCACATCTCTATAGTGGCATGCATGCCGGTACGTTGGAGGCATAACTCTTGGTAGCGTAGACTTGTTATTCATAGATATGGAATCCATAGCTCCTCTTTAGGAGTAATGATATCCTCTTATATGCGTTGTCCTGTAATTGGAAAACTGGAGCGCTCAACCATTTGGATACATAGGTGTAACCGAATGGTATACTATCTTTGGATGGTAAGTTTTCTAATGGTGAGACAATGGAACGTAAGATAAAAATAATCGGGAAGGTAAGACAGAACTTGTCCTTAAGCCGATTATGGATGATCATATGGGGATGCGATACACTATGATATGTCATGGAGACTTAGCTACACGAGCTTCGTAATTCTATAAAGTTCGAGAGTGCAGCTCCAAGCTTTTAGTGGAGTAGCGTTGGAGTTGATAATTGTGAAATGTATATCTGGGATATTGGGTTTCATAATTATCATGAGCTTGAACTTTATAGGTCCATTTTGGTCCCCTTTGCTAGCTCACAAAATCCTGTAACGACACGGCGTGCTTTTCCAATAATTGGTGACTTATGTCGGATTTATCAGATTGGTTTAAAATTTATAAGAATCAAATAATTCATGTCTGTTTATCGGTTGAATTAATTATGTAAGAAATTAGTTCAAGATGAACTTATTGAATTATGGCGTTCGGATAATTCTTGTCTGTTTATCGGTTGTTTTAATTTTGGACAATTAGAACAAGATAAACTTGTAGAATTATTGTGAATTAATTTATTTTCTTAGAGATTATCTTGATAAAGTTTGTTTTGATCAGATATCTTTTCTATTGGGCTATTTGAATCAAAACTGAGACTTTATCCTTTAGAATCTCGGGTGGAAAATAAAAGATTCGCGGAGATTTTTTCTCGGCAGTTCGGCATGCCGGATGACGTGTTCGGCCTGCCGAACTGGCCAGTTCGGCCTGCCTATCTCACAGTTCGGCATGCCAACCGCGACAGTTAAGATTACGCGTTTTTCACGCGTATCTTATCAGATATTGATCCGAACTTGATTCTGTTTCGATTTTTGAGACCTAATCTGATATGGACTGACCCCAAGGACCAATAGGTATAAAAAGGGAGTGAGTCTAATGATTTACTCAGATCAATTTGAGAGATTAAGAGTGATACTCTTCTAGTGAGCATCTGAAAACTCCCTGAGAGCTTTTGTTCACAAATCACGAACACTAGCTTTGGGTTCTCTCTATTGGTTGGAAGGAGAGTCACCGGTGGAAGAGCTGTACGTGTGAGCCCACACTCACTCCGGTTGTGGATAGAGAATAGCAAAGAAGACCAGTTGGTTGAGGCTCTTCTGGAACGTTACTTCTCTACACAGGTCGCGGAGGTTCTTCGGCATACTGAGGTTAGTAAGATCTGTTTAATTTATACATATAACATGTCAAACTTGTGTTTTGGAAATTACTCTGATGAAAAATTTAAAAAAATTCCGCTGCGCACTTTGTTTCCAACAATTGGTATCTGAGACGAGGTTTTTACATAAATTTGCAAGTTTGTGATCATGTTATATGCATAAATTTTGTGATCTTAATCTCTCCAATGCTTGAATTAAATTTTATAGAGAGATGGCACTCTAGGTTTCTACATAATATATATGTTGTCATGGATTATATGGTGAATGTTTATTAGTTTATTATGGTTGATTAAATTGTTGTTTAATTATTTATTAATTAATTAATACCGGTTATGGTTCCTTAGAGGTTAGAATGTGTATCTAGGTTTTTCATGTAATTAGATGGCGGACTATCATCTCCGTCTAGGAATTATTATTTAATTTTTAATTTGTAAGAATTTTGTAATTAAATAATTATTCGGAGAAGACGGAACGAGAAGTCGGAACTTAAAGATTGATGATGGCGCCTCCAGGTATTTCCTGAGTCTCTAATTTTATGTTTTTGAATTGTTGAAAATAAAATTGATGAATTGCATTAAAATTGTATTTTCTGGATTGAGGGTTTTCTGCTCGGTCGGCATGCCGAACCTCACAGTTCGGCAGGCCGAAGGTCACAGATCGGCAGGCCGGACGTACGGTCCGGCAGGCCGACAGTGGGGCAGAAATTTTGGTGCTCTGCCGGCAGGCCGAACCTTCATGTTCGGCAGGCCGAACCTTCATGATCGGTAGGCCGATCACCTAGATCGGCCTGCCGACCGAGAGCTGCCAGGTGTCCAGAAAAGGTGCAATTTTTTGGTGCAGTTTTAATTTTATTTTTGGGACGATTCTGAGAAACATTAAATTTGGATATGACCGGAAATATGAAGTGTTCGATTCATACGGGATTGAGGACTTGAAGATGGATATTACATGAAGAAGGATACAGCTTGAGGATTCAAGGATGAAGAATCGATAAATGTCTCGATTATTCTCTTGTAATCTTAGTTTTTCTATTCTCTTGGGTGGAACCATAATATTACGGTTATTATTATTATTATGCTTGTAGCTTTGCTTGATTGCTTTGCTTGTCTGCATTATAATATGATTTACCATGTATATTGATAACATGTCATATAGAATAGGGAGTGCCGCTCATATTAAAATTGTTCATGCATAATTTTAAAATAAAACCTTGACTTCAAAAGATTGAGTGGGAGAAGGTTTTCGAAGAGAGAACCTAAGGGCCTCCATCGTTGGTCCATAGGAAGAACATGATGGTCCCAACCCCTAGGAAGGGATTTCTATCATGTACCAGATTGGATCTCTGAAAGGATAAGGTATTTTAGTATGATTTATGGTTGCAGACCCCTAGGTGGTGATTATAAATCATGGATAAAATATTAAAACGGTGGTTATACACTCACGTTAATTTTATTATTAACCTCCCCTAGGAGCTCTGTTAATAAAATTAATGGCCAAAGAAACGATTATTAGTATATGCTGGATCATACGGGTCCTGGATGGCATATATTAATCAGGAGGGGATCCGTGTTCCTGATTGAATTTGGCATGACTCCCCTAGGAGCTTGTTGAATTCTGAGTTGGGAATTATCGTTGTAAGGTTGTGATATTTTCAAGGTTTTGACACATAAACACATTTGTATGATTTTACATGATTGTGTTATCTTACTAAATTATTATATATGTTTGCTTATGTTTGGTATATGATTCTTTATTGTAGATTGAAAATGTCTAAAAACGCTTTATCATCGATACTTGACAAAAACCAATTAACCGGTGAGAACTATAATGATTGGAAACGGAACCTGGACATCGTCTTTTCCTTTGAGAAACTGAAATATGTTCTGACAACTCCTTGTCCTCCCGAGCCTACGGGAGACTCAAGTAATGAGCAATTCCAAGCGTACGAACGCTGGAAAGATGCTAATGATCAGGCCCGCTGCTATGTTATGGCTAGCATGAATAACGTGCTGCAGGCTCAACATCAGGATTATGAGACTGCGAAGCAGATCTTGGATAATCTTGAGGACATGTTTGGAGGCCAGGCCATAACAAAGCGGCAAGGGGCGCTTCGGAAACTCTTAAACTGTAGACAGAGACCGGGGACATCTGTAAAGGAGCACATGATGTTGGTCATGGGTTACCTCGCTGAGGCTCAAACCAATGGAGCCGACATCGATGCTGAAACTCAGATGACTATGGTCTTTGAGACTCTGTCTAAGGAATTTATTCCGTTTAGAGCTACTTTTAATCTAAGCAATAGACGGGATATGACCTTGACAGAACTGATGAAACAGTTACAAGAGTTTGAACTGCTGATCAGGGAGTCTCCTGCTGGTGGAGAGGCCAATATGGTAACTGCTTCTGGTTCCAATCCTAACTCTGGGAATGGAAAGAAGCAACGGGCCAAAAGTGGGAAGTCTTCTATTCCTATTGCTACCAAGAGCAAGAAGAAGAAAAAGAAGAACCCAAAGAAGCTTAAGTGCTTCTTTTGTGGTAAGGTCGGGCATATAAAGAAGCATTGCAAGGACTTCCTTTCCAAGGGAGGTAGGTGTGATCTTCTATATTTAGAAACTTGTTTGGTTGAGGAATCCAGTGACATTTGGGTCATAGATTCTGGTGCAACTAATCATGTTTGTGTTTCTCTGCAGGGATTCAAAGAAACGAGAAGTCTACTTCGTGAAGACTTAACGCTTCGGATGGGCGATGGATCCTTGGTCTCAGCGGAAGCAGTGGGAGATGTCCATCTTTATTTTGATAATTATAGGAGTTTAATTTTGCGAGATTGTTTTTATGTTCCTAAATTTAAAAGGAATTTAATTTCTGTATCTTCTTTATTTAAAGACTCCTACGTGGTATCTTTTAATGAAAAAGTGGTGATTCGTAAAAACAAATCTTTTATCTGTTCTGGATGGATGCAAAATAATCTATATTTTATCAAACCTAAGATGGACCTATTGCTTAATGCTGAGATAAATGATAATGACTCAAAAAGACTTAAAACTTCTCACTCTAATAAGACTTATCTTTGGCATTTGCGCCTTGGCCATATTAACCTAAATAGGATTCAAAGGTTGGTAAGGGATGGACCTTTAAGTCACTTAAAGGTGGAATCTATACCTCAATGTGAGTCTTGTTTGGAGGGTAAAATGACCAAAAGACCATACGGGTCTAAGGGCAATAGGGCCGAAGGGGTTCTAGAACTTGTGCATAGTGATGTTTGCGTACCGATGAACATCCGGGCACGAGGAGGGTATGAGTACTTCGTTACTTTTATTGACGATTACTCAAGATATGGGTATGTGTACCTAATGCACCACAAAAGCGAAACTTATGATAAGTTCAGGGAGTTTCGGGCTGAAGTGGAAAAGCAATTGGGTAGACCCATAAAGGCACTTCGATCTGATCGAGGTGGGGAGTACCTTTCTGATGAGTTCTTGGGACACTTGTTAGAGAATGGGATTTTATCCCATTTGACTGCGCCGGGCACTCCGCAGCAGAATGGCGTAGCAGAGAGAAGGAATAGGACTTTGTTGGACATGATTCGGTCCATGATATCATTGCCTTTATCCTTTTGGGGATATGCACTACAAACCGCATGTTATCTTTTGAACAATGTGCCTTCAAAATCGGTCCCTAAAACTCCTCACGAGTTGTGGACAAGACGGAAGACATCCTTAAACCATATTCGCATATGGGGATGTCCAGCTCATGTCCTGTTTAAGGATCCGAATAAGTTGGAAGCACGTTCAGAAGTTTGCGTGTTTGTAGGATATCCAAAAGGGACTAAAGGGGGTTATTTTTATAACCCAAAGGAAAATAAAGTCGTGGTTTCAACTAATGCAACTTTCCTTGAGGAGAGTTACATGAACGACTTTAAACCTCAAAGCAAAGTGGTGCTTAAGGAGTTGAGGGGTAATCCGTTTACTCCGGAGGTTCCGAACGAAACCATTCCAATCGGTGTAGAAAAACCAAACAAACCTGAACAACAACCTCAGGGGCTTCGGCGTAGTGGGAGGATCGGGCGTCAACCTGAGAGGTATATGTTCAATGGGGAGGTCTTTTTGGCTGAACCGGATGAACATGACAGGGATCCTTATACTTACGCAGAAGCTATGGAGGATGTTGATTCAAGACTCTGGACAGAGGCCATGAACATTGAGATGAAGTCTATGGAGACTAATCGGGTCTGGGAGCTTGTGGATCTTCCCGAAGGGGTAAAACCCATAGGGAGTAAGTGGATCTACAAGAGGAAAAGAGGAGTGGATGGAAAGGTCGAAACCTTTAAGGCTAGACTGGTAGCTAAGGGTTATACGCAAAAGGAAGGAATCGATTATGAGGAAACCTTTTCGCCTGTAGCCATGCTTAAGTCCATCCGGATTCTCTTGACCATAGCTGCCGCTCTCGACTACGAGATTTGGCAGATGGATGTCAAGACGGCTTTTCTAAATGGCTATCTTGATGAGTCCATTTATATGGAACAACCAGACGGGTTCAAGGTCGCGGGTCAAGAGGGTAAGGTTTGTAAGCTGCTAAAGTCAATTTATGGACTTAAGCAGGCTTCTCGTTCTTGGAACATAAGATTTGATCAAGTGATCAAGACTTATGGGTTCTCACAAAATGTGGATGAACCATGTGTTTACAAACACATTAAGAATGGGAAGGTGGTTTTTCTACTACTCTATGTAGATGACATTCTGCTAATTGGCAATGACGTTGGGGCGTTGTCATCGGTCAAATTATGGTTGACCAAGCAGTTTGACATGAAGGACTTGGGTGAGGCTAATTTTGTCCTCGGTATCCAGATCTTTCGGGATAGGAAGAACAAAATGATAGCTTTGTCACAGGCTAGCTACATAGATAAAATTCTCAGGAGGTTTGCAATGCAGGATTCCAAGAAAGGTGGGCAACCATCTAGGTCTGGAATTACTCTTTCTAAGAAAGACTCTCCAAAGTCTTATGAAGAAAGAGAATACATGAAGAAGGTGCCTTATGCTTCGGCAGTGGGTAGTCTCATGTATGCCATGCTTTGCACTCGACCGGATATTAGCTATGCGGTCGGGATTGTGAGTCGATTTCAGGCGGATCCAGGACCGAACCATTAGGTTGCGGTAAAGCATATTTTCAAGTACCTGAGAAGGACTCGTAGGTATATGCTTGTGTATTTGGGTGAGGATTTAACTCCTCTAGGATACACTGATTCGGATTTTCAATCCTGCCTGGATTCTAGGAAATCGACTTCAGGGTTTGTGTTTACTCTGGGTGGCGGTGCCATCAGTTGGAGAAGTGCGAAGCAAGATTGCACTTCGGATTCAACGATGGAGGCCGAGTATGTGGCGGCTAGTGATGCTTCGAAAGAAGCAGTTTGGCTCCGCAAGTTCCTTGGGGATCTTGAGGTAGTTCCTGGTGTGGAAAAAGCGGTATCACTGTACTGTGATAAAAGTGCGGCGGTAGCTAATGCTAAGGAACCAAGATTTCACAAGAAGAGTAAGCATATTGATCGGAAGTATCATGTGATAAAGGACTTCGTTGAGAGCGGGCATGTCACGGTGTGCAAGATCGCGTCAGAGGACAATTTAGCTGATCCATTTACGAAGACACTTTCTGGGAGAGTCTTCGAAAGGCATGTGAAAGCTATGGGGATGCGAAATTTGCAGTATTTACTCACTTAGTGCAAGTGGGAGATTGTTAGACATGTATGCTCTAAGGAGTAAAAATGTAATACGTTTTTGGAGACATTTTTATCAATAAAGAATTTATTCATTTATATATACCAAATATTGTCCTCTTTACGTTCATATTTGTTGAATGTATGATAAGCAAACAGTAGTCTGAGACTATCAGTCTAAACCTTAAGAGTTGGGCATATGATGGGATGATTATGCGGTAGACACGACTCTTAAGGTGATGGTCTAAAATATATGATCCGCAATCGAGGGAATAAAGTTGGGCGCTTTATTCATGTAAAGATTGTTATGTTGTCTATATCCCTTTTGGGAGATGGTTTGTCTTGGCCATCGGAGTTGGACTCCGTGAATAGAAACATTGGCACGTTGTCATAGGTGACGATGTGTTGGATCGGGACATAAAGTGAATTGATTTGGATTAATAATTCTGTCTTGGCAAATCAATTCACTTTAGACAATCATTTGTATTGTATCTTAATCCTGAGATGAATAATGGGCCCGTTGTCTCGATTTGTGTCTTTTGATGTACCAATGGGTGACTCCCACATCTCTATAGTGGCATGCATGCCGGTACGTTGGAGGCATGACTCTTGGTAGCGTAGACTTGTTATTCATAGATATGGAATCCATAGCTCCTCTTTAGGAGTAATGATATCCTCTTATATGCGTTGTCCTGTAATTGGAAAATTGGAGCGCTCAACCATTTGGATACATAGGTGTAACCGAATGGTATACTATCTTTGGATGGTAAGTTTTCTAATGGTGAGACAATGGAACGTAAGATAAAAATAATCGGGAAGGTAAGACAGAACTTGTCCTTAAGCCGATTATGGATGATCATATGGGGATGCGATACACTATGATATGTCATGGAGACTTAGCTACACGAGCTTCGTAATTCTATAAAGTTCGAGAGTGCAGCTCCAAGCTTTTAGTGGAGTAGCGTTGGAGTTGATAATTGTGAAATGTATATCTGGGATATTGGGTTTCATAATTATCATGAGCTTGAACTTTATAGGTCCATTTTGGTCCCCTTTGCTAGCTCACAAAATCCTGTAACGACACGGCGTGCTTTTCCAATAATTGGTGACTTATGTCGGATTTATTAGATTAGTTGAAATTTGGAAGAATCAAATAATTCATGTCTGTTTATCGGTTGAATTAATTTTGTGATAAAAATTAATTCAAGATAAACTTGTTGAATTGTAAGGATCGAATAATTCTTGTCTGTTTATCGGTTGTTGAATTGTAACGACCAAGGACCTGTCCGACCAGGGACCCGTCCGACCAGGATCTGCTCGACCAGGGACCTGTCTGACCAGATACCCGTCCGACCAGGATCTGCCCGACCAGGGACCTGTCTGACCAGGGACCCGTCCGACCAGGATCTGCCCGACCAGGGACCTGTCCGACCAGGGACCCGTCCGACCAGGAACCAGGGACCTGTCCGACCAGGATCTGCCCGACCAGGGACCTGTCCGACCAGGGACCTGTCCGACCAGAGACCTGTCTGACCGGGACCTGTCCAACCAGGGACCTGTCCGACCAGGATCTGTCCGACTTACCCAAAGACCACCACGTGGCACCATCTCAACCCTCCGTTGGGCAATCCTCCTTCTCCGGAGATCGTGACACCTGTCGCTGGACACCTGGGTTACGGGCCAAACCGGTCCATACCCGGATCCAAGCTAAACTCTATAAATAGGAGCATCAACTCCACCACAAAGGTACGGGCATTCTTCCCTCACCTACTCTGCCTTTCCTTAGCTCTTCCTGGTCAGAACACTGACTTGAGCGTCGGAGCGCCCTTGGCAGACACCAAACCGGTGTCCCCATACTCCGAGGCCTTCTCTCCTCTTGCAGATCCGACCAGACTAGGCCGAGCCGGGCAAAACAGGGAACCCGACCACCGTGCGTCCCCACACGCGGTGTTGTGCCGAAATCAGGCATCAACATTTTGGCGCTAGAAGGAGGGCCCCGCACCTTTCCAGCAGCCTCAGCTCTTCCCCCCAGACATTCCCTGGACGACAGAGGCCAGGTCCGAGCTACGGCCGACCAGGTCCAGGACGAAGAGTCCAACCAGGCTACGACCGAGACCCAAGGTCCAGGACGAAGAGTCCGACCAGGTCTGAGAAGGTTACGCCGACCACAGAGGCCAAGTCCGAGCTACGGCCGACTAGGTCCAAGATGAAGAGTCCCGGCAGGATATGCTCATAAAAAAATTTCCCAACTACATCAAGACTTCGATGCTAATGACCTCCACCACCAAAGTCTTGGGGGGCTATTGTTGAGGGAAATCTTCTTGATAAGAAAATCATCTGAAGTTTATACCCTCTTAAAACCGAGCACCCGAACAGGTTGGCTGAAATGACCAATCTGACCAGGACGGTATCTGTCCGACCAGGGACCCGTCCGACCAGGGACCCGTCCGACCAGGATCTGCCCGACCAGGGACCTGTCCAACCAGATACCCGTCCTTCTAAGATCTGCCCAAGCAGGGACCTGTCCGACCAGGGACCTGTCCGACCAGGATCTGCCCGACCAGGGACCTGTCCGACCAGGGACCCGTTCGACCAGGAACCAGGGACCTGTCTGACCAGGATCTGCCCGACCAGGGACCTGTCCGACCAGGGACCTGTCCGACCAGAGACCTGTCTGACCGAGACCTGTCCAACCAGGGACCTGTCCGACCAGGATCTGTCCGACTTACCCAAAGACCACCACGTGGCACCATCTCAACCCTCTGTTGGGCAATCCTCCTTCTCCGGAGATCGTGACACCTATCGCTGGACACCTGGGTTACGGGCCAAACCGGTCCATACCCGGATCCAAGCTAAACTCTATAAATAGGAGCATCAACTCCACCACAAAGGTACGGGCATTCTTCCCTCACCTACTCTGCCTTTCCTTAGCTCTTCCTGGTCAGAACACTGACTTGAGCGTCGGAGCGCCCTTGGCAGACACCAAACCGGTGTCCCCATACTCCGAGGCCTTCTCTCCTCTTGCAGATCCGACCAGACTAGGCCGAGCTGGGCAGAACAGGGAACCCGACCACCGTGCGTCCCCGCACGTGGTGTTGTGCCGAAATCAGGCATCAACAACCCTTATCAATACATTCTAGTATGGCCGTACATGTTTCTTCAGTGTAACTTATTGAGGGGCCCATAGATATCTTTCTCATAATAAATGAGGGACAAATTCCTTCTTAATCACTCACATTCCTCACATGATTCACTCTATATCCAACAACAATCCATTCCATCATCCTAATAAAAATAATATCAGAATGTATCAAAATATAGAACTTGTCATGTAGGAAACAATGGTGATTTCAGGTCAAAGGACTAGGATAATATTATTGTGATGAGAATTACTTATGACAATTATCCATGCAGTATTCTCATAGCGGGTCGATCCAATATATCATTTCTTAAATATGTATCTATAGTTGACTTAGTATCTTATACACATGATTAGTAAAACATAATAATCAGTCAAACTTCATACTAGTCTTCATTCGTTATTATTCTAACAATAATGACTGACTAGGAATAATTTAGAATAGAATTTAATTTTCACCTAAGAGTTTTACTATCAAGTCACATACTTGATGTCCTTAGGCAAAATTAACTATTCATGAAATTAGAATCAAAAGCAATAATGAAAATGCCTCTTTATTAATAAAATGCAAACGTAAGGAAGTCAATATGTGGTCATTACATAATTGGCCTTAGGCACATCATTAACATTCCTTGCTAGGTTTTGTTGGATTTTGTGATTCAAATAAGCAGCAAAAAATCAAAATTAATTTGCACAAAACCCTCGTAGGATCCATGCAATTCGATTAGAATGATAAAAAAGTCATAGAATCTTACCAGGATGACAAAAGGGGCAAGTTTGCTAGAAGGAAGAGAGTGGGTTCACTCCGGTGACACCCTAACTCGAGCTTTTCATATTCGATATTGGATTTTGATGTTGTTACTTAGAGCAACGCCCTCTGCAGGTATCCACACGAACAGACTCTTTTAAAAACCAAATTGGTGTGCTAACACCCTCTCCTTGCATTAAATGACTCTCACTAATTTTAGGGTTTTAAAATTTTTTGCCTTTTAGAATAAGAGAACTCCTTTTCTCTTCTAATTTGGCCAAAAACCCTAAAATAGATTAATATATATATTGACTAGGGTAAACTGTAATTCAAATATGATTCATAGAATCTAAACAATGTCAGATTTAATGAACCTAGACATATCTAATACATCAAATTTGGACATTATCAGGTTCATTGAACCTCGACATAATAAACCCAAAATTCATTTTTGGTCTGTTCTAAGTGTGCGACCCTGTAGGTTCACATAAGGTTGGTAGTAGGCTTGAAATTCTGTTTCTGGCTCACAAATCATAAGCGGTCTCTAGCAAGACATTATGATTACCTAAGTTATGCAAATGTCAATAATCTGACATAACCTAATAAATAATAAGTATTAAAGTCCTTTTGTCACTAGATACCTTGATTGAACATAAGCCATGGTTTATGTCATCCTTATACTATTCAATCATATTATTTCTCGATCTTAAGTAGACTGATAATAATAACCCTTATTAATTCACTCTATTATGGTCATAAATTTTTCTTCAGTCTAACTTATCGAGGGGCCAATAGATATCTTTCTCATAATAAATAAGGGACAAATTCCTTCTTAATCGCTCATATTCCTCACATGATTTACTCTATATCCAACAACAATCATTCCATCATCCTATTAAAGATAATATTAGAATGTGTCAAAATATAGAACTTGTCATGCAAGAAATAATGGTGATTTCAGGTAAGAGAACTAGGATAATACTATTGTGATGAGAATCACTTATGACAATTATCCATGCAGTATTCTCATAGCAGGTCGATCCAATACATCATTTCTTAAATATGTATCTATGAGTTGACTTAGTATCTTATACACATGATTAGTAAAACATAATCTTCAGTCAAACTTCATACTAGCCTTCATTCATTGTTATCCCAATAATAATGACCAACTAGGGATAATTTAGAATAGAATTCAATTTTTACCTAAGAGTTTTACTATCAAGTTACATACTTGATGACTTTAGGCTGAATTAACTATTCATAAAATTAGAATAAAAAACAATAATGAAAATGCCTCTTTATTAATAAAATGCAAATGTAATGAAGTCAAAATGTGATCATTATATAATTGGCCTAGGACACATCACTAACAATCTCCCACTTGCACTAGGCCCAATCAATATTATATCTAATACCCATTGACCTAGTATGATTCTCATGCTTTGGCTGTGGAAGAGGCTTAGTGAGTGGATCAACAACATTGCCATTTGTAGGTACTTTGTATATCTTCACGTCTCCTCTCTTAATGATTTCTCAAATGAGATGATAACGCCTGAATATGTGTTTGGATCGCTGATGTGATCTAGGTTCCTTAGCCTATGCTATGGCCTCGCTATTATCATAATACAAGTCTACCGGATCTGATATACTAAGAACAACACCCAATCCAGTAATGAACTTTTTGATCTAAACTGCTTCCTTCGCTACTTCTAAGGCGGCTATATACTCAGCTTCTGTTGTAGAATCAACAATGGTGTCTTGTTTTGAACTTCTCCAGCTCACTGCACCTCCATTCAAACAAAACACATAACCTGACTGCGATCAAAAGTCATCCTTGTCAGATTGGAAGTAGGCATCTATGTAACCACTTACAACAATCTCATCTTCCTTTCCTCCATACAGTAAAAATGCATTCTTAATTCTTCTCAAATATTTAAGGATATTCTTGACTGCTATCCAGTGACTTTTACCTGGATCTGATTGGTATCTACTAGTTATGCTTAAGGCATATGAGACATCAGGTCGAGTACATAACATTGCATACATGATAGATCCAATGGCAAAAGCATATGGAATCTTATTCATGCATGCTAGCTCATCCTGTGTCATTAGACACTAAGTCTTGTTTAGATTAATTCCATGCGACATTGGCAAGAATCCCCTCTTGGAATCTTGCATACTAAACCTATTCAATACCTTGTCAATGTATGTACTCTGACTTAGGCCAATAAGCCTCTTAGATCTATCCCTTTAGATCTTGATGTCTAGAATATAGGTAGCTTCACCTAAGTCTTTCATCGAGAAACAATTCCCTAACCATGATTTAACATTTTGTAGAGTAGGGATATCATTTCCAATGAGTAATATGTCATCAACATATAGCACTAGAAAGACTATTGTGCTCCCACTAACCTTCTTGTAAACACATGGTCATCTTCATTTTTAATGAAACGAAACTCTTTGATTGCTTCATCAAAACGAAGATTCCAACTCCGAGATGCTTGCTTCAATCCATAAATGGATCTTTGAAGCTTGCAAACCTTTTGAGAATTCTCAAGACTAACCAAACCCTCGGGTTATGTCATATACACATCCTTAAGTAGGTTTCCATTAAGAAATGTTGTTTTGACATCCATTTACCAAATCTCATAATCATAGTATGCAGCTATGGCAAGGAGAATCTGAATGGATTTAAGCATAGCAATTGGTTTAAAGTTTCATCATAGTCTATACCATATGTTTGCTTGAAACCTTTTGCAACCAGTCTTGCCTTAAAGGTATGCACTTTGCCATCCATGTTTGTTTTCTTTTTGAAAACCCATTTGCACCCAATAGTCTTTAAACCATCAGGCGGATCAATCAAAGTCCATACTTGATTATCATACATGGATTGCCTCTCTGACTTCATATCTTCTAGCCATTTATCACAGTCAGGGCTATTCATGGCCTCTTGGTAGGATGTGGGCTCATTTTGATCCATAATCATCACATCATTATTATTAGTTAAGAGAAATCCATATCTCTTAGGGCTCTGACGTGTCCTACCAGACCTCCTCAGGCCTTGTGCTAATTGTGTAGGCTCAACAACTACTTGTTGATCTAGTTGAGATTCCACAGGTGGTTCAATGCTATTTTGTGGTTCTTGAATTTCTTCAAGTTGAACTCTACTCCCACTGGTTCCTTTAGAAATGAATTCTCTTTCTAAAAAGACACCATTTCGAACAACAAACGCTTTGCTCTCAGAAGCATGTAGAAGTAATATCCTTTAGTTTCTTTAGGATATCCCACAAGAAGGCATTTGTCTAATTTGGGTGCCAATTTATCTGAAATTTGATGCTTCACATAAGCCTCACATTCCCAAATCTTAGGAAAAGACAAACTAGGCGACTTTCCTGTCCACATCTCATATGGTGTCTTTTGAACCGCCTTTAATGCGACTCTATTTAGTATGAACACAGTAGTTTCTAGAGCATATCCCCAAAAGGATATTGGAAGATCTGACTGACTCATCATAAATCGAACCATATCCAAGAAAGTTCGATTTCTCCTTTCAGACACACCATTCCATTGTAGTGTTCTTGGTGGAGTCAATTGTGAGACTAGCCCACAATCTCTAAGATGATCAATGAATTCTTGGTTTAAGTATTCACCATCTCGATCTGATTGAAGTGCTTTAATACTTTTACTGAGTTGATTTTGTACTTTATTTTTGAAAATTTTGAACTTTTCAAAAGATTTAGATTTTTGTTTCATTAGATAAACATAGCCATATCTTTTGAAATCATCTATGAAAGTAATGAAGTACTAAAAACCTCCTTTAGCAGTGGAACTTGATGGTCCATATGCATCTAAATGTACAAGGCCTAATAAGTCATTAGCCCTTATTATGTCCAGTAAAAGGTGTCTTAGTCATTTTGCCTAATAAACAAGACTCACATACTTCAAATGATTCAAAATCAAATGAATTCAAAAGCCCATGTTGATGGAGTTTTGAAATGCGTTTCTCATTTAAATGGCCTAAACGACAGTGCAAAAGATAGGTAGAGTTTAAATATTTAGATTTAAATTTCTTTGTATTAACACTATAGATGGACTTTTCGTTTGTGTTTTCAATGTTCAGAACATAAAGACCATTTGTTCGTGGAGCATATCCAGAGAAAAATGTTATCACGGTAAATGGAGCATTTATTATTCCTAATAATAAACTCAAAACCTTCCTTGTCAAAACAAGAAACAGAAATAATATTCCTACTCATAGCAGGTGTTGTTAGACATTATGCCCTAAGGAGTAAAAATGTAACAAGTTTTTGGCAACATTCTTATCAATAAAGAATTTATTCATTATTTATATACCAAATATTGTCCTCTTTACATTCATATTTGTTGAATGTATGTTAAGAAACAAAAGTCTGAGACTGTCGGTCTAAACCTTAAGAATTGGGCATATGATGGGCGTATTATGCGGAAGACACGATTCTTAAAGTGATGGTCTAAAACATAAGATCCACAATCGAGGGAATAAAGTTGGGTGCTTTATTCATGTAAAGATTGTTATGTTGTCTATATCCCAATTGGGAGATAGTTTGTCTTGGCCATCAGAGGTGGACTCCATGAATAGAAACATTGGCATGCTGTCATAGGTGACAATGTGTTGGATCGGGACATAAAGTGAATTGATTTGGATTAATAATTCTGTCTCGGCAAATCGATTCGCTTTAGACAATCATTTGTGTTGTATCTTAATCCTGAGATGAATAGTCGACTCGTTGTCTTGTCTTGTGTCTTTTGATGTACCAAAGGGTGACACCACATCTTAATAGTGGTATGCATGCCGGTATGTTGGAGGCATGACTCTTGATAGCGTAGACCTGTTATTCATAGATATAGAATCCATAGCTCCTCTTTAGAAGTAATGATATCCTCTTATATGCGTTATCCTATAATTGAAAAACTAGAGCGCTCAACCATTTGGATACATAGGTGTAACCGAATGGTATTCTGTCATTGGATAGTAAGTTTTTTGATGGTGGGATAATGGAACGTAAGATAAAAATAATCGGGAAGGTAAGACAGAACTTGTCCTTAAGCTGATTATGGATTATCATATGGGGATATGGTATACTATGATATGTTATGGAGACTTAACTATACGAGCTTCGTAATTCTATGTTGTTCGAGAGTGCAGCTCCAAGCTTTTAGTGGAGTAGCGTTGGAGTTGATAATTATAAAATGTATATCTAAGATATTGGGTTTCAAAATTATCGGGAGTTTGAACTATATAGGTCCATTTGGTCCCCTTTGGTAGCCCACAACATCCTGTAACGACACGGCGTGCTTTTCCAATAATTGGTAACTTATGTCAGATTTATTAGATTAGTTGAAATTTGGAAGAATCAAATAATTCATGTCTGTTTATCGGTTGAATTAATTTTGTGATAAAAATTAATTCAATATAAACTTGTTGAATTGTAAGGATCGAATAATTCTTGTCTGTTTATCGGTTGATTTGATTTTGGATAAATTAGATTAAGATAAACTTGTAGAATTATTGGGAATTCATTTATTTTCTTAGAGATTATCTAGATAAAGTTGTTTTAATTAGATAACTTTTCTATTGAGTTATTTGAATTAAAACTGAGAATTTATCCTATAAAATCTCGGGTGAAAAATAAAAGATTTGTTGAGATTTTTTATCAGCAGTTCGGCATGCGGATCTTCAAGTTTGGCCTGTCGATGGGGCAAGTTCGGCCTACCTATTAGGCAGATCAGCCTGCCATCGTGTAGTAAAAAGATCACGCGTTTTCATGCAAATTTCATCCGATATTGATCCGAATTTGATTTTGATTCAAAATTTTAAGACTTAATTTGATAAGGAGTGACCCTAGACCCAACCTCTATAAATAGGGGGTAAGTCACATAAGTAATTTAGATCAACTGAGAGATTAAGAGTGATACTCTGCTAGTGAGAATCCGAAAACTCCCAGAGAGCTTTTGTTCACAAATCACGAACACTTACTTTGGGTTCTCTCAATTGGTTGGAAGGAGAGTCACCTGGTGGAAGAGCTATAGGTGTGAGCCCACACTCACTCCGGTCGTGGATAGAGAATAGCAAAGAAGACCAGTTGGTTGAGGCTTTTCTGGAACATTACTTCTCTTCACATTTTGCGAGGGTTCTTCGACAATCAAAGTTTAGTAAGATTTGGTTAATTTATACATATAGCTTGTCAAACTTGTGTTTTAAAAAATACTCTGATATAAAATTTTTAAAATTTCGCTGCGTACCAAATTTTTCCCATAATTGGTATTAGAGCCGTGGTTTTTACTTCAATTTACGAGTTTGTGATCATATTATATGTATAAATTTTTTGATCTTATCTCTCCTATGCTTAAATTTAATTTTATGGGGAGTTGGTGTTAGACATGTATGCCCTAAGGAGTAAAAATGTAATACGTTTTTGGAGACATTTTTATCAATAAAGAATTTATTCTTTTATATATACCAAATCTTGTCCTCTTTACGTTCATATTTGTTGAATGTGTGATCAGCAAATAGTAGTCTGAGACTGTCAGTCTAAACCTTAAGAATTGGGCATATGATGGACTGATTATGCGAAAGACACGATTCTTAAGGTGATGCTCTAAAACATATGATCCGCAATCGAGGGAATAAAGTTGGGCGCTTTATTCATGTAAAGATTGTTATGTTGTCTATATCCCTTTTGGGAGATGGTTTGTCTTAGCCATCGGAGTTGGACTCCGTGAATAGAAACATTGGCACGTTGTCATAGGTTACGATGTGTTGGATCGGGACATAAAGTGAATTGATTTGGATTAATAATTTTGTCTTGGCAAATCGATTCACTTTAGACAGTCATTTGTATTGTATCCTAATCTTGAGATGAATAATGTGCCCGTTGTCTCGACTTGTGTCTTTTGATGTGCCAAAGGGTGACTCCCACATCTCTATAGTGGTATGCATGTCAGTACGTTGGAGGCATGACTCTTGATAGCATAGACTTGTTATTCATAGATATGGAATCCATAGCTTCTCTTTAGGAGTAATGATATCCTCTTATATGCGTTGTCCTATAATTGGAAAACTGGAGAGCTCAACCATTTGGATACATAGGTGTAACCGAATGGTATACTATCTTTGGATGGTAAGTTTTCTAATGGTGAGACAATGGAACGTAAGATAAAAATAATCAGGAAGGTAAGACAGAACTTGTCCTTAAGCCGATTATGGATTACCATATGGGGATACGATACACTTTGATATGTCATGGAGACTTAGCTACACGAGCTTCGTAATTCTATAAAGTTTGAGAGTGCAGCTCCAAGCTTTTAGTGGAGTAGCATTGGAGTTGATAATTGTGAAATGTATATCTGGGATATTGGGTTTCATAATTATCACAAGCTTGAAATTTAAAAGGTCCATTTTAGTCCCCTTTGCTAGCTCACAAAGTCCTGTAATGACACGGCGTGCTTTTTCAATAATTGGTGACTTATGTGGGAATTATCAGATTGGTTTAAAATTTGTAAGAATCAAATAATTCATGTCTGTTTATCGGTTGAATTAATTTTGTAAGAAATTAGTTCAAGATAAACTTGTTGAATTATTGCGATCAGATAATTCTTGTCTGTTTATCGGTTGTTTTAATTTTGGACAAATTAGAACAAGATAAACTTGTAGAATTATTGTGAATTGATTTATTTTCTTAGAGATTATCTAGATAAAGTTGTTTTAATTAGATAACTTTTCTATTGAGTTATTTAAATTAAAACTAAGAATTTATCCTATAAAATCTCGGGTGAAAAATAAAAGATTTGTTGAGATTTTTTATCGGTAGTTCGGCATGCGGATCTTCAAGTTTGGCCTGTCGATGGGGCAAGTTCGGCCTACCTATTAGGCAGATCGGCCTGCCATCGTGTAGTAAAAAGATCACGCGTTTTCATGCGAATTTCATCCAATATTGATCCGAATTTGATTCTGATTCAAAATTTTGAGACTTAATTTGATAAGGAGTAACCCTAGACCCAACCTCTATAAATAGGGGGTAAGTCACATAAGTAATTTATATCAACTGAGAGATTAAGAGTGATACTCTGCTAGTGAGAATCTGAAAACTCCTATAGAGCTTTGTTCACAAATCACGAACACTTACTTTGGGTTCTCTCGATTGGTTGGAAGGAGAGTCACCTAGTGGAAGAGCTATAGGTGTGAGCCCACACTCACTCCGGTCGTGGATAGAGAATAACAAAGAAGACCAGTTGGTTGAGGCTTTTCTGGAACGTTACTTCTCTTCACATTTTGCGAGGGTTCTTCGACAATCAAAGTTTAGTAAGATCTGGTTAATTTATGCATATAGCTTGTCAAACTTGTGTTTTAAAAAATACTCTGATATAACATTTTTAAAATTTCGCTGCGTACTAATTTTTCCCCATAATTGGTATTAGAGCCATGGTTTTTACTTAAATTTACGAGTTTGTGATCATATTATATGTATAAATTTGTTGATCTTATCTCTCCTATGCTTAAATTTAATTTTATGGGGAGTTTCTAGATTCTCACTAGTAGAGTATCACTCTTAATATCTAAATTGATCTAAGTAACTCTTAAGACTAACTCCCTATTTATATTGTTTGGGTCCATGGTCAGTCCTTATCAGAAAAGGTCTCAAAATTCGAATCAAAATCAAATTCAGATCAATATCTGATAAGATTCACGTAAAAACGCGTGATCTTATCTTTCGCTCATCGGTAGGCCGAATAGGCCCTATCGGTAGGCCGAACTTGAGGATCGGCATGCCGAACTGCACATTAATATCTCAACGAAAATAAATGAATTTCTAATAATTCTATAAGTTTATCTTAATCTAATTTATTCAAAATTAAATCAACTGATAAACAGACAAGAATCATCCGATCCCAATAATTCAACAAGTTTATCTTAAATTAATTTTATCACAAAATTAATTCAACCGATAAACAGACACGAACAATTTGATTCTTCCGAATTTCAACCAATATAATAAATCTGTTATAAGTCATCAATTATTGGTAAAGCACGCCGTATCATCATAGAATGTTGGGAGCTAGCAAAGGGGACCAAATGGACCTATATGGTTCAAGCTCCCAATAATTACGAAACCTAATATCCCAAATGTAGATTTCATAATTATCAACTCCAACGCTACTCTACTAAAAGCTTGGAGTTGCACTCTCTAACTATAAAGAATTACAAAGCCTGTATAGCTAAGTCTCTATGACATATCATAGTGTATCGTATTCCTATATGATTATCCATAATCTGCTTAAGGACAAGTTCTGTCTTACCTTCTCGATTATTTTTATCTTACATTCCATTATCTCACCATCAGAAGACTTACCATCCAAAGACAGTATACCAATCGGTTACACCTATGTATCCAAATGGTTAAGTGCTCTAGTTTTTTAATTACAGGATAACGCATATAAGAGGATATCACTACTCCTAAAGAGGAGCTATGGATTCCATATATATGAATAACAGGTCTACACTATCAAGAGTCATGCCTCCAATGTACCTACATGATACCACTATTAAGATGTGGGTGTCACCCTTTGGTACATCAAAAGACATAAGTCAAGACAATGGGCACACTATTTATCTTAGGATAAAAATACAATACAAATGATTATCTAAAGTGAATCCATTTGCCGTGATAGAATTATTAATCCAAATCAATTCACTTTATGTCCCGATCCAACACATTGTCACGGAGTCCACCTCCGATGGCCAAAACAAACCATCTCCCAATTGGGATATAGACAACATAACAATCTTTATATGAATAAAGTGCCTAACTTTATTCTCTCAATTGCGGATTTTATGATTTAGACCATCACCTTAAGAATCGTGTCTTCCGCATAATCTATCCATCATATACCCAATTCTTAAAGTTTAGACTGACAGTCTCAGACTTTTGTTTGCTTGACATACATTCAATAAATATGAACGTAAAGAGGACAAGATTTGGTATATAAACAATAAATAATTCTTTATTGATAAAAATGTCTCCAAAAACTTATCACATTTTTACTCCTTAGGGCATACATGTCTAACAATCTCCCACTTGCACTAAGTGAGTAAATATGACAAATCTCGCATCCCCATAGCTTCCACATGCCTCTCGAAGACTCTCCCAGTAAGTGTCTTCGTAAATGGATCAGCTAAATTATCCTTTGATGTGATCTTGCACACCTTGACTTGCCCACCCTCAACGAAGTCCTTTATCACTTGATACTTCCGATCAATATGCTTACTCTTCTTGTGAAATCTTGGTTCCTTAGCATTAGCTACCACCGCACTGTTATCACAGTATAGTGATACCGCCTTATCTATAGCAAGAACTATCTTAAGATCCTCAAGGAACTTACGGAGCCACACTGCTTCTTTCAAAGCATCACTAGCTGCCACATACTCAGCCTCCATCGTTGAATCTAAAGTGCAATCTTGCTTCATACTTCTCCAACTGATGGCACCACCGCTTAGAGTAAACACAAAACCTGAAGTTGATTTCCTAGAATCCAGATAGGATTGAAAATCTAAGTTAGTATATCCTAGAGGAGTCAAGTCCTCAACCAAACATACAAGCATATACCCTCGAGTCCTTCTCAGGTACTTGAAAATATGCTTTACCGCAACCCAATGGTTTGGTCTTGGATCCGCCTGAAATCGACTTACAATCCCGACCACATAACAAATATCCAGTCGTGTACAAAGCTTGGCATACATGAGACTACCCACTGCTGAAGCATAAGGCACCTTCTCATGTATTCTCTTTCTACCTTAGACTTTGGAGAGTCTTTCTTAGAAAGAGTAATACCAGACCTAGATGGTTGCCCACCTTTCTTGAAATCCTACATCACAAACCTCCTGAGAATTTTATCTATGCAGTCTGCCTGGACAAAGCTATCATTTTGTTCTTCCAATCCTGAAAGATCTAGATACCAAGAATAAAATTAGCCTCACCCAAGTCCATCATGTCAAACTGCTTGTTCAACCATAATTTGAACGATGATAATGCCCCAACATCATTGCCAATTAGTAGAATGTCATCTACATAGAGCAGTAGAAAAACCTCCTTAATGTGTTTGTAAACACATGGCTCATCCACATTCTATGAAAACCCATAAGTCTTGATTACCTTATCAAATCTTATGTTCTAAGAACGGGAAGCCTGCTTAAGTTCATAAATTGACTTTAGCAACTTACAAACCTTACCCTCTTGACCCTTAACCTTGAACCCGTCTCGTTGTGTCATATAAATGGACTCATCAAGATAGCCATTTAGAAAAGCCATCTTGACATCCATCTGTCAAATCTCGTAATCGAGAGTGGCATCTATGGACAAGAGAATCCGGATGGACTTAAGCATGGCTACAGGCGAAAAGGTTTCCTCATAATCGATTCCTTCCTTTTGCGTATAATCCATAGCTACTAGTCTAGCCTTAAAGGTTTCTACCTTTCCATCTATTCCTCTTTTCCTCTTGTAGATCCACTTACACCCTACGGGTTTTACCCGTTCGGGAAGATCTACAAGCTCCCAGACTTGATTAGTCTCCATAGACTTCATCTCAGTGTTCATGGCCTCTGTCCAAAGTTTTGAATCAACATCCTCCATAGCTTTTGCATAAGTATAAGGATCCCTATCATGTTCGTCTAGTTTAGCCACAAAGACCTCCCTATTGAACATATACCTTTCAGGTTGACGCCCAATCCTCTCACTACGTCGAAGTCCCTCAAGTTGTTGTTCAGGTTTGTTTGGTTTTTCTATAGTAATTGGAACGGTTTCATTCGAAACCTCCGGAGTGATCAGATCACTCCTTAACTCCTAGAGCACCAATTTGCTTCGAGGTTTAAAATCATCCATGTAACTCTCCGCAAGGAAAGTTGCATTAGTTGAAACCACGACTTTATTTTCCTTTGGGTTATATAAATAACCCCATTTAGTCCCTTTTGGATATCCTACAAACATGGAAACTTCCAAATGTGCTTCCAACTTATTCGGATCCTTAAACAGGACATGAGCCAAACATCCCCATATGCAAATATGGTTTAAGGATGTCTTCCTACTCGTCCACAACTCGTGAGGAGTTTTAGGGATCGATTTTGAAGGCACATTGTTAAAAAGATAACATGTGGTTTGTAGTGCATATCCCCAAAAGGATGAAGGCAATGATTAATAACTCATCATGGACCTAACCATGTGTACTAAAGTCCTATTCCTTCTCTCCGCTAAGCCATTTTGCTGTGGAGTGCCTGGTGTAGTCAAATGGGATAAAATCCCATTCTCTAACAAGTGTCCCAAGAACTCATCAGAAAGGTATTCTCCACCTCGATCGGATCAAAGTGCCTTTATGGGTCTACCCAATTGCTTTTCCACTTTAGCCCGAAACTCCTTGAACTTGTCAAAAGTTTCACTTTTGTGGTGCATCAGGTACACATACCCATATTTTGAGTAATCATCATTAAAAGTGACAAAGTACTCATACCCTACTTGTGCTCGGATGTTCATCAGTCTGCAAATAGCACTATGCACAAGTTCTAGAACCCCTTGGCCCTATTGCCTTTAGACCCGAATGGTCTTTTGGTCATTTTACCCTCCAAACAAGATTCACATTGAGGTATAGATTCCACCTTTAAGTGACTTAAAGGTCCATCCCTTACCAACCTTTGAATCCTACTCAGGTTAATATGACCAAGGCGCAAATGCCAAAGATAAGTCTTATTAGGGTGAGAAGTTTTAAGTCTTTTAGAGTTATTATCATTCATCTCAGCATTAAGCAATAAGTCCATCTTTGGTTTGATAAAATATAGATTATTTTACATCCATCCAGAATAGATAAAAGATTTGTTTTGACGAATCACCACTTTATCATTAAAAGAAATCAAATTGGAGTCTTTAAATAAACAAGCTACAGAAATTAAATTCCTTTTAAATTTAGGAACATAAAAACAATCTTGCAAAAATAAATTCCTATAATTATCAAAATAAAGATGGATGTCTCCCACTGCTTCTGTCGAGACTAAGGATCCATTGCCCATTTGAAGCGTGAAGTCTTCATGCAACAGACTTCTTGTTTCCTTGAACCCCTACAGAGAAACACAAACATAATTAGTTGCACTGAAATCTATGACCCAAATGTCACTGGATTTCTCAACCAAACAAGTTTCTAAATATAGAAGATCACACCTACCTTCTTTGTAAAGGAAGTCCTTGCAATGCTTCTTGATGTGCCCGACCTTCCCACAAAAGAAGCACTTAAGCTTCTTCGGGTTCTTCTTCTTCTTTTTCTTGCTCTTGGTGCTAGTAGGAATAGAAGACTTCCTGTTCTTGGCCAGTTGCTTCTTTCCATTCCCAGAATTGAGGTTTGAACTAGAAGTAGCTACCATATTGGCCTCTCCACCCACAGGAGACTCCCTAATCAACAGTTTGAACTCCTGTAACTGTTTCATTAATTCTGTTAAGGTCATATCCCGTCTATTGCTTAAATTAAAAGTAGCTCTAAGTGGAATAAATTCCTTTGATAGAGTCTCAAAGACCATAGTCATCCGTGTTTCAGTATCGATGTCAGCTCCATTGGTTTGAGCCTCAGCAAGGTAACCCATGACCAACATGATGTGCTCCTTTACAGATGTCCCCAACCTCTGCCTACAGTTAAGAATTTTTCAAAGCGCCCCTTGCTACTTTGTTATGGCTTGGCCTCCAAACATATCCTCAAGATTATCCAAGATCTGCTTCGCAGTCTCATAATCCTGATGTTGAGCCTATAGCACGTTATTCATGCTAGCCATAACATAGCAGCGGGCCTGATCATTAGCATCTTTCCAGCGATTATACGCTTAGAATTGCTCACTAGTTCAGTCTCCCAAAGACTAGGGAGGACAAGGGGTTGTCAGTAATTCTCTCCAGTCAATAGGTTTTTGTCAAGTATCAAAGATAAAGCATTTTTAGACATTTTTTATCTACAATAAAGAATCATATACCAAACATAAGCAAACATATAATAATAATTTAGTAAGAAACACAATCATGTAAAAACATACAAATGTGTTTATGTATCGAAACCTTGAAAGTATCATAACCTTACAACGATAATTCCTAACTCAGAATTCAACAAACTCCTAGGGTAGGTTAATAATAAAATTAACATAAGTGTATAACCATTGTTTCAATATTTTATCCATGATTTATAATCACTGCCTACAGGTGTGCAACCATAAATCATGCTAAAATACCTTATCCTCTCAGAGATCCAATCTGGTACATAATAGAAATCCCTTCCTTGGAGTTGGGACCACCATGTTCTTCCTATGGACCAGCGATGGAGGCCGTAGGTCCTCTCTTCGAAAACCTTTTCCCACTCAATCTTTTGAAATCAAGGTTTTATTTTAAGATCATGCATGAACAATTTTAATATGAGCGACACTCCCTATTCTATATGACATGTTACCAATTACATGGCAAATCATATTATAATGTAGACAAGCAAAACAATTAAGCAAAATAATAATAATAATAACCATATTATTATAGTTCCACCCTAGAGAATAGAAATCAAAAATTACATGAGAATAATTGAAACATATTATCGATTCTTCATCCTTGAATTCTCAGGTTGTATCTCTCATCATGTAATGTCCATCTTTTAAGTCTTCAATCCTGTATAAATCGAATACTTCATATTTCCAGTCATATCCAAATTTAATGTATCTCAGAATCATCCCAAACAGAAAATTAAAATTGCACTGGAAAAACTACACCTTTTTTTTTTTAGGAAATTTTTTAGCTCTTGTTCAGCAAGCCGATCTGGGTGATTGGCTTGCCAGTCATGACTCATCGGCCTACCGATCAGGAAGATCGGCTTGCCGACTCATGAAAGAACGACTTGTCGAACTAAAGGTTCGGCCTGCCACCAAAGCCTCCCGATTTCTACCCCACTGACGGCCTGCCGAACCTCATGTCCGGCCAACCGATCTGTGACCATCGGCTTGCCGAACTATGGGGTTCGGCATGCTGACCAAGCAGAAATCTCCTATTCTGGAAAATACAATTTTTAATGCAATTCATCAATTTTATTTTGAACAATTCAAAAACTTAAAATTAGAGACTCAAGAAATACCTGGGAGCGCCATCACCATTCCTAGACAGAGATGATAGTCCGCCATCTAATTACATGAAAGACCTAGATACACATTCTAACCTCTAAGGAACCATAACCGGTATAAATTAATTAATTAATAATTGATTAAGTAACCATTTAATCAACCATAATTAATTAATAAACATTCACCACATAATCTATTGCAACATATATAATATCTAGTAACCTAAAGTGCAAACTTTCTATAAAATTAAATTTAAGCATAGGAGAGACTAAGATTACAAAATTTATGCATATAACAAGATCACAAACTCATAAATTTATGTAAAAACCAGGCTCTGATAACAATTATTGGAAAAATAGTACGCAACTGAATTTTAAAAATTTTATATTAGAGTATTTTTCAAAACACAAGTTTGACATGCTATATGCATAAATTAACCAGATCTTACTAACCTTTATGTGTCAAAAAGCTCTTGCAATCAGTGAAGAGAAGTAACGTTCTAGAAGAGCCTCAACTAGCTGGTCTTCTTTGCTATTCTCTATCCACGATCGGAGTGACTGTGGGCTCACATGTATAGCTCTTCCTTTAGGTGACTCTTCTTCCAACCAATTGATAGAATCCAAAGCAAGTGTTCATGATTTGTGAACAAGAGCTCTCAGGGAGTTTCCAGATTCTCACCAGCAGAGTATCACGCTTAATCTCTTAATTGATCTAAGTAACTCTTAAGACTTACTCCCTATTTATAGAGTTTGGGACCAGGGTCATTCCTTATCAGATTAGGTCTCAAAATTCGAATCAAAATTAAATTTGGATCAATATCTGATAAGATCCATGTAAAAACACGTGATCTTATCTTTTGCTCATTAACAGGCCGAACAGGCCCCATCGGTAGGCCGAACTTGAGGATCGACATGCCGAACTGTTGATTAATATCTTAGTGAGTCTTTTATTTTTCACCCAAGATTCTATAAGATAAAGTCGTAGTTTTAATTCAAATAACCCAATAGAAAAGTTATCTGATTTAAACAACTTTATCTAGATAATCTCTAGGAAAATAAATGAATTCCTAATAATTCTACAAGTTTATCTTGATATAATTTGTTCAAAATTAAATCAACCGATAAACAGACAAGAATTATCCGATCCTAATAATTCAACAAGTTTATTTTGAATTAATTTTATTACAAAATTAATTCAACCGATAAATAGATATAAATTATTTGATTTTTCTGAATTTCAACCAATCTAATAAATCTAACATAAGTCACCAATTATTGGAAAAGCACGCCGTATCATTACAGGATGTTATGAGCTAGCAAAGGGGACCAAATGGACCTATATAGTTCAAGCTTTCGATAATTACGAAAACCAATATCCCAGATATACATTTTATAATTATGAACTCCAACGCTACTCCACTAAAAGCTTGGAGCTGCACTCTCAAACTATATAGAATTACGAAGCCCGTATAGCTAAGTCTCCATGACATATCATAGTGTATCATATCCTTATATGATTATCCATAATCGGCTTAACGACAAGTTCTGTCTTACCTTCTCGATTATTTTTATTTTACGTTCCATTATCTCACCATTGAAATACTTACCATCCAAAGACAGTATACCAATCGGTTGTACATATGCATCTAAATGGTTGAGCGCTCTAGTTTTTCAATTACAGGATAACGCATATAAGAGGATATCACTACTCCTAAAGAGAAGCTATGGATTCCATATCTATGAATAACAGCTCTACACTATCAAGAGTCATGCCTCCAACGTACCTGTATGCATACCACTATTAAGATGTGGGTGTCACCCTTTGGTATATTAAAAGACACAAGTGAAGACAATGGGCCCACTATTCATCTCAGGATTAAGATACAATATAGATGATTATCTAAAGTGAATTGATTTGCTGAGACAGATTTATTAATCCAAATCAATTCACTTTATATCCCGATCCAACACATTGTCACCTACAACAACGTGCCAATGTTTCTATTCACGGAGTCCACCTCCGATGGCCAAGACAAGCCATCTCCCAATTGGGATATAGACAACATAACAATCTTTACATGAATAAAGTGCCCAACTTTATTCCCTCGATTGCGGATCTTATGATTTAGACCATCAACTTAAGAATCGTGTCTTCCGTATAATCTGTCCATCATATGCCCAATTCTTAAAGTTTAGACCGACAGTCTCAGACTTTTATTTGCTTAACATACATTTAACAAATATGAACGTAAAGAGGACAAGATTTGGTATATAAACAATAAATAAATTCTTTATTGATAACAATGTCCCTAAAAACTTATTACATTTTTAGTTCTTAGGGCATACATGTCTAACAGTTAGGTCCATGATGAATTATTCATCATTGCCTTTATCCTTTTGGGGATATACACGACAAATTACATGTTATCTTTTGAACAACATGCCTTCAAAATCAGTCCCTAAAACTCCTCACGAGTTGTGAATGGGCAAGACGACATCTTTAAACCATATTCGCATATGGGGATGTCCGGCTCATGTCCTGTTTAAGGATGCAAATAAGTTGGAAGCGCGTTTAGAAGTTTGCATGTTTGTAGGATATCCAAAAGGGACTAAGGGGGTTATTTCTATAAATGTTTAACAGTGATAATCTATTTTGAATAGATTAATATATATCATAGGGTTTGTTTAATTGCTAAACAAGGATGATCAGTTTCGAATAGATCAATAAATTTCATGAATCCGTTTAAGTGTTAAACAGAGATTAATTAATTCTGTTATGAACAGATTAGGTAATCTGATTAATTAAAATTAATGGATTTAGGCAGCAACTCATTCAAATGAGTAAGGTAAATCGTTTACCTTTCGGGGGCGTTGCCCCCTTGACCCCTGCAAGGACTGCCGCCAAGGGCGCTGCCCCTTGACCCCAAATTGATTCGTCACATAAATCATTTTGGTCATAATAAAAATTTAAATTTAATGAAATTATATTATTATGTTTATGTGTTTAGTGAAATTGCATGGTGCATCACATGGCCCTTTTATACCAATGTGATTGGCAGGTTTTATTTAATTTTATTTTGGGTTTGTAATTTTAAATACGGCTTGCATGTCGTTTTTCAATTTGTTGTAATTTATTAGTAGAAATAGAATTTTTTAGATTGCAATTTGTAATGTAAAATCAAAGCCCAAGATCAAGATAGATGGAGGTTCAAGATGGAGGTCCAAGATGGAGGCTTAAGATGGAGTCTGTTTGTGGTAATCTAAGGAAATTCATAGAGATGAAGATTACCTAGGATCGACCATTAAACTTCATATTGGCTTACGGAGATCAATCTAGATTTGGGCCATGCTATGACACATTTATTGTGTTATTATTCTGCTATGTATATGATGCTGTGTATATAATGCTATGTATGTGATGCGACATAATAATAAACAATAAAATAAAATCAAAGTAGAACCCTCACTTAATATTAAGGCATTAAAATGCCTCCCATAATTCAACACTTGTCAAGACTTGGATTGCTAAATATAGGTTCTGCCAAAGCAGGGTGTATTAAGCCATCTAGGTAAGACAAGATGGATATAGTGATATCCAAATGTTTTAAATTGTTAGATTTAACTAGGTTATCAAAATGGTTTTGGAACTAGGGCATTAGATGGAAGTTTGATTAGTCGGGACATGTGATGTCAAATCCCATATTTATCCAAGAGTTACATAAGATGTAATGGGTAATGTGCTACCTACCTAAATAACCATACTTTAGGTGATAAGCCAAAGCTTACTTAAAATGAGGTGAAATATGGATCTTGGCCCACTAAAATTACAATTGTTGTGATTGCCAAATTAATATTGAGGGTTATTAATTTGATAAAATTAGTAGGATTTAAATTATGCCTCGTTAAAAATTGTTTAATAAAATGCTAAGTACTCTGTGTATATATTTGTTGCAGATAAGGGCATCAAACACCACATCTAACTTGCCACTGCGAACGATCCTTAAGAAGGATAAGCTGAATGGGACTCAATGGGACTAACTTCCTTAACTGGTATAGAAACTTGAGAATTGTTCTTAAGCAAGACAGGAAGGAATATGTCCTTGATTAACCTATCCCTAATGAACCAGTTGTTAATAATCCTAGAGCTCTAAAGGATGCTCATAATAAGCATCTTAATGACTCTATTAATGTCACTTGCCTGATGCTTGGAAGCATAGAATTAGAGCTTTAGAAGTAACTGATGGAAATGGAGGCTTATACCATGACAGGCCATCTTAAGGAAATGGTACAAAAGAAAGCTAAAATTGAGAGGTTTGCCATCTTAAAGGCATCACTCTCGTGCAAGTTGACTGTTGGCGGTTCAGTGAGTCCTCATGTTTTGAAAATGAAGGGTCATCTTGATCATTTGTAGAAACTTGGTCTTGAGTTAGCCAAGAGTTGGCTGTTGACATCATTCTCCAATCTTTGCTAGATGCTTATGATGGGTTCGTTATGAACTACAACATGCATAATATGGAGAAGACTATTTTTGAGTTGCATGGGATGCTTAAAACTGTTGAACAGAACATAAAGAATACCAAAGATGTTCTGATAGTTAATAAAGGGAAAAGTATAAAAAGGAAAGGAAAGGGTAAGAGCAAGAATAAGGCTCCCAAGGACTTTAAGAAGCCCAAGCCTAAGCCTAAGCCCAATCTTGAACCTAAGGCTAAACCACCAAAGGAGGGAGTATGCTTTTTCTACAATGAGCCGGTCATTGGAAAAGAAATTGCAAGCTCTATTTGGATGATCTAAAGAAGAAGAAGAGTAGTGTGACTACTCCTTCAGGTATTGGTGTTACAGAAATCAATTTTTCAACTTCTGATTCCTGGGTATTAGATACTAGATCTCGATCTCACATTTGTACTTATGTGCAGGGTCTTAAGAGGAGTAGAATCTTGGCTAAAGGCGACGTAGACCTACAAGTTGGAAATGGAGCAATAGTTGCTGCTTTAGCTATAGGAATATATGAGTTGACTTTGCCTAGTGGACTTGTTTTAAGTTTGGAAAATTGTTATTATGCACCTACTATGAGTAGGAATATTATTTCTATTTCTTGTTTGGACAAGGAAGATTTTGAGTTTATTATTAGGAATAATAAATGCTCCATTTACCATGATAACATTTTCTATGGATATGCTCCACAAATGAATGGTCTTTATGTTCTTAAAATTGAAAACACAAACGAAAGTCCATCTATAATGTTAATACAAAGAAGTTTAAATCTAAAGATTTAAACTCTACCTATCTATGGCATTGTCGTTTGGGCCATATAAATGAGAAACACATTTCAAAACTCTATCAACATGGGCTTTTGAATTCATTTGATTTTGAATCATTTGAAGTATGTGAGTCTTGTTTATGAGGCAAAATGACTAAGACACCTTTTACTAGACATAGTGAAAGGGCTAATGACTTATTGGGCCTTGTACATTCTGATGTATGTGGACCATTAAGTTCCACTGCTAGGGAGAGTTTTAGTACTTCATTACTTTCACAGATGATTTTAGTAGATATGGCTATGTCTATTTAATGAAACAAAAATCTGAATCTTTTGAAAAGTTTAAAATTTTCGAAAATAAAGTAAATCAACTTGGTAAAAGTATTAAAGCACTTCGATCAAATCGAGGTGGTGAATACTTCAACCAAGAATTCATTGATCATCTTAGAGATTGTGGGGTAGTCTCACAATTAACTCCACCAAGAACACCGCAATGGAATGGTGTGTCTGAACGGAGAAATCAAACTTTTTTGGATATGGTTCGATCTATGATGAGTCAGTCAGATCTTCCAATATCCTTTTGGGGGGTATGCTCTGGAAATTGTTGTGTTCATACTGAACAGAGTTCCATCAAAGGCGGTTCAAAAGACACCATATGAGATGTGAGGCTTATGTGAACCGTCAAATTTTAGATAAATTGGCACCCAAATTAGGCAAATGCCTTTTTGTGGGATATCCTAAAGAAACTAAAGGATATTACTTCTACAACGCTTCTGAGAACAAAGTGTTTGTTGCTTGGAATGGTGTCTTTTTAGAAAGAGAATTCATTTCTAAAGGAACCAGTGGGAGTAGAGTTCAACTTGAAGAAATTCAAGAACCACAAAATAGCATTGAACCACCTGTGGTATTTCAACTGGATTAACAAGTAGTTGTTGAGCCTACACAAGTAGCACAAGGCCTAAGGAGGTCTAGTGGGACACGTAGAGCCCGAAGAAATACGGATTTCTCTTAATTGATAATAATGATGTGATGATTGTGGATCAAAATGAGCCCATATCCCACCAAGAGGCCATGAATAGCCCTGACTGTGATAAATGGCTAGAAGCCATGAAGTTAGAGATGCAATCCATGTATGATAATCAAGTATGAACTTTGTTTGATCCACCTGATGGTTTAAAGACTATTGGGTGCAAATGGGCTTTCAAAAAGAAAACAGACATGGATGGCAATGTGCATACCTTTAAGGCAAGACTGGTTGTAAAAAGTTTCAAGCAAACACATGGTATAGACTATGATGAAACATTTTCTCCAATTGCTATGCTTAAATCTATTTGGATTCTCCTCGCCATAGCTACATACTCTGATTATGAGATTTGGCAAATGAATGTCAAAATAGGGTTTCTTAATGGAAACCTACTTGAGGATGTGTATATGACACAACCCGAGGGTTTTGTTAGTACTGAGAATTCTAGAAAGGTTTGCAAGCTTCAAAGATCCATTTATGGTTTGAAGCATGCATCTCGGAGTTGGAATCTTTGTTTTGATGAAGTAATCAAAGAGTTTGTTTCATTAAAAATGAAGATGAGCCTTGTGTTTACAAGAAGGTTAGTGGGAGCGTAATAGTCTTTCTAGTGCTATATATTGATGACATATTACTCATTGGAAACGATATCCCTACTCTACAAAATGTTAAATCATGGTTAGGGAATTGTTTTTCAATGAAGGACTTAGGTGAAGCTGCCTATATTCTAGGCATCAAGATCTGTAGGGATAGATCTAAAAGGCTTATTGGCCTAAGTTAGAGTACATACATTGACAAGGTATTGAATAGGTTTAGTATGCAAGATTCCAAGAGGGGATTCTTGCCAATGTCACACGGAATTAGTCTCAGTAAGACTCAGTGTCCAATGACACAGTGAGCGAGATAGCATGAATAAGATTCCATATGCTTCTGCCATTGGATCTATCATGTATGCAATGTTATGTACTCGACCTGATGTCTCATATGCCTTAAGCATAACCAACAGATACCAATCAGATCCAGGTGAAAGTCATTGGACAACAGTCAAGAATATTCTTAAATATTTTAGAAGAACTAAGGACACATTCTTATTGTATGAAGGAAAGGAAGATGAGCTTGTTGTAAGTGGTTACACAGATGCCAGCTTCCAATCCGACAAGGATGACTTTCGATCACAGTCAGGTTATGTGTTCTATTTCAATGAAGGTGCAGTGAGCTGGAGAAGTTCCAAGTAAGACATCGTTGCTGATTCTACAACAGAAGCTGAGTATATACCCACCTCAGAAGCAGCTAAGGAAGCAATTTGGATCAAAAAGTTTATCACTGGATTGGGTGTTGTTCCTATATATCAGATCCAGTAGACTTGTATTGTGATACTAACGGGGCCATAGCATAGGCTAAGGAACCTAGATCACCTCAGCGATCCAAACACATACTCAGGCGTTATCATCTCATTGAGAGAGGAGACGTGAAGATATGCAGAGTACCTACAAATGACAATGTTGCTGATCCACTCAAGCTCTTCCATAGCCTAAGCATGAGAGTCATACTAGGTCAATGGGCATTAGATACAATATTGATTGGGCCTAGTGCAAGTGGGAGATTGTTAGTGATGTGCTCTAGGCCAATTATGTAATGTCCACATTTTGACTTTGTTACATTTGCATTTTATTAAAAAAGAGGCATTTTCATTATTGTTTTTTATTCTAATTCCATGAATAGTTAATTTTGCCTAAGGTCATTAAGTATGTGACTTGATAGTAAAACTCTTAGGTGAAAATTGGATTCTATTCTAAATTATCCCTAGTCGGTCATTATTATTGGGATAATAATGAATGAAGACTAGTATGAAGTTTCACTGATGATTATGTTTTACTAATCATGTATATGAGATACTAAGTCAACTCATAGATACATATTTGAGAAATGATGTATTGGATCAACCCGCTATGAGAATACTGCATGGATAATTGTCATAAGTGATTCTCATCACAATAGGATTATTCTAGTCCTCTGATTTGAAATATTGTTTCCTACGTGACAAGTTCTATATTTTGACACATTCTAATATTATCTTTAACATGATGATGGAATGGATTGTTATTGGATATAGAGCGAATCATGTGAGGAATGTGAGTGATTAAGAAGTCTCTCATTTATTATGAGAAAGATATCTCTGGGGCCCTCGATAAGTTAGATTGAAGAAAAATGTGTGGCCATACTAGAATGAATTCAAAAGGGTTATCAATATTAGTCAACTTAAGATCCAGAAATAATATGATTGAATAGTATAAGGATGACATAAACCGTGGCTTATGTTCAATCAAGGTATCTAGAGACCGCTTATGATTTGTGGGCCAGAAACAGAATTCAAGCCCACTACCAATGTTATGTAAACCTACAAGGTCACACACTTAGAATAGACCAAAAATGAATTTTGTGTTTACTGTGTCTGGGTTAATTGAACCTGATAATGTCCAAATTCGATGTACTAGATATTTCTAGGTTCATTAAATCTGACATTGCCTAAATTCTATGAATCTTATTTAAATTACAGTTTACCCTACTTAAAATCTAACTCTTTCTCGAAGTCAATATATATATATACACATCTGTTTTAAGGTTTCTGGCTGGATTAAAAGAGAAAAGGCATTCTTTTAGTCTAAAAGGCACAAAACATTAAAAACCCTAAAATTAAAGAGAGTCAGTAAACGTTGCTAGCACACCAATTCGGTTTTTGAGAGAGTCTATTCATGTGGATACATGTAGAGGGCGTTGCTCTAAGTAATAACGTTGAATTCGATCCCAAATACGAAAATCTCAAGTTAGGGTGTCATCAGAGTGAACCCGCTCTCTTCCTTCCAGTAATCTTGCCCCTTTTGTCATCTTGGTAAGATTCTATGACTTTCTTATCAATCTAATCGAATTGCATGGATCTTGTAAGATTTTTGTGGGAATTAATTTTGATTTTCTGCTGCTTATTTGAATCACAAAATCCA
Organism: Artocarpus heterophyllus; assembly: GCA_025403435.1. Taxonomy (NCBI): domain Eukaryota; kingdom Viridiplantae; phylum Streptophyta; class Magnoliopsida; order Rosales; family Moraceae; genus Artocarpus; species Artocarpus heterophyllus. The sequence continues at coordinate 33,003,550 of CM046354.1, read as the reverse complement.
ACAAAACCCAACAATTCTTTACTCTCTTTATGAAGGAATCTCCTTCTTGTTGTTCTTTCATATTTTCAAGGATTGTCAGTTGAATAGTTAGATAAGCTAATCTTTTACTAATTAACTCAATTTTTGCATTCCTAGCCTTCTCTTGAAAAAGTTTTGGCAATGGTCATATTGTCCTTGGAGTGGATGATGCCTTCCAACTAAGTGCATCAGTTACTTTGTTGGCTTTTCCTAGGTGTCATAAAATTTCACAATCAAAGTCCTTAACCAATTCTAACCATCTACATTGTCCCATGATCAATTAATTATGAGTAAATATATGTTTAAAACTCTGGTAGTTTGTGAAAAGTTTGCATTTACTCTATATAAATAGTGCTGCTAAATCTTTAGTACGAACACACTACTGCGATTTCTAGATCATGAGTTGGATAATTTTTCTCATGATCTTTCAGTTGATTTGATGCATATGCATATGCATCAATTTTCATGCAACACTATAAATTACCAAATTCCCATGATTTGGATATGGGATAGTCAAAATAGGTGCACTTGTAAGCCTTTTCTTTAGCTCCTAAAAACTTTCTTCACATTTCTCTATCTACTCATACTTTTTCCCTTTTTGTGTAAGAGCCGTAAGTGGTGGTGCAAGCTTAGAAAATCCTTTAATGAAACATCAATAATAGCCTACTAAACTAAGAAAACTTCTTATTCTCGTAGCATTCTTTAGAATTGGCCACTTGTTCATAGCCTTAATTTTAATTAGATCTATAGAAATTCCTTCTGCATTACCACGTGTCCCAAAAAGTGAACTTATCCAACCAAAATTCATCTTTCGATAACTTAGCATAGAGTCAATGTTCCTTCAACAATTGAGGTATAATTCTCAAACGTTCTTCTTGGCTATTTAAATAGATCAAAATATCATCTATATGTATGATAACACACTTATCAAAATAATTCTTAAAGACTCTATTCATCATGTCCATGAATGTTGTTGGAGCATTAGTCAAAACGAACGACATTCAACAAAACTCTTAATGCCCATATCGCATTTGAAAAACTATCTTTGGAACATTTTCTTCTTTGACTCTAAGATGATGATAACCAGATTGTAAATCAATTTTTGATAATATGGCTACTTCTTTTAATTGATTGAAGAGGTCATTAATCTGAGATAATTGGTTTTGTTTTTTGTTGTCACCTTATTTATCTCCTGATAATCAATACTGTTGGAAAAATAGTTCACAGAGAAATTTTAAAATTTTTATATCAAAGTATTTTTTAAAATACAAGTTTGACACGCTATATGCATAAATTAACCAGATCTTACAAACCTTTTATATGTCGAAAAGGTACCGTAATCAATGAAGAGAAGTAGCATTCTAGATGGACCTTAACCAATAGGCCTTCTTTGTTATTCTCTAACCTTGATCGGAGTGGGTATGGGCTCATGTCATTTAGCTTTTCTCTAGGTGACTCTCCTTCCAACCAATTGAGAAAACCTAAAGCTATAATTCGTGATTTGTGAACAATAGCTCTAAGGGAGCTTCTAGAGTCTCACCAGCAGAGTCCCACTCTTAATCTCCTAATTGATCTGAATAATAATGAAACTCACTTCCCTTTTATAGAGGTTGGGCCCACGAGTCAGTCCCTATCAAATAAGGCCTAAAAAATTTGAATCAGAATCAATATTTGATAAAATCCACGTGAAAATGCGTGACCCTTTTATTGCCCGATCGATAGGCCGAATTGGCAGATCGGCCTAACAAACATCCTCAATCGACAGGCCAAACTTAAAGAACGGCCTGCCGAACCTTCGATAAAAGATCCCTGTAAATTTTTATTTCTCACCCAAGATTTTTAGAATAGAGCCTCAGTTTTAATTCAAATAACCCAATAGAGAAGTTTTCTGATTAAAACAGTCAAATCTAGATAATCTATAGGAAAATAAATATTTTTGATAACTCAACAAGTTTATCTTGAATTAATTCAAAATTAATTCAACTAATAAATAGACATGAATTATCTTATCTTGATAATTCAACAAGTTTATCTTGAATTAATTTTATCACAAAATTAATTCAACCAATAAACAAACATGAATTATCTGATTTTACTAAATTTCAGCCAATTTGATAAATTTGACATAAGTCACCAATTATTGGAAAAGCATGCCGTATCGTTATAGGATTTATTATGAGCTAGCAAAGGGGACCTGATGGACCTATATAGTTCAAGTTCTCAATAATTATGAAACCCAATATCCCAAATATACATTTCATAATTATCAACTCCAACGCTACTCTATTAAAAGCTTGGAGCTACACTCTCAAACCATATAGAATTACGAAGCCCGTATAGCTAAGTCTCCATGACAAATCATAATGTATCGCATCCCCAAAGGATTATCCATTATCGACTTAAGGACAAGTTCTATCTTACCTTTTTGATTATTTTTATCTTACATTCCATTATCTTACCATTAGAAAACTTACCATTTAAAGATGGTATACCATTTGGTTACACCTATGTATCCAAAATGGTTGGGCATTTTAGTTTTTCAATTACAGGATAATGCATATAAGAGGATATCTCTACTCCTATAGAGGAGTTATGGATTCCGCATCTATGAATAATAGGTCAATGCTATCAAGAGTAATGCCTCTAACGTACCCGCATACGTACCACTATAAAAAGTGGATACCACCCTTTGATACATCATAAGACATAAGTCAAGACAACAGGCCCACTATTCATCTCAAGACTAAGATACAATCCAAATGATTGTCTAAAGTGAATCAATTTGCTGAGATAGAATTATTAATCCAAATCGATTCACTTTATGTCCCGATCCAATACATTGTCACCTATGACAATGCGCTAATATTTCTATTCACAAAGTCCACCTCTGATGGTTAAGACAAACCATCTCCCGATAGGATATAGACAACATAACAATCTTTATATGAATAAAGCGCCCAACTTTATTCCCTCAATTGCAGATCTTATAATTTAGACTGTCACTTTAAGAATCATGTCTTTCGCATAATCTGTCCATCATATGCCCAATTCTTAAAGGTTTAGACTGAAAGTCTTAGACTTTTATTTGCTTAACATACATTCAACAAATATGAACGTAAAGAGGACAAGATTTGGTATATAAATAATAAATAAATTCTTTGTTGATAAAATGTCTTCAAAAACATATTACATTTTTACTCTTTAGGGCATACATGTCTAACAATCTCCCACTTGCACTGAGTAAATATGACAAATCTCACATCCCCATTGCTTCGACATGCCTCTCGAAGACTCTCTCAGTAAGCATCTTCATGAATGCATCAACTAAATTGTCCTTTGACGCGATTTTGCACACGCTGACATGCCCACCCTCTATGATATCCTTTATCACATGAATTTTCTGATCAATATGCATACTCTTCTTGTGAAATCTTGGCTCCCTAGCATTAGCAACTACTGCACTATTATCACAATACAGTGATATCGCCTTATCCATACCCTGAACTACCTTAAGATTCCTATGGAACTTGCGGAGCCACATTGCTTCTTTCAAAGCATCACTAGCTGCTGCATAGTCGGCCTCTATCATTGAATCTGAAGTACAATCTTGCTTCACACTTCTCCAACTAATGGCACTGTTGCCTAGAGTAAACACAAAACCCGAAGTCGATCTCCTAGAATCTAGGTAGGATTGGAAATTTGAATTAGTATATCCTAGAGGAGTTAAGTCCTCACCCAAATACACAAGCATATACCTTCGAGTCCTTCTCAAGTACTTGAAAATATGCTCGACCACAACCTAATGGTTCGATCCTAGATCTGCTTACAATCAACTTATGATCCTAACCACATAACAAATATCCGATCATTTGTAAAGCATGGCACACATGAGACTACTCACTACCGAAGCATAAGGCACCTTCTTCATGTATTCTCTTTCTTCCTCAGACTTTGGAGTCTTTTTTAGAAAGAGTAATTCTAGATCTAGATGGTTATCCACCTTTCTTGGAATCCTGCATTACAAACCTCCTAAGAATTTTATCTATTTAGCCAACTTGAGACAAAGCTATCATTCTGTTTTTCATATCCCAAAAGATCTGGATATCGAGAACAAAATTAGCCTCACCTAAGTCCTTCATATCAAACTGCTTGGTCAACCATAATGTGACCGATGATAATGCTCCTATGTCATTGCCAATTAGTAGAAGGTCACCTACATAGAGCAGTAGAAAGACCACCTTCCCATCCTTAATGTGTTTGTAAACACATGGCTCATGCACATTTTGTGAGGACCCATAAGTCTTGATCACCTAATCAAATCTTATGTTCCAAGAACAGGTAGCCTGCTTAAGATCATAAATTGACTTTAGCAGCTTACAAACCTTACCCTCTCGACCCTTAGCCTTGAACTCGTCTAGTTGTTCCATATAAATGGACTCATCAAGATAGCCATTTAGAAAAGCCATCTTGACATGCATCTGTCAAATCTCGTAGTTGAGAGCGGCAGCTATGGACAGGAGAATCCAGATGGACTTAAGCATGGCTACTGGCAAAAAGGTTTCCTTGTAATTGATTTCTTCCTTTTGTGTGTAACCCTTAGCTACCAGTCTAGCCTTAAAGGTTTTGACCATTTCATCTACTTCTCTTTTCCTTTTGTAGATCCATTGACGCCCTATGGGTTTTACCCCTTTGGGAAGATCCACAAGCTCCCAGACACAATTAGTCTTCATAGATTTCATCTTTGTGTTCATGGCCTTTGTTTAGAGTTTCAAATCAACATCCTCCATAGCCTCTACATAAGTATAAGGATCCTTGTCATGTTCATCTAGTTCAGTCAAAAAGGCCTCCCCATTGAACATATACCTCTCGGGTTGACACCCGATCCTCCCCCTACGCCAAAGCCTCTTAGGTTGTTGTTCAGGTTCGTTTGGTTTTTCTACACTGATTGGAACAGTTTCATTCGGAACCCCTAGAATGATAGGATCACTCTTTAACTCTTGAAGCACCACTTTGCTTCGAGGCTTAAAGTCGTCCACAGGAAAGTTACATGAGTTGAAACCACAACTTTATTTTCCTTTGGGCTATAAATATAACCCCTGTTAGTCCCTTTTGGATATCCTACAAACACACAAACTTTCGAAAGTGCTTCCAACTTATTTGCATCCTTAAACAAGACATGAGTCGGACATCTCCCTATGTGAATATGGTTTAAGGATGTCTTATTGCCTGTCCACAAATCATGAGGAGTTTTAAGAACCGATTTTAAGGGCACATTGTTCGAAAGATAACAATCAGTTTGTAGTGCATATTCCCAAAAGGATAAAAGCAATGATGAATAACTCATCATGGACCTGACCATGTCTAATAAAGTCCTATTTTTCTCTCCGCCATGCCATTCTGTTGTGGAGTGCCTGGCACAGTCAAAAGGGATAAGATCCCTTTCTCTAATAAGTGTCCTAAGAACTCACCAAAAAGGTATTCACCACCTCAATCGGATCAAAGTGCCTTTATAGGTCTACCCAATTGCTTTTCCACTTCAGCTTGAAACTCCCTAAACTTGTCAAAAGATTCACTTTTTGTTGTGCATTAGGTACACATGCCCATACCTTGAGTAATCGTCAATAAAAGTGACGAAATACTCATACCCTTATCGTGCCCGGATGTTCATTGGTCCATAAACATCACTATGCATAAATTCTAGAACCCCTCTGGCCCTATTGCCCTCAGACCCGAATAGTCTTTTGGTCATTTTACCCTCCAAACAAGATTCATATTGAGGTATAGATTCCACCTTTAAGTGACTTAAAGGTCCATCCCTTACCAACCTTTGAATCTTATTAAAGTGAGAAGTCTTAAGTATTTTAGAGTTATTACCATTTATCTCAGCATTAAGTAGCAAGTCCATCTTAGGTTTGATAAAATATAGATTATTTTGTATCCATCCAGAGTAGATAAATATTTATTTTTACGAATCATCACTTTATTATTAAAAAAAACCAAATAAGAGTCTTTAAATAAACATGCTACAGAATTAGATTCTTTTTAAATTTAGGAACATAAAATCAGTCTCGTAAAATTAAATTCTTATAATTATCAAAATATAGATGGACATCTCCCACTTCTTCAGCTAAGACCAAGGATCCATCGCCCATCCGAAGCGTGAAGTTTTCATGAAGCAGACTTTTTGTTTCTTTGAACCCTTGTAGAGAAATACAAACATGATTAGTTGCATCAGAATCCATGACCCAAATGTCACTGGATTCCTCAACCAAACAAGTTTCTAAATACAAAAGATCACACCTACCTCATCGGGAAAGGAAGTCCTTGCAATTCTTCTTAATGTGCCCGACCTTCCCGTAGAAGAAGCACTTAAGCTTCTTTGGGTTCTTCTTCTTCTTCTTCTTGCTCTTAGTGTTAGCAGGTATAGAAGACTTCCCATTCTTGGCCCGTTGCTTCTTTCCATTGCTGGGATTGGGATTGAAACCAGAAGCAACCACTAGGTTGGCCTCACCACCAACAGAAGATTCCTTGATCAGTAATTCGAACTCCTGCAACTGTTTCATCAACTCTATTAAGGTCATATCCTGCCAATTGCTGTCACGCCCCGAAGTACGGGAGATGACGTGGCGGATTATTTAAATTAATTAAAAGAGAATTTAGTTAAAAATCAAGAGTTTAGGGGTTGGATTAAATATAAAATGTGAGGTTCTTTAAAAACAACACCTTATAAAAGAGTTCATATACATTAGGCAATTGAAATAATTAAACGAATAATAATAAAACAATAAAGTCATGAGTATGGGTCCCACAGACCCATAATTTGTGCACACACATAGTACTGACAATATCATAAATACAATCACAGTCCAGGATACAAATAAAGTTAAAATCTTACATGCCTTGATTAAATGATACAAAAGAAAAATTAATTCTTCTATTGCTCCTGAGTTCAGTCTGAAGAATCCTCTCCAAACCTAAAAGGGAAACCGCCTAGAGGGGGAAATTTAAAACAAATAAAACGTGAGCGAAAGGCTCAGTAGGACTATATTTTATAAAATAATTTAATTTAAAGAAACAGGTCATTATTCAGGAGTCATTTAAAAGGAACCTTAAATAAATAAATAAATAAACAAATGAATAATTTGAGTAAAGCCGTCCTTACCCAGAACAACTTACTTGGATAACCAAAAATATCATTTTCTTCTTCCTAGGCAAACCATAATAGAATCACCACCGTAGTGGTCCAGCTGGGTTTCGGGACCTGCCCCCAAGGTTGATCGCTACACGACCCGATCTCTGATATGGCATCATGCCTATGTGTTTATTATCACCATCATTCAAAACCCAATTACCGAGTGTTGTCATTTACATTCATTATGAAGTCCATTTCAGTTCACGGTATATTAAAATATAACTGATAAATCCATTTTCAAACAATCGTTGAAAACATTTTAATAGAAATCCTTTTCAAAGCCAAATCATTTCAAAACCAGGCTACTAAAGAAATGGGGTAGAAGTCCTACCTCAATACTCGTGCTGGTGCCCCACACCGTAATCCCGGTCCGCTACATGTTAGCTCCGCGGAACCATGAACGATCCTAGATACAAACTAAGTCGATCAATATCTAGTTCGGGACATTCTATGTTACTAAACCATTTCATGATGTCCTAGTGTGCCATTTGTACCTTTAAAATCCTCCTATAAGGTTGGAATTTAAATCAGGGTTCAAAACAGTGAAAACGGGTGAAAATCACAAAATTTTCCATGCCTCGGTCGGCCTGTCGGACTCCCTGCTTTGGCCAGCCGAACTGCACAATTCGGCCTGCCGAAAGCCAGGTCTGGTCGGCCGGTCATCTCCCCAAGTTCAGCCTGTCAGACGGAAGAACACCGGCCTGCTGATCCCTTATCCGGCCTACCGAACACGCAGTTCGGCCTGCCGAACTGGGAAAACCCAGAAATTCCAACCACGGGTGTCGTGAGAGTGAAGAGAGAAAGAGGGAGAGAGAGAATAAATAGAGAAAATCGATGGGTGGTTTTACTATGCGAAAACCATGTGCCGCCCACGGTTTTGTAAAACAGAGTATTTTTAACATTTTACAAATTGTTGTGTTTTAAAACTCAAAACATCATTTTAAAACAATAAGAAATCATTTGGATTCAACAAATTAACAAAATAACCAAAAATTCAAAATCCAACTCAATAATCTAATTAATGTTAAAACATTAATTATGACACACTAATTCATCATTTATATTACATTAAGATTAAATAAATTTTGGGCGTTACAACTCTCCACCCCTAAAAGAAATTTCGCCCTAGAAATTTACATCTCATTTCAAAAACAAAACAAATGCGGATACGATTCCCGCGTACTCTACTCTAGTTCCCATGTGGCTTCATCAACCCTGTGATGCTGCCACACGACCTTAACCAACGGTATCTCACGACGACGCAAACTGATCACCTTCCGATCGATGATCTGAATCGGCACCTCTTTGTACGTCGTATCCTCCTGAACCTGCACATCGCGGAATGAAACTATCTTACCTTGCTCAGGAGGACACTTCCTAAGCATCGACACATGAAACACATCGTACACATGAGAACAAGCCGATAAGCGACCACACCAACACGCTGAGTGATCTCGAACGGCCCAATATACCTCGGCTCGAGCTTCCCACTCACTCTAAACCGCATAGTTCCCTTACGAGGCGATACCCTCAAGAGAACGAAATCTCCAACCGCGAACTCTAAGGGTCTACGTCTCCTATCCGCGTAACTCTTCTGCCGACTCTGAGCTGTCCTCAACCGATCTTGAATCATCGCGACTTTCTTGTTGCTATCACGAATCTCATCCGGTGCAAGAATAACCCTATCTTCTGGCTCGGCCCAACACACAGGTGACCGACACGGTCGCCCATACAACGCCTCAAATGGTGCCATACATATACTCGCCTGATAACTATTGTTGTACGCGAACTCTGCCAAATGCAAACATTGCTTCCAATTCCCGCCGAAGTCCAACGCACAGGTACGCAACATATCCTCGAGAATCTGAATAATCCGCTCAGACTGCCCATCAGTCTAAGGATGAAACGTCGTACTGAAGTTCAAATCCGTACCTAAAGCCTCCGGAAAACTCCTCCAGCACTTAGTATTAAACCTGGTGTCTCGATCAGAGGTGATGGACAAAGGAACCCCATGCAACCTCACAATGTTCTGCATATACAACTCCCCGAGAACCTTCCTAGAACATGTCAACCTAAACGGAATGAAATGCACCGATTTCGTCAACCTGTCGACCACAACCCAAACTGCATCATGCCGCTGCTCCGTCCTCGGCAAACCTGTGAGAAAATCCATCGTCACATGCTCCCATTTCCACCCTGAAATAGGAAGCGGCTGAAGCTGACCTGCAGGCTTCTGATGCTCGACTTTTACCTGAAGACACGTTGAACACTTGGCCACGTACTCTCGAACGTCTTTCTTCATGCCTCTCCACCAATACTGCCTCTTCAAATCGCGATACATCTTTGTGCTCCCTGGATGAATAGCAAACTGAGACCTATGAGCTTCGTCCAAAATGGCTTTCGTCACTTCGGCGATAGCTAGAACTGCAAGACGCTCCTGGAAGTACAACGACCCATCTGCATGCACGCTCCATTCCTCGAACTGCTCCCTGTTCTGAATCCGCGACCAAATCCCCTGCAAATGCCGATCCTGCCACTGACTTTGCTTCACCATCCGAACAAGAGCTGAAGCCGCTTCTACATGATACACCGACACTCGATCACAGTCTTCATGATACTGTAGCCGATACTCACTCACTGTCGTATCCCTGCTCCAGTCCTCAAAAACCAAACAAGCGAGAATCCATGAAGACTTCTTGCTAAGCTCGTCCGCGACCATGTTAGCTTTCCCGGGATGATACTGCAATGCAAAATTATAATCCTCCATATACTCGATCCACCTACGCTGCCTCAAGTTAAGATCCCTCTGAGTGAACAGATACCTCAAACTCTTATGATCGGAGAAGACCTGAAACGATGCTCCATACAAGTAACACCTCCAAATCTTCAGCGGGTAAATCACCGCCGCAAGCTCTAAATCATGAGTAGGATAATTCCGCTCGTGAGGTCGTAGCTGTCTCGATCCGTATGCAACTACACGTCCATGCTGCATCAACACGCATCCAAGTCCACGCCCTGAAGCATCCGCATAAACCTCATACGGCTCGTCACTGCTAGGAATAACCAACACTGGAGTGAAAGTCAACTGGTTCTTCAATTCCAGAAAAGCAAGCTCACAATCTTCATTCCACTCAAACCTAACATTTTTCTTGATCAATCTCATCAACGGAGCTGCAATCTTCGAAAAATCCTTTACAAATTTTCGGTAATATCTAGCAAGACCTAAGAAGCTGTGAATCTCTGCTACATTCCTTGGTCGTTCCCACTCCAATATAGCTTCAATCTTGGACGGATCCACAGAAATACCATGCTCCGAGATAACATGACCCAGAAACTTGACCTCAGTCAACCAAAACTCACACTTTTCCCTCTTAGCATACAACTGGTGCTCCCGCAGAGTCTGAAGCACGATCCGAAGATGCTGCTCATGCTCCTCCCAAGTCTTAGAATACACAAGAATGTCATCGATGAACACGATCACGAACTGATCCAGATACGACCTAAATATCCTATTCATCAAATCCATAAAATCTGCCGGAGCATTCGTCAATCCAAACGACATAACCAAAAACTCAAAGTGCCCATACCGAGTCCTAAAAGCTGTCTTGGGAATATCCTCTTCCTTAATCCTGAGCTGATGATAACCTGACTGCAAATCAATCTTTGAGAAGTACCGCAAACCTCCCAACTGATCAAACAACTCATCAATCCTAGGCAAGGGATACTTGTTCTTCACCGTAACACGATTTAGCTGCCGATAATCCATATACAACCTGAGAGTCCCATCATGCTTCTTAGCAAACATAACTGGTGCTCCCCACGGAGATGTGTTGTTCTGAATATACCCATTATCAGCAAGCTCCTGAAGTTGCTTCCTCAATTCCTTCATTTCTACCGGCGCCATCCGATAAGGTGCCATAGAAATCGGTGCTGTCCCTGGAAACAACTCGATACCAAACTCAATCTCCCGATGCGGTGGTAATCCTGGCAATTCGTCGACGAAGACATCCTCGAACTCATCAACCACCGAAATCGCTACACTGCCACTCGAAATATAGGGCTCGCAATCTAGATTGGTAAGAAAAGCACAACAACCTAGATTCATTCGCCCTCCTAGACACGACTTCATGAGACACTCACTCATTAACCAATCACCACCACCCTGGTAAGTGATCACCGTCCCCCTATCAGACACTAGGGTCACTTTTCTAAGTTGGCAGTCCACGGCTGCACTATACATGGACAACCAGTCCATCCCTAGAATTACATCATAGGAGCTCATAGGGAGTATAATCAAATCACTTTTCAAAATCTCATCCCCAATCTTTATTTTACAGGATTTACACATACAATTTACACACACCCGCCCCAAGGGAGAAGTTATGACTAGGGGTTCATTAAACTCTTCTACCTCTAATCCTAAGGCATGTACAAAAGAACTCGAAATGAGAGAATGAGAGGCACCGGTATCGAATAAAACACGAGCTAAAGATCTGGAAACCAAGATCATACCATCGGCAATCGCGTTACCAGTCTGAGAATCTGACCCTCCAGATGCCATTGCATGAACCTACACTGGCGCCTTTCCTTTTCCTCTACTGACATTGCTGGGTCCTGGATTACTCGGCCGATGCTGCTGAGATGGAGACGACTACACACTACCTGTACTTGGCGCTCTATACTGAGGAACACTGCGCTGAAAATGCTACGGCTACTGCCCCCGTGCTGGATATGAGAATTGTTGAGGAGAGAACTGGGGATACTACAACTGCGGGTACTACGGAGGCAGAGGTAGGGTCTGAGGCTGAGATGAACGACTGACATCCTCCCCGGTCTGAGATCCAAGACGAGCACTCCTGATTAGGCAATTCCTCTTGATGTGTCTGGGCTGCTGACATAAATGACAATGAAAGCTGTAGGGATTGCTGCGCCCGCTGCCAGACGAACTGCTGCTACCACTAGTCGCACCGCCTTGCTTGCCTTTCCCCAGAGCTGGATGACTTCTGGTGCTCTTCCTACCACTCCTCTGCGGTCCTCCTAAAGCCTTGGCTCGGTCCTCACAATACTACACATAATCATTCTCCACGGAGATCGTCGACGACACAAGCTCTCTGAAACTCCTAAGCCGTAGAGCAACCAACTGCCGCCGAATAGGAGCCTTGAGTCCTTCCTGAAACTTAATACATTTCTCATGCTCCGATGCCACCGCTGATGGAGCAAACCTAGCCAACTCATTAAACTTTGCCTCATACTCCCGAACTGACAGATCACCTTGCTGTAACCTGTAGAACTCAGCTGCTTTCTTATCTCTATATCCCTATGAAAAATACCGATCATAGAACAGCTCCTCGAACCTATCCCAACTGATATCACCACCGCGCTCCAAACGCTTAGCTTGCTTCCACCAAGTGTTAGCACCACCCTCGAGCTTATACGCAGCAAACTCCACACAATACTCCTCAGGCACACCAAGAGTATCCAAATGCTTCAAGATCGAATCCAACCAATACTCTGCTAACTGCGGATCCCCATTGCCATCAAAAGTCAGAATAGACGCCCCCCAAAATTCCTTAAAATACGCATGTCGACTACCAACATCAGAATCTCCCGGTCTAGCACTGGCTACCATCTATCAGAAAGCCACAAACATAGACCTCATCATGCTTTCATCGTTCCCGAACTCGACGTCAGCAGTCGAACGACGTCTAGGTGCCATTCTCTCACTTTTGAGAAAAAAATTGGACTGTCAGAGGTATTTCATTGTCAAACCTATGTGTGCACAATTCCCAAGGTTCATAACCTTGAGCTCTGATACCATTCTGTCACGCCCTGAAGTACGGGAGATGACGTGGTGGATTATTTAAATTAATTAAAAGAGAATTTAGTTAAAAATCAAGAGTTTAGGGGTTGGATTAAATATAAAATGTGAGGTTCTTTAAAAACAACACCTTATAAAAGAGTTCATATACATTAGGCAATTGAAATCATTAAACAAATAATAATAAAACAATAAAGTCACAAGTATGGGTCCCACAGACCCACAACTTGTGCATACACATGGTACTGACAATATCATAAATACAATCACAGTCCAGGATACAAATAAAGTTAAAATCTTACATGCCTTGATTAAATGATAAAAAAGAAAAATTAATTCTTCTATTGCTCCTGAGTTCGGTCTGAAGAATCCTCTCCAAACCTAAATGGGAAACCGCCTAGAGGGGGAAATTTAAAACAAATAAAACGTGACCGAAAGGCTCAGTAGGACTATATTTTATAAAATAATTTAATTTAAAGAAACAGGTCATTATTCAGGAGTCATTTAAAAGGAACCTTAAATAAATAAATAAATAAACAAATGAATAATTTGAGTAAAGCTGTCCTTACCCAGACCAGCTTACTTGGACAACCAAAAATATCATTTTCTTCTTCCTAGGCAAACCATAATAGAATCACCACCGTAGTGGCCCAGCTGGGTTTCGGGACCTGCCCCCAAGGTCGATCGCTACATGACCCAATCTCTGATATGGCATCATGCCTATGTGTTTATTATCACCATCATTCAAAACCCAATTACCGAGTGTTGTCATTTACATTCATTATGAAGTCCATTTCAGTTCACGGTATATTAAAATATAACCGATAAATCCATTTTCAAACAACCGTTGAAAACATTTTAATAGAAATCATTTTCAAAGCCAAATCATTTCAAAACCAGGATACCAAAGAAATGGGGTAGAAGTCCTACCTCAATACTCGTGCCGGTGCCCCACACCGTAATCCCGGTCCGCTACACGTTAGCTCCGCGGAACCACGAACGATCCTAGATACAAACTAAGTCGATCAATATCTAGTTTGGGACATTCTATGTTACTAAACCATTTCATGATGTCCTAGTGTGCCATTTGCACCTTTAAAATCATCCTATAAGGTTGGAATTTAAATTAGGGTTCAAAACAGTGAAAACGGGTGAAAATCACAAAATTTTCCATGCCTCGGTCGGCCTGCCGGACTCCCTGCTTCGGCCAGCCGAACTGCACAGTTCGGCCTGCCGAAAGCCAGGTCCGGTCAGCCGGTCATCTCCCCAAGTTTGGCCTGCCGAACGGAAGAACACCGGCCTACCGATCCCTTGTCCGGCCTACCGAACACACAGTTCGGCCTGCCGAACTTGGAAAACCCAGAAATTCCAGCCACGGATTTCGATTTTCCCAAAACGCAAATCTTGATTCTAACCTTTTTTTCTCAAATCTCAGGAATGGAAAACATTCATAGATGATAGAAAAACACATTTAGACACTTTAAGACTCATTTAAACAAGTTCAAACACAAAAATCCCAAAAATCCAAAAATAGAAAAATATGGAGAAAAATGGAAAATCTTGAATCAAATCCATTTTTCTTCAATCTAAGCTTAGATTCTAGTTGTTCTACGTTCATTTAACTCAAAGCCAAGGTTTTCTAGGCTTAAACAAACCTAGATTTCAAAAATGCACAAAATTGAAAATTTTTGAAAAAGTTTAGAAATTTCAAAACTAACCTCGAATCGAAGCTTCAATCCGCATTCTCGGCTGCCAAATCACGTCCTCGAGCTTCCTCCTTGCTAACCTGAAGCTTGGATTGGAAATTGGGTTTCAAAATTTTGAGAGAGATAGAGAGAGAGAGGGTTGCCGAGAGAGATCAAGAGAGAGAGAGAGAATAAATAGAGAAAATCGATGGGTGATTTTACTGTGCGAAAACCATGTGCCGCCCACGGTTTTGTAAAACGGAGTATTTTTAACATTTTACAAATTGTTGTGTTTTAAAACTCAAAACATCATTTTAAAACAATAAGAAATCATTTGGATTCAACAAATTAACAAAATAACCAAGAATTCAAAATCCAACCCAATAATCTAATTAATGTTAAAACATTAATTATGACACACTAATTCATCATTTATATTATATTAACATTAAATAAATTTTGGGGCGTTACAATTGCTCAAATTAAAAGCAGCTCTAAATGGAATAAATTTCTTTGACAGAGTTTCTAAAACCATAGTCATTTGAGTTTCAGCATCGATGTCTGCTTCATTGGTTCATTGGTTTGTTCTTTAATGAGGTAACCCATGACCAATATCATGTGCTCTTTTACAGATGTTCTTGGTTTTTGTTTATAGTTAAGAAGTTTTTGATGTGCCCCCTTGCCACTTTGTTAGAGCCTGGCCTCCAAACATGTCTTCCAAATTATCCAAGATCTGCTTAGCAGTCTCATAATCCTCACGTTGAGCCTATAGCACGTTGTTCATACTGGCCATAACATAGTAGCGGGCCTATTCATTTGCATCTTTCCAATGATCATTGCTTGGATTTGATTGTTAGTGGAATTTTCCATAGGCTCGGGAGGACAATGGGTTGTCAGCCCAAATTTTAGCTTCTCAAAAAGAGGACGATATTTAGGTTCCGTTTCCAATCATTGTAATTCTCTACGATTAATTGGTTTTTATCAAGTTTCGATGATAAAACATTTTTAGACATTTTTAATCTACAATAAAGAATCATATACCAAACATAAGCAAACATTGTATAATAATTTAGTATGATAACACAATCATATAAAAACATACAAATGTGTTTATGTGTCAAAACCTTGAAAATATCACAGCCTTACAATGATAATTCCCGACTCAAAATTTAACAAGCTCCTAGGGGAGTCATGCCAAATTCAATTAGGAACTCGAATCCCCTCCTTATTAATTATGCCATTTAGGACCTGTATGATCCAGCATATAATAATAATCATTTCTTTGGCCATTAATTTTATTAACAGAGCTACTAGGGGAGGTTAATAATAAAATTAACATGAGTGTATAACCATCGTTTTGATATTTTATCCATGATTTATAATCATCACCTAGGGGTGTGCAATCATAAATCATGCTAAAATACCTTATCCTCTTGGAGATCTAACCTAGTACATGATGAAGTCCCTTCCTAGGGGTCGGAACCGCCATGTGCTACCTATGGACCAATGATGGAGGCCTTAGATCCTCTCTTCAAAAACCTTCTCCCACTCAATCTTTTGAAATCAAGGTTTTATTTTAAAAAACATGCATGAACAATTTTAATATGAGTGGCACTCTCTATTCTATATGGCATGTTATCAATATACATAGAAAATCATATTATAATGTAGATAAGCAAAGCAATCAAGCAAAGCTATAAGCAAAATAATAATAAATAACCGTAATATTATAGTTGCACCCTAGATAATAGAAAACAAAGATTATATGAGAAAAATTGAAACATATTATCGATTCTTCATCATTGAATCCTCATGTTGTATCCTTCTTCATATAATGTCCATCTTCAAGTCTTTAATCCCATGTGAATCAAATTCTCCATGTCGCATCAAAAACTACACCTTTTCTAGAAAAACTTTTAGCTCTCTATTGGCATGCCAATCTGGGTGATCGGCCTGCCAGTCATGGCCCACCGGCCTACCGATCTTCACAAATTGGCTTGCCGATACATGACAGATCGACATGCCAAACCAAAAGTTTGGCCTACCGCCAAAGCCACCTGATTTCTACACTGCTAACAGCCTATCGAACCTCGCGTCCAACTTGTTGAACTTGGATGTTCAACATGCCGACCGAGTAGAGATCACCCCTTTTCAGAAAATACAGTTTTTAATGCAATTTATCAAATTTATTTTCAACAACTCAAAAACATAAAATTAGATACTCAGAAAATACCTAGGAACTTTATCATCTGTCTTCTAGATCTGTCTTTTAGATCCCTCTTCTCCAAATGATATTTAATTACAAAATTCTTACAAATTTAAAATTAAATAATAATTCTTAGATAAATATGATAGTTTGCCATCTAATTACATGAAAAACATAGATACATATTCTAACATCTAAGGAACCATAACCAGTATAAATTAATTAATTAATAAAAAAATAAATTATAATTTAATCAACCATAATTAATTAATAAACATTCACTATAAAATCTATAACTGTTAGACATGTATGCTCTAAGGAGTAAAAATGTAATACGTTTTTTGGAGACATTTTTATCAATAAAGAATTTATTCATTTATATATACCAAATATTGTCCTCTTTACGTTCATATTTGTTGAATGTATGATAAGCAAACAGTAGTCTGAGACTGTCAGTCTAAACCTTAAGAGTTGGGCATATGATGGGATGATTATGCGGTAGACACGACTCTTAAGGTGATGGTCTAAAATATATGATCCGCAATCGAGGGAATAAAGTTGGGCGCTTTATTCATGTAAAGATTGTTATGTTGTCTATATCCCTTTTGGGAGATGGTTTGTCTTGGCCATCGGAGTTGGACTCCGTGAATAGAAACATTGGCGCATTGTCATAGGTGACGATGTGTTGGATCGGGACATAAAGTGAATTGATTTGGATTAATAATTCTGTCTTGTCAAATCGATTCACTTTAGACAATCATTTGTATTGTATCTTAATCCTGAGATGAATAATGGGCCCGTTGTCTCGACTTATGTCTTTTGATGTACCAATGGGTGACTCCCACATCTCTATAGTGGCATGCATGCCGGTACGTTGGAGGCATGACTCTTGGTAGCGTAGACTTGTTATTCATAGATATGGAATCCATAGCTCCTCTTTAGGAGTAATGATATCCTCTTATATGCGTTGTCCTGTAATTGGAAAACTGGAGTGCTCAACCATTTGGATACATAGGTGTAACCGAATGGTATACTATCTTTGGATGGTAAGTTTTCTAATGGTGAGACAATGGAACGTAAGATAAAAATAATCGGGAAGGTAAGACAGAACTTGTCCTTAAGCCGATTATGGATGATCATATGGGGATGCGATACACTATGATATGTCATGGAGACTTAGCTACATGAGCTTCGTAATTCTATAAAGTTCGAGAGTGCAGCTCCAAGCTTTTAGTGGAGTAGCGTTGGAGTTGATAATTGTGAAATGTATATCTTGGATATTGGGTTTCATAATTATCATGAGCTTGAACTTTATAGGTCCATTTTGGTCCCCTTTGCTAGCTCACAAAATCCTGTAACGACACGGCGTGCTTTTCCAATAATTGGTGACTTATGTCGGATTTATCAGATTGGTTTAAAATTTATAAGAATCAAATAATTCATGTCTGTTTATCGGTTGAATTAATTATGTAAGAAATTAGTTCAAGATGAACTTGTTGAATTATGGCGTTCGGATAATTCTTGTCTGTTTATCGGTTGTTTTTAATTTTGGACAATTAGAACAAGATAAACTTGTAGAATTATTGTGAATTGATTTATTTTCTTAGAGATTATCTTGATAAAGTTTGTTTTGATCAGATATCTTTTCTATTGGGCTATTTGAATCAAAACTGAGACTTTATCCTTTAGAATCTCGGGTGGAAAATAAAAGATTCGTGGAGATTTTTTCTCGGCAGTTCGGCATGCCGGATGACGTGTTCGGCCTGCCGAACTGGCCAGTTCGGCCTGCCTATCTCACAGTTCGGCATGCCGACCGCGACAGCTAAGATTACGCGTTTTTCACGCGTATCTTATCAGATATTGATCCGAACTTGATTCAATTTCGATTTTTGAGACCTAATCTGATATGGACTGACCCCAAGGACCAATAGGTATAAAAAGGGAGTGAGTCTAATGATTTACTCAGATCAATTTGAGAGATTAAGAGTGATACTCTTCTAGTGAGCATCTAAAAACTCCCTGAGAGCTTTTGTTCACAAATCACGAACACTAGCTTTGGGTTCTCTCTATTGGTTGGAAGGAGAGTCACCGGTGGAAGAGCTGTACGTGTGAGCCCACACTCACTCCGGTTGTGGATAGAGAATAGCAAAGAAGACCAGTTGGTTGAGGCTCTTCTGGAACGTTACTTCTCTACACAGGTCGCGGAGGTTCTTCGGCATACTGAGGTTAGTAAGATCTGTTTAATTTATACATATAACATGTCAAACTTGTGTTTTGGAAAATACTCTGATGAAAAATTTTTAAAATTCCGCTGCGCACTTTGTTTCCTACAATTGGTATCAGAGCCGAGGTTTTTACATAAATTTGCAAGTTTGTGATCATGTTATATGCATAAATTTTGTGATCTTAATCTCTCCAATGCTTGAATTAAATTTTATAGAGAGATGGCACTCTAGGTTTCTATATAATATATATATGTTGTCATGGATTATATGGTGAATGTTTATTAATTAATTATGGTTGATTAAATTGTTGTTTAATTATTTATTAATTAATTAATACCGGTTATGGTTCCTTAGAGGTTAGAATGTGTATCTAGGTTTTTCATGTAATTAGATGGCGGACTATCATCTCCGTCTAGGAATTATTATTTAATTTGTAAGAATTTTGTAATTAAATAATTATTCGGAGAAGACGGAACGAGAAGTCGGATCTTGAAGATAGATGATGGCGCCTCCAGGTATTTCCTGAGTCTCTAATTTTATGTTTTTGAATTGTTGAAAATAAAATTGATGAATTGCATTAAAATTGTATTTTCTGGATTGAGGGTTTTCTGCTCGGTCGGCATGCCGGACTTCACAGTTCGGCAGGCCGAAGGTCACAGATCGGCAGGCCGGACGTACGGTCCGGCAGGCCGACAGTGGGGCAGAAATTTTGGTGCTCTGCCGGCAGGCCGAACCTTCATGTTCGGCAGGCCGAACCACCATGATCGGCAGACCGATCACCCAGATCGGCCTGCCGACCGAGAGCTGCCAGGTGTCCAGAAAAGGTGCGATTTTTTAAGTGCAGTTTTAATTTTATTTTTGGGACGATTCTGAGAAACATTAAATTTGGATATGACCGGAAATATGAAGTGTTCGATTCATACGGGATTGAGGACTTGAAGATGGACATTACATGAAGAATGATACAGCTTGAGGATTCAAGGATGAAGAATCGATAAATGTCTCGATTATTCTCTTGTAATCTTATTTTTTTTTCTATTCTCTAGGGTGGAACCATAATATTACGGTTATTATTATTATGCTTGTAGCTTTGCTTGATTGCTTTGCTTGTCTGCATTATAATATGATTTACCATGTATATTGATAACATGTCATATAGAATAGGGAGTGCCGCTCATATTAAAATTGTTCATGCATAATTTTTAAAATAAAACCTTGACTTCAAAAGATTGAGTGGGAGAAGGTTTTCGAAGAGAGAACCTAAGGCCTCCATTGTTGGTCCATAGGAAGAACATGATGGTCCCAACCCCTAGGAAGGGATTTCTATCATGTACCAGATTGGATCTCTGAAAGGATAAGGTATTTTAGTATGATTTATGGTTGCACACCCCTAGGTGGTGATTATAAATCATGGATAAAATATTAAAACGGTGGTTATACACTCACGTTAACTTTATTATTAACCTCCCCTAGGAGCTCTGTTAATAAAATTAATGGCCAAAGAAACGATTATTAGTATATGCTGGATCATACGGGTCCTGGATGGCATATATTAATCAGGAGGGGATCCGTGTTCCTGATTGAATTTGGCATGACTCCCCTAGGAGCTTGTTGAATTCTGAGTTGGGAATTATCGTTGTAAGGTTGTGATATTTTCAAGGTTTTGACACATAAACACATTTGTATAATTTTACATGATTGTGTTATCTTACTAAATTATTATATATGTTTACTTATGTTTGGTATATGATTCTTTATTGTAGATTGAAAATGTCTAAAAACGCTTTATCATCGATACTTGACAAAAACCAATTGACCGGTGAGAACTATAATGATTGGAAACGGAACCTGGACATCGTCCTTTCCTTTGAGAAACTGAAATATGTTCTGACAACTCCTTGTCCTCCCGAGCCTACGGGAGACTCAAGTAATGAGCAATTCCAAGCGTACGAACGCTGGAAAGATGCTAATGATCAGGCCCGCTGCTATGTTATGGCTAGCATGAATAACGTGCTGCAGGCTCAACATCAGGATTATGAGACTGCGAAGCAGATCTTGGATAATCTTGAGGACATGTTTGGAGGCCAGGCCATAACAAAGCGGCAAGGGGCGCTTCGGAAACTCTTAAACTGTAGACAGAGACCGGGGACATCTGTAAAGGAGCACATGATGTTGGTCATGGGTTACCTCGCTGAGGCTCAAACCAATGGAGCCGACATCGATGCTGAAACTCAGATGACTATGGTCTTTGAGACTCTGTCTAAGGAATTTATTCCGTTTAGAGCTACTTTTAATCTAAGCAATAGACGGGATATGACCTTGACAGAACTGATGAAACAGTTACAAGAGTTTGAACTGCTGATCAGGGAGTCTCCTGCTGGTGGAGAGGCCAATTTGGTAGCTGCTTCTGGTTCCAATCCTAACTCTGGGAATGGAAAGAAACAACGGGCCAAGAGTGGGAAGTCTTCTATTCCTATTGCTACCAAGAGCAAGAAGAAGAAGAAGAAGAACCCAAAGAAGCTTAAGTGCTTCTTTTGTGGTAAGGTCGGGCATATAAAGAAGCATTGCAAGGACTTCCTTTCCAAGGGAGGTAGGTGTGATCTTCTATATTTAGAAACTTGTTTGGTTGAGGAATCCAGTGACATTTGGGTCATAGATTCTGGTGCAACTAATCATGTTTGTGTTTCTCTGCAGGGATTCAAAGAAACGAGAAGTCTACTTCGTGAAGACTTAACGCTTCGGATGGGCGATGGATCCTTGGTCTCAGCGGAAGCAGTGGGAGATGTCCATCTTTATTTTGATAATTATAGGAGTTTAATTTTGCGAGATTGTTTTTATGTTCCTAAATTTAAAAGGAATTTAATTTCTGTATCTTCTTTATTTAAAGACTCCTACGTGGTATCTTTTAATGAAAAAGTGGTGATTCGTAAAAACAAATCTTTTATCTGTTCTGGATGGATGCAAAATAATCTATCAAACCTAAGATGGACTTGTTGCTTAATACTGAGATAAATGATAATGACTCAAAAAGACTTAAAACTTCTCACTCTAATAAGACTTATCTTTGGCATTTGCGCCTTGGCCATATTAACCTAAATAGGATTCAAAGGTTGGTAAGGGATGGACCTTTAAGTCACTTAAAGGTGGAATCTATACCTCAATGTGAGTCTTGTTTGGAGGGTAAAATGACCAAAAGACCATACGGGTCTAAGGGCAATAGGGCCGAAGGGGTTCTAGAACTTGTGCATAGTGATGTTTGCGGACCGATGAACATCCGGGCACGAGGAGGGTATGAGTACTTCGTTACTTTTATTGACGATTACTCAAGATATGGGTATGTGTACCTAATGCACCACAAAAGCGAAACTTATGATAAGTTCAGGGAGTTTCGGGCTGAAGTGGAAAAGCAATTGGGTAGACCCATAAAGGCACTTCGATCAGATCGAGGTGGGGAATACCTTTCTGATGAGTTCTTGGGACACTTGTTAGAGAATGGGATTTTATCCCATTTGACTGCGCCGGGTACTCCGCAGCAGAATGGCGTAGCAGAGAGAAGGAATAGGACTTTGTTGGACATGATTCGGTCCATGATGAGTTATTCATCATTGCCTTTATCCTTTTGGGGATATGCACTACAAACCGCATGTTATCTTTTGAACAATGTGCCTTCAAAATCGGTCCCTAAAACTCCTCACGAGTTGTGGACAAGACGGAAGACATCCTTAAACCATATTCGCATATGGGGATGTCCAGCTCATGTCCTGTTTAAGGATCCGAATAAGTTGGAAGCACGTTCAGAAGTTTGCGTGTTTGTAGGATATCCAAAAGGGACTAAAGGGGGTTATTTTTATAACCCAAAGGAAAATAAAGTCGTGGTTTCAACTAATGCAACTTTCCTTGAGGAGAGTTACATGAACGACTTTAAACCTCAAAGCAAAGTGGTGCTTGAGGAGTTGAGGGGTAATCCGTTTACTCCGGAGGTTCCGAACGAAACCATTCCGATCAGTGTAGAAAAACCAAACAAACCTGAACAACAACCTCAGGGGCTTCGGCGTAGTGGGAGGATCGGGCGTCAACCTGAGAGGTATATGTTCAATGGGGAGGTCTTTTTGGCTGAACCGGATGAACATGACAGGGATCCTTATACTTACGCAGAAGCTATGGAGGATGTTGATTCAAGACTCTGGACAGAGGCCATGAACATTGAGATGAAGTCTATGGAGACTAATCGGGTCTGGGAGCTTGTGGATCTTCCCGAAGGGGTAAAACCCATAGGGTGTAAGTGGATCTACAAGAGGAAAAGAGGAGTGGATGGAAAGGTCGAAACCTTTAAGGCTAGACTGGTAGCTAAGGGTTATACGCAAAAGGAAGGAATCGATTATGAGGAAACCTTTTCGCCTGTAGCCATGCTAAAGTCCATCCGGATTCTCTTGTCCATAGCTGCCGCTCTCGACTACGAGATTTGGCAGATGGATGTCAAGACGGCTTTTCTGAATGGCTATCTTGATGAGTCCATTTATATGGAACAACCAGACGGGTTCAAGGTCACGGGTCAAGAGGGTAAGGTTTGTAAGTTGCTAAAATCTATTTATGGACTTAAGCAGGCTTCTCGTTCTTGGAACATAAGATTTGATCAAGTGATCAAGACTTATGGGTTCTCACAAAATGTGGATGAACCATGTGTTTACAAACACATTAAGAATGGGAAGGTGGTTTTTCTACTACTCTATGTAGATGACATTCTGCTAATTGGCAATGACGTTGGGGCGTTGTCATCGGTCAAATTATGGTTGACCAAGCAGTTTGACATGAAGGACTTGGGTGAGGCTAATTTTGTTCTCGGTATCCAGATCTTTCGGGATAGGAAGAACAAAATGATAGCTTTGTCACAGGCCAGCTACATAGATAAAATTCTCAGGAGGTTTGCAATGCAGGATTCCAAGAAAGGTGGGCAACCATCTAGGTCTGGAATTACTCTTTCTAAGAAAGACTCTCCAAAGTCTTATGAAGAAAGAGAATACATGAAGAAGGTGCCTTATGCTTCGGCAGTAGGTAGTCTCATGTATGCCATGCTTTGCACTCGACCAGATATTAGCTATGCGGTCGGGATTGTGAGTCGATTTCAGGCGGATCCAGGACCAAACCATTGGGTTGCGGTAAAGCATATTTTCAAGTACCTGAGAAGGACTCGTGAGTATATGCTTGTGTATTCGGGTGAGGATTTAACTCCTCTAGGATACACTGATTCGGATTTTCAATCCTGCCTGGATTCTAGGAAATCGACTTCAGGGTTTGTGTTTACTCTAGGTGGCGGTGCCATCAGTTGGAGAAGTGCGAAGCAAGATTGCACTTCGGATTCAACGATGGAGGCCGAGTATGTGGCGGCTAGTGATGCTTCGAAAGAAGCAGTGTGGCTCCGCAAGTTCCTTGGGGATCTTGAGGTAGTTCCTGGTGTGGATAAAGCGGTATCACTGTACTGTGATAACAGTGCGGCGGTAGCTAATGCTAAGGAACCAAGATTTCACAAGAAGAGTAAGCATATTGATCGGAAGTATCATGTGATAAAGGACTTCGTTGAGAGCGGGCATGTCACGGTGTGCAAGATCGCGTCAGAGGACAATTTAGCTGATCCATTTACGAAGACACTTTCTGGGAGAGTCTTCGAAAGGCATGTGGAAGCTATGGGGATGCGAAATTTGCAGTATTTACTCACTTAGTGCAAGTGGGAGATTGTTAGACATGTATGCTCTAAGGAGTAAAAATGTAATACGTTTTTTGGAGACATTTTTATCAATAAAGAATTTATTCATTTATATATACCAAATATTGTCCTCTTTACGTTCATATTTGTTGAATGTATGATAAGCAAACAGTAGTCTGAGACTGTCAGTCTAAACCTTAAGAGTTGGGCATATGATGGGATGATTATGCGGTAGACACGACTCTTAAGGTGATGGTCTAAAATATATGATCCGCAATCGAGGGAATAAAGTTGGGCGCTTTATTCATGTAAAGATTGTTATGTTGTCTATATCCCTTTTGGGAGATGGTTTGTCTTGGCCATCGGAGTTGGACTCCGTGAATAGAAACATTGGCGCATTGTCATAGGTGACGATGTGTTGGATCGAGACATAAAGTGAATTGATTTGGATTAATAATTCTGTCTTGTCAAATCGATTCACTTTAGACAATCATTTGTATTGTATCTTAATCCTGAGATGAATAATGGGCCCGTTGTCTCGACTTATGTCTTTTGATGTACCAATGGGTGACTCCCACATCTCTATAGTGGCATGCATGCCGGTACGTTGGAGGCATGACTCTTGGTAGCGTAGACTTGTTATTCATAGATATGAAATCCATAGCTTCTCTTTAGGAGTAATGATATCCTCTTATATGCGTTGTCCTGTAATTGGAAAACTGGAGCGCTCAACCATTTGGATACATAGGTGTAACCGAATGGTATACTATCTTTGGATGGTAAGTTTTCTAATGGTGAGACAATGGAACGTAAGATAAAAATAATCGGGAAGGTAAGACAGAACTTGTCCTTAAGCTGATTATGGATGATCATATGGGGATGCGATACACTATGATATGTCATGGAGACTTAGCTACATGAGCTTCGTAATTCTATAAAGTTCGAGAGTGCAGCTCCAAGCTTTTAGTGGAGTAGCGTTGGAGTTGATAATTGTGAAATGTATATCTTGGATATTGGGTTTCATAATTATCATGAGCTTGAACTTTATAGGTCCATTTTGGTCCCCTTTGCTAGCTCACAAAATCCTGTAACGACACGGCGTGCTTTTCCAATAATTGGTGACTTATGTCGGATTTATCAGATTGGTTTAAAATTTATAAGAATCAAATAATTCATGTCTGTTTATCGGTTGAATTAATTATGTAAGAAATTAGTTCAAGATGAACTTGTTGAATTATGGCGTTCGGATAATTCTTGTCTGTTTATCGGTTGTTTTTAATTTTGGACAACTAGAACAAGATAAACTTGTAGAATTATTGTGAATTGATTTATTTTCTTAGAGATTATCTTGATAAAGTTTGTTTTGATCAGATATCTTTTCTATTGGGCTATTTGAATCAAAACTGAGACTTTATCCTTTAGAATCTCGGGTGGAAAATAAAAGATTCGCGGAGATTTTTTCTCGGCAGTTCGGCATGCCGGATGACGTGTTCGGCCTGCCGAACTGGCCAGTTCGGCCTGCCTATCTCACAGTTCGGCATGCCGACCGCGACAGCTAAGATTACGCGTTTTTCACGCGTATCTTATCAGATATTGATCCGAACTTGATTCAATTTCGATTTTTGAGACCTAATCTGATATGGACTGACCCCAAGGACCAATAGGTATAAAAAGGGAGTGAGTCTAATGATTTACTCAGATCAATTTGAGAGATTAAGAGTGATACTCTTCTAGTGAGCATCTAAAAACTCCCTGAGAGCTTTTGTTCACAAATCACGAACACTAGCTTTGGGTTCTCTCTATTGGTTGGAAGGAGAGTCACCGGTGGAAGAGCTGTACGTGTGAGCCCACACTCACTCCGGTTGTGGATAGAGAATAGCAAAGAAGACCAGTTGGTTGAGGCTCTTCTGGAACGTTACTTCTCTACACAGGTCGCGGAGGTTCTTCGGCATACTGAGGTTAGTAAGATCTGTTTAATTTATACATATAACATGTCAAACTTGTGTTTTGGAAAATACTCTGATGAAAAATTTTTAAAATTCCGCTGCGCACTTTGTTTCCAACAATAACAACATATAAAATTATATAGAAACCTAGAGTGCCAACTCTCCATAAAATTAAATTCAAGCATTGGAGAGATCAAGATCATATAATTTAACACATACAACACGATTACAAACTCATAAATTTACGTAAAAACCATGGCTCTGATATCAATTATTGGAAAAATATACACAGTAGAATTTTAAAATTTTTATATCAGAGTATTTTCTAAAACACAAGTTTAACATGCTATATGCATAAATTAACTGGAACTTACTAACCTTGTACATGCTAAAAAGCTACTACAATCAATGAAGAGAAGTAACGTTCTGAAGGACCTCAACCAATTGGCCTTCTTTGCTATTCTCTATCCTTGATTGGAGTGAGTGTGGGCTCACATCGTTTAGCTTTTCTCCAGGTGACTCTTCTTCTAACCAATTGAGGAAATCCAAAGCTACAGTTCATGATTTGTGAACAATAGCTCTCAGGGAGTTTCTAGAGTCTCACTAGCAGAGTCTCACTCTTAATCTCACAACTGATCTGAATAATAATCATACTCACTTTCCTTTTATAAAGGTTAGGCCCAAGAGTCAGTCCTTATCAGATAAAGCCTCAAAATTTTGAATCAGAATCAAATAGAATCAATATCTGATAACATCCACATGAAAACGTGTGATCCTTTTATCGTCCAATCTGCAGGCCGAACTGACAGATCGGCCTACCGAATCTCCTCAATCGGCAGGCCGAATTTGGTAGGCCGAACTTAAAGATCGACCTGTTGAACCTTCGCTAAAAGATTCCTACAAATCTTTATTTCCCACCTAAGATTCTTGGGATAGAGCATCAGTTTTAATTCAAATAACCCAGTAGAGAAGTTATCTGATTAAAACAGCCATGTCTAGATAATCTCTAGGAAATAAATATTCTTGATAATTCAACAACTTTATCTTGAATTAATTCAAAATTAATCCAACTGATAAAAAGATAAGAATTATTTGATCCCAATAATTCAACAAGTTTATCTTGAATTAATTTTATCACAAAATTAATTCAACCAATAAATAAACATGAATTATCTGATTTTACCAAATTTCAGGCAATCTGAAAAATCTAATATAAGTCACCAATTATTGGATAAGCACGCTGTATCGTTACAGGATTTATTATGACCTAGCAAAGGGGACCTGATGGACCTATATAGTTCAAGCTCCCGATAATTATGAAACTCAATATCCTAGATATACATTTTATAATTATCAACTCTAACGTCACTCCATTAAAAGCTTGGAGTTGCACTCTCGAACCATATAGAATTACGGAGCCTGTATAGCTAAGTTCCTACAACATATCATAATATATCGTATCACCATTGGATTATCCATAATCGGCTTAAGGATATGTTTTGTCTTACCTTCCCGATTATTTTTATCTTACGTTTCTTTATTTCACTATCAAAAAACTTACCATCCAAGGAAGGTATATCATTTGGTTACACCTATGTATCCAAATGGTTGAGTGCTCTAGTTTTCAAATTACAGGATAACGCATATAAGAGGATATCTCTACTCCTAAAGATGAGCTATGGATTCCATATCTATGAATAATAGGTTTGCACCATCAAGAGTCATGCCTCCAACGTACCGGCATGCGTACCACTATAAAATGTGGATGTCATCCTTTGGTACCTCATAAAACATAAGTCAAGACAATGAGTCCACTATTCATCTTAGTATTAAGATACAATACAAATGATAATCTAAAGTAAATTAATTTGGGGATATAAAATTATTAATCCAAATCAATTCAATTTATGTACCAATCTAGCATATCATCATCTATGACAGTGCGCCAATGTTTCTATTCACGGAGTCCACCTCTGATGGTCAAGACAACCATCTCCCAATGGGGATATAGAAAGCATATCAATCTTTGTATGAATAAAGCGTCCAACTTTATTCCCTCAATTGCGGATCTTATAATTTAGACCGTCACTTTAAGAATCGTGTCTTTCGCATAATCTATCCATCATATGCCCAATTCTTAAAGGTTTAGATCGATAGTCTCAGACTTTTGTTTGCTTAACATGCATTCAATAAATATGAACAAAAGAGGATAAGATTTTGTATATAAATAATAAATAAATTCTTTATTGATAAAAATGTCTTCAAAAACATAGTACATTTTTACTCCTTAGGACATACACGTCTAACAAATACACACACAAAAGGTACCATCTTTATTTTTAATAAATAGTGCAGGTGCTCCCCATGGTGAGTGGCCTTGGTAGATAAATCCTTTATCTAACAGTTCTTCTAGTTGAGTTTAGAGCTTCTTGAGTTTAGCTGAGGCCATATGATATGGTGCCTTAAAAATTGGTACAGTTCCATGCATTAATTCTATCTCAAAAGAGATCGCTCATTTTGGTGGTAATCTTAGTAATTCTTTAGGAAATACTTCAACAAACTCCTTAACAATAGAAACATCTTCAACAAACTCCTTAACAATAGAAACATTTTTCTTGATCCTTATTCAGTATGTTAGCCAAGTATCCAATACATCCATTATCCAAGATTTTCTTTGCCTTTATAGCGGATATTATAGTTCTTGGCTTTTTTGGATTTCTTCTAAAATAGCCAAACTACTCTTCTCTAACTGGTTGAAATGTGACTTTTTGTTGTTGATGGTTAATCTTTGCATTCTACTTTACCAAAAAGTCCATTCCCTAGATCACATCATATTCGTAGATATAAAAAATAATTAAATTAGCAAACAACTCGCTACCTCTAATGATAATTGGCACATGACGCAATCAATAATCAGAGTTTAATGTTTCCCCAGAGGTAGTGCAGTTTTAAATGTTTGATCTATTCTATCGCTTTCTTGACTTAATTATCTAGCAAACTCAAGTGGTGCAAATGAATGTGTTGCTCTAGAATCAAACAAAACATATGCATCAGCTTTAATTATATAGGGCTGACCTGTCACAATAGTAGAGGTTCCCACTTCATCCTTATTCTTTATGTAAGTACAGTTTTATCCACTTGTTTTAGTAGCTTCAAGCCGTCCTTGGCTGATATTGGAACCTTCCAAAAGCGCTTGTACTGTGGGAGTTGAGCCACTTAAGGCCTTTGGGGGTTTTGATTGTAAGAGAAATAATTCCTTTCATAATGGCCTTCTTTACCACAGATGAAACATTTGTTAGTGCCTAACTTACACTCTCCAAGATGTGTCATTTCATACTTGTTATACATGGAGGTATTAGACATGTATGCTTTAAGAAGTAAAAATGTAATATGTTTTTGGAGACATTTTTATCAATAAAGAATTCATTCATTATTTATATACCAAAACTTGTCCTCTTTACGTTCATATTTGTTGAATGTATGTTAAGCAAATAATAGTTTGAGACTGTCGGTCTAAACCTTTAAGAATTAGGCATATGATGGACAGATTATGCAGAAAATACGATTCTTAAAGTGATGGTCTAAAACATAAGATCCGCAATCTAGGGAATAAAGTTGGGCGCTTTATTCATGCAAAGATTGTTATGTTGTCTATATCCCTATTGGAAGATAGTTTGCCTTGGCCATCAAAGGTGGACTCCGTGATTAGAAACAATGACTCATTGTTATAGGTGACGATGTGTTGGATCGGGACATAAAGTGAATTGATTTGGATTAATAATTTTGTCTCGGCAAATCGATTCATGTTAGATAATCATTTGTATTGTATCTTAATCTTGAGATAAATAGTGGGCCTATTGTCTTGACTTGTGTCTTGTGTTGTACCAAAGGGTGACACCCACTTTTTAATATGGTATGCATATCGATACGTTGGAGGCATGACTCTTCATAGCGTAGACCTGTTATTCATAGATATGGAATCCATAGCTTCTCTTTAGTAGTAGTGATATCATCTTATATGTGTTATCCTATAATTGGAAAACTAGAGTGCTCAATCATTTGGATACACAGGTGTAACTAAATAGTATACCTTATTTGGATGGTAAGTTTTTTGATGGTGAGATAATGGAATATAAGATAAAAATAATCGAGAAGGTAAGACAGAACTTATTCTTAAGCAGATTATGGATAATCTTATGGGGATACGATATACTGTGATATGTCATGGAGACTTACCTATATGGGCTTCGTAATTCTATATAGTTTGAGAGTGCAGCCCCAAGCTTTTAATGGAGTAGTGTTGGAGTTGATGATTATAAAATGTATATCTAGGATATTAGGTTTCATAATTATCAGGAGCTTGAACTATATAGGTCCATCAGGTCCTCTTCGCTAGCTCACAAAATCTTATAACGATACAGCGTGTTTTTCCAATAATTAGTGACTTATGTCAGATTTATCAGATTGGCTAAATTTTGAAAGAATCAAATAATTCA
The DNA here is from genome assembly GCA_025403435.1 of Artocarpus heterophyllus. Taxonomy (NCBI): domain Eukaryota; kingdom Viridiplantae; phylum Streptophyta; class Magnoliopsida; order Rosales; family Moraceae; genus Artocarpus; species Artocarpus heterophyllus. The sequence goes on along the minus strand of CM046354.1, from coordinate 32,972,263 downwards.
TGTCTGTTTATCGGTTGAATTAATTTTGTGACAAAATTGATTCAAGATAAACTTGTTTAATTATCAGGATCTGATAATTCATGTCTATTTATCGGTTGGATTAATTTTGAATTAATTCAAGATAGACTTGTTGAATTATTAGGAATTCATTTATTTTCCTAGAGATTATCTAGATAAAGTTTTTTTAATTAGATAACTTTTCTATTGGGTTATTTGAATTAAAACTGAGACTTTATCCTATAGAATCTCGAGTGGAAATAAAAGATTCACTGAGATCTTTTTTGACAGTTAGGCATGCTGATCCTTAGGTTCGGCCTATCGAAGGGGCAAGTTTGGCATGCCGGTTAGACAGATCGGTGTGTCGACCATGCGATAAAAAAGATCACATGTTTTTATAAGGATTTCATCAAATAGTGATCCGAATTTGATTCTGATTTGAATTTTGAGCCATTATCTGATAAGGACTGACTCCTAGACCCAACCTTTATAAAAAAAGAGTGAGTCTCATTATTAATTAGATCAGCTGAGAGATTAAGAGTGAAACTTTGGTAGTAAGATTCTAAAACTCCTTGTGAGCTCTTGTTCACAAATCATGAACACTAGCTTTGGGTTCTCTCAATTGGTTGGATGGAGAGTCACTTGGAGGAAGTACTGTACATGTGAGCCCACACTCACTCCAATCGTGGATAGAGAATAACAAAGAAGACCAGTTGGTTAAAGCTCTTTTGGAACGTTACTTCTCTTCACATATTGCAGGAGTTCTTTGGCATTCAAAGGTTAGTAAGATCTACTTAATTTATGCTATTGTGTGTCAAACTTGTGTTTTGAAAAATACTCTGATATAAAAAAATTTTAAATTCTGATGCGTACTATTTTTTCAACAATTGGTATTAGAGACAAGTTTTTACGTAAATTTTCCAGTTTGTGATGATGCTATATGTATAAAATATGTGATCTTAAACATTCCTATACTTGAATTTTATTTTATAGAGAGTTGGTACTCTAGGGTTTCTATATAATATTATGTTATCATGGATTATATAGTGAATGTTTATTAATTAATTATAATTGATTAAATTATTATTTAATTATTTATTAATTAATTAATTTGTACTTGTTATGGTTCCTTAAAGGTTAGAATGTGTATCTGGTTTTCATGTAATTAGATGGCGGACTATTATCTTCATCTAGGAATTATTATTTAATTTTAAATTTGTAAAAATTTTGTAATTAAATAATCATTTAGAGAAGATGGATCTAGAAGCGGATCTAGAAGATGGCTGATGGTGCACCCAGGTATTTACTAAGTCTCTAATTTTATGTTTTTGAATTGTTGAAAATAAAATTGATGAATTGCATTAAAAAATTGTATTTTCTTGAAAGGATGATTTCTGCTCGGTTGGCATACCGAACCCTCCAATTCGGCAGGCCAATGGTCGCAGATCAACAAGCTGGATGTGAAGTTCGGCAGGCCATCAGTAGGGCCAAAATCAGGTGGCTCTAGCAGTAGGCCGAACTTACTAGTTTGGCAGGCCAAACTATCATGACTGGCAGGCCGACCTGAAAAGATAGGCAGGCCGGAGGGTCATGATCGGCAGCCGATCACCTAGATCAGCTTGCTGGCAGAGAGCTAAAATTTTTTTTAGAAAAAGTGTAGTTTTCAATGCAGTTTTAATTTTATTTTAGGGAAAATTTTGAGAAATATTAAATTTGAATATGACCAGAAATATGAAGTATTCGATTTATATGTGAATGAAGACTTGCGGATGTGCATTACATGAAGAAGGATACAGCTTGAGAATTCAAGGATGAAGAATCAATAAAATGTTTTGATTATTCTCTTGTAATCTTTGTTTTCTATTCTTTAGGATGGAACCATAATATTACGGTTATTTATTATTATTTTGCTTGTAGATTTGCTTGTTTGCATTATTATATGATTTGCCCTGTATATTGATAACATGTTGACGCTCATATTTAAATTGTTCATGCATGTTCTTAAATTAAAATCTTGATTTCAAAAGATTGAGTGGGAGATGGTTTTTGAAGAGAGGACCTAAGGCCTCCATCGTTGGTTCATAGGAAGAACATGGTGGTCCCGACCCCTAGGAAGGGATTTCTATCATGTACCAGGTTGGATCTCTGAGAGGATAAGGTATTTTAACATGATTTATAGTTGCACACCCCTAGGTGGTGATTATAAATCATGTATAAAATATTAAAATGATGGTTATACACTCATGTTAATTTTATTGTTGACCTCTCCTAGGAGCTCTATTACTAAAATTAATGGCCAAAGAAACGATTATTAATATATGCTGGATCATACAGGTCCTAGATGGCATATATTAATTAGGAGGGTATCTGTGTTCCTGATTGAATTTGGCTTGAGTCCCCTAGGAGCTTGTTGAATTTTGAGTTGGGAATTATCGTTGTAAGGTTGTGATATATTCAAGGTTTTGACACATAAACACATTTGTATGATTGTGTTATCTTACTAAATTATTATGATATGTTTGCTTATGTTTGGTATATGATTCTTTATTGTAGATTAAAAATGTCTAAAAATACTTTATCTTTAATACTTGAAAAAAGCTAATTAAACAGAGAGAATTATAATGATTGGAAACGAAACCTAGATATCGTCCTCTCCTTTGAGAAACTGAAATTTATGCTGACAACCCCTCATCCTCCCAAGCCTACAGGAAACTCCACTAATAACCAATTCCAAGCATATGATTGCTGGAAAGATGCAAACGATCAGGCCCACTGCTATGTTACGGCTAGCTTGAATAATATGCTGCAGGCTCAACATTAGGATTATGAGACTGTGAAGCAGATCTTGGATAATCTTGAAAACATATTTGGAGGCCAGGACCTAACAAAGTAGCAAAGGGTGCTTCGATAACTCTTAAACTGTAAGCAGAGGCTGGGGTTACCTCGCTGAGGCACAAACTAATGGAGCCGACATCAGTGCTGAAACTCAAATGACTATGGTCTTTGAGACTCTATCAAAGGAATTTTGTTACAACAAAAAGGGCAATAGCTTAACTCATTTATTTTTGCTTGTTTAGGATTTAACTTTGATCTTTTTAACGTAACCTCAAACATATGAAAGACAAAGTAGACATATCATATGGTTTTCCTTTCATACTTCAAACCATAACTTTTATCAAACACTTGGTATGCATGACTGCTAAAAACATAACCTTTTTTAGGGTTTGTATTCAAAAGTTTCCAAAACACTTGTATTCTCTTCAACCTCTTATTCTTCATGTAGAAATAGGCTCACAACATACTTTACCGATACTTAAACAAGCCAACAAAAACTCCTTCTTTAAATGTCAAATTCCATAAAATATACTTAATGAAAATTAGACCTTAAGATTTTCTTAAAACCTTCTCTAGAGTGATGTGCCTTGATTCTAAGGATAATTAATTGTTGGAACTTAACAAAGTTTTAAGAGAATCAGGAAGTGGGATATTTGGGAGCAAAAATGGTGAAAGTAAAGTTTTGAATTTCACCAAGAGTTGGGGCCATTTGGCCCCAAATCTTGCAGCATTTTTGTAAAAAAGAAGTTCTGAATACTTACCCTTCTTAAGGCCCACGAATTTATTAAGAAAAGTATAGAATCTTCCACACTTTTGAAGAAGAAAAGTCAAAATTTTCTGTTGACTTTTTAGTCTAAATTTATGCTGTGTAAAATTTTTCCTATACCGCCAATATCCCATCTACAACCTTCTACTAACTTCCACAATCTTTCTAATTATCCTTTTTATTTATTATTACTCCTACACTGCATTATTTTATATAGTATAACACCTATACTGTATTTTTGTTGTAAAATCTGTGATGTCAGATTCTGTGATAGCTTTACTTCTAACCTACTTACCATTTAATTAAAATCCTTGTGACATTAAAATCACTCTTTAAATATTTAACAAAATTTTTTGAGTTCTAACTTGTAAAATTTGTTTGCATGAAATGCATCCTAATTTATAAAGATTTACACATATTTCATATTGATTACAAAACTTCATATTGACATGAAATTCCTAAGGAAATTCATTGTTTAAATCTTGTTTTAGCTATAGACTTAGACTAGTAAATTTTTCTTGAATACTACAACAAAAGTGTCAAAATTTAGCATTTTAGAATAAAAATATGAAATCCATAGAGTATAAATAAATTCATAAAAATGATTTTATGATAGTATGGATATTTTAATAAGACAATAATACCATAAGAAGGTTAGAATTTATTTAATTACTTTTAGAAAGACCAATAAAATTACAATTTTAAAGTATGACCATATTTATATCAAATGTAACGCCACCTAACGGACGTCATAGATGCTGTTACATTCATCCTTGTTATTATTATTTAAGATAAACTATTTAAATTAAATGATTAATTTGATAAACATATTCCCAGGATCCATACTTAAAAAAAAACAATTATAAATATACAATCACATATTAAAACTACTTGTAAATAAAATTTTTAAATAGTTTATCAATACCAAAACGATGAGTCTATCATTCAAATGAAATTTAAAACAACCTTTTAAATCTGTTTTACTAGTTTGGAAGGCCGAACTTCTACAAAAATCCAAAAAATGTAAACTAAGTCTCTCTAGGACCATAGTGCAGAAAATAAACATACACTAAAATAAAAATATAGTTTATAAGTTTTGAATCTGTTTCTTGGTGTTCTTCCATCTTCAATCCATTGTTCCTTGCTCACACGCCCGTTCTCGCCCTCCACCTATTCCAAGATCCTCTTACCTCTATCTACAACATGATAATAACTAAGTAAGCAAAAGCTTAGTAAGTACACTTTCTTATCTCACAACATAAAACATTTTATGAATATCTATATGCAACATCATATTCATAATCATCATTAACATAATAGTGCACTTGGCACGGTTTCATATAGAACATATCTTTTATTAACATTATCCACATTAAAACTTCATTCATTTTATCTTTAAGGGCTTAAGTGTTGCACTATTTGTTGGAATTAAAATATGAAACGCAGCGAAAGGAACAGATAATTAACAAACAAAAATTTTCTGAAAAATTTGTTCATCAGTAATAGTTATATAATTTTAATTAATAATAGAAAGCTTTGAGAATTTTTACCAACCTTTTGAAAACTATCAATGTTGAAAAAATAGTACGCAGTGGAATTTTTAAAATTTTATATCAGAGTATTTTCTAAAACACAAGTTGGATATGCTATATGCATAAATTAACCAGATCTTACTAACCTTTATGTGCCAAAAAGCTCTTGCAATCAGTGAAGAGAAGTAACATTCTAGAAGAGCCTCAACCAACTAGTCTTTTTTGCTATTCTCTATCCACAATCAGAGTGAGTGTGGGCTCACATATACAGCTCTTCCACTAGGTGACTCTCCTTCCAACCAATTGAGAGAACCCAAAGCAAGTGTTTGTGATTTGTGAACAAGAGCTTTTAGGGAGTTTTCAGATTCTCACCAGCAGGGTATCACTCTTAATCTCTTAATTGATCTAAATAACTTAGGTGACTTACTCCCTATTTATAGAGATTGGGTCTAGGGTTAGTTCTTATTAGATTAGTATCAAAATTTAAATCAGAATTAAATTCAGATCAATATCTGATAAGATCTGTGTAAAAATGCATGATCTTATCCTTCGCTCATCGGCAGGCTGAACAGGCCCAATCAACAGGCCAAACTTGAGGATCGGCATGCCAAACTGCCGATTAATATCTCAGCCAATCTTTTATTTTCCACCCAAGATTCTATAAGATAAAGTTTCAGTTTTAATTCAAATAACCCAATAGAAAAGTTATCTGATTAAAACAACTTTATCTAGATATTCTCTAGCAAAATAAATGAATTCCTAATAATTCTACAAGTTCATCTTGATCTAATTTATTCAAAATTAAATCAACCGATAAACAGATAAGAATTATCCGAGCCCAATAATTCAACAAGTTTATCTTGAATTAATTTTTTCACAAAATTAACTCAACCGATAAACAGACATTAATTATTTGATTCTTTCAAAATTTCAACCAATCTAATAAATCTGACACAAGTCACCAATTATTGGAAAAGCACGCCATATCATTACAGGATGTTGTGAGCTGGTAAAGAGGACCAAATGGACCTATATAGTTCAAGCTCCCAATAATTATGAAATTCAATATCCCAGATATACATTTAATAATTATCAACTCTAGCGCTACTCCACTAAAAGCTTAGAGCTACACTATCGAACTACATAGAATTACGAAGCCCGTATAGCTAAGTCTCTATGACATATCATAGTGTATAATATCCCCATATGATAATCCATAATTGGCTTAAGGACAAGTTTTGTCTTACCTTCTAGATTATTTTTATCTTACATTCCATTATCTCACCATCAGAAAACTTACCATCAAAAGACAGTATACCATTCGGTTACACCTATGTATCCAAATGGTTGAGTGCTTCAGTTTTTCAATTACAAGATAACTCATATAAGAGGAAATCACTACTCCTAAAGAGGCGCTATAGATTCCATATCTATGAGTAACAGGTCTACGCTATCAAGAGTCATGCCTCCTGCTAGATATGTATGCCCTAAGGAATAAAAGTGTAATATGTTTTTGGAGACATTTTTATCAATAAAGAATTTATTCATATTTGTTGAATGTATGTTAAGCAAACAGTAGTCTGAGATTGTCGGTCTAAACCTTAAGAATTGGGCATATGGTGGATTGATTATGCAGAAGAAACGATTCTTAAGGTGACGGTCTAAAACATATGATCCGTAATCGAGGGAATAAAGTTGGGCACTTTATTCATGCAAAGATCGTTATGTTGTCTATATCCCTATTGGGAGATGGTTTGTCTTGACCATTAGAGTTGGACTCCGTGAATAGAAACATTGGCACGTTGTCATATGTGACGATGTGTTAGATCGGGACACAAAGTGAATTGATTTGGATTAATAATTCTATCTTGGCAAATCGATTCACTTTAGACAATCATTTGTATTGTATCTTAATCCTGAGATGGATAGTGGGCCCGTTGTCTCGACTTATGTCGTTTGATGTACCAAAGGGTGACTCCCACATCTCAATAATAGTATGCATGCCGGTACGTTGGAGGCATGACTCTTGATAGCGTAGACTTGTTATTCATAGATATGGAATCCATAGTTCCTCTTTAGGAGTAATGATATCCTCTTATATGCGTTATCCTGTAATTGGAAAACTGGAGTGCTCAATCATTTGGATACATAGGTGCAACCGAATGGTATACTATCTTTGGATGGGAAGTTTTCTAATGGTGAGATAATGGAACGTAACATAAAAATAATCGGGAAGGTAAGACAGAACTTGTCCATAAGCCTATTATGGATTATCATATGGGGATATGATAGACTATGATATGTCATGGAGACTTAGCTATACGGGCTTCGTAATTCTATAAAGTTTAAGAGTGTAGCTCCAAGCTCTTAGTGGAGTAGCGTCGGAGTTGATAATTGTGAAATGTATATCTAGGATATTGAGTTTCATAATTATCGAGAGCTTGAACTTTATAGGTTCATTTTGGTCCCCTTTGCAAGCTCACAAAATCCTGTAACGATATGGCGTGCTTTTTCAATAATTGGTGACTTATGTCGGATTTATCGGATTGGTTTAAAATTTGAAAGAATCAAATAATTCATGTCTGTTTATTGGTTAATTTTGTAATAAAATTAATTTAAGATAAACTTGTTGAATTATTGGGATCGGATAGTTCTTGTCTATTTATCGGTTGATTTAATTGGATAAATTAGATCAAGATATACTTGTAGAATTATTGTGAATTTATTTATTTTCTTAGAGATTATCTTGATAAAGTTTGTTTTGATCAGATAACTTCTCTATTGTGTTATTTGAATCAAAACTGAGACTTTGTCCTATAGAATCTTGGGTGGAAAATAAAAGATTCGTGGAGATATTTACATGGCAGTTCGGCCTGCCGATCTATGTGTTTGGCCTGTCAATGGGGCCTGTTCAGCCTGCCGATTAGCAAGAGATAAGATTACACGTTTTCATGCGGATCTTATCAGATATTGATCCGAACTTGATTCTGTTTCGAGTTTTTGAGACCTAATCTGATAAGGACTGACCCCAGGACTAATCGTTATATAAAGGGAGTTAGTCTCATGAGTTACTCAGATCAATTGAGAGATTAAGAGTGATACTCTTCTAGTGAGCATCTGAAAACTCCCTGAGATCTTTTGTTCACAAATCACGAACACTAGCTTTAGGTTCTCTCGATTGGTTGGAAGGAGAGTCACCGGTGGAAGAGCTGTACGTGTGAACCCACACTCACTCCAATCGTGGATCGAGAATAGCAAAGAAGACCAGTTGGTTGGGCTCTTCTAGAATGTTACTTCTCTTCACGGGTTGCGGAGGTTTTTCGACACATAAAGGTTAGTAAGATCTGTTTAATTTATACATATAGCATGTCAAACTTGTGTTTTGGAAAAATACTCTGATGTTAAAATTTTTAAAATTCCCGCTGCGCACCTCACACTGTTTTTTCCAACAATTGGTATCAGAGCAAAGGTTTTTACATAAATTTACAAGTTTGTGATCATACTATATGTATAAATTTTGTGATCTTAATCTCTCCTATGCTTGAATTTAATTTTATATAGAGTTGGCACTCTAGGTTTCTATATAATTATATGTTGTCATGGATTATGTGGTAAATGTTCATTAATTAATTATGGTTGATTAAATGGTTATTTAATAATTTATTGATTAATTAATTTATACCGGTTATGGTTCCTTAGAGGTTAGAATATGTATCTAGGTTTTTCATGTAATTAGATGGCGGACTATCATCTCCATCTAGGAATTGTTATTTAATTTTAAATTTATAAGAATTTTATAATTAAATAATTATTCAGAAAAGACGGATCTAGAAGGAGGATCTAGAAGATGGATGATGGCGTACCCAGGCTTGAAGATGGAATTACATGAAGAAGGATACAACTTGAGGATTCAAGGATGAAGAATCGATATATGTCTCGATTATTCTCTTGTAATCTTAGTTTTTCTATTCTCTATGGTGGAGCCATAATATTACGGTTATTATTATTTTGCTTGTAGCTTTGCTTGATTGCTTTGCTTGTCTGCATTATAATATGATTTGCCGTATATATTAATAACATGTCATATAGAATAGGAAGTGCCGCTCATATTAAAATTGTTCACGCATAATTTTAAAATAAAACCTTGATATCAAAAGATTGAGTGGGAGAAGGTTTTCGAAGAGAGAACCTAAGGCCTCCATCGTTGGTCTATAGGAAGAACATGGTGGTCCCGACCCCTAGAAAGGGATTTCAATCATGTACCAGATTGGATCTCTGAGAGGATAAGGTATTTTAGCATGATTTATTATTGCACATCCCTAGGTGGTGATTATAAATCATGGATAAAATATTGAAACTATGATTATACACTCACGTTAATTTTATTATTAACCTCCCCTAGGAGCTCTGTTAATAAAATTAATGGCCAAAGAAACAATTATTAATATATGCGGGATCATATGGGTCCTGGATGGTATATATTAATCAGGAGGGGATCCGTGTTCCTGATTGAATTTGGCATGACTCCCTTAGGAGCTTGTTGAATTCTGAGTTGGGAATTATCGTTGTAAGGTTGTGATATTTTCAAGGTTTTGACACATAAACACATTTGTATTTTTTTTTACATGATTGTGTTATCTTACTAAATTATTATATGTTTGCTTATGTTTGGTATATGATTCTTTATTGTAGATTAAAAAGGTCTAAAAACGCTTTATCATCGATACTTGACAAAAACTTGTTAACTGGTGAGAATTACAATGATTGGAAATGAAATTTGGATATCGTCCTGTCCTTTGAGAAACTGAAATATGTTCTAACAACCCTTTGTCCCCCCGAGCCTACGGGAGACTCATCTAATGAGCAATTCCAAGCGTATGACCACTGGAAAGATGCCAATGATCAGGCCCCCTGCTATATTATGGCCAGCATGAATAATGTACTGTAGGCTCAACATCAAGATTATGAGACTACGAAGCAGATCTTGGATAATCTTGAGGACATGTTTGGAGGCCCAGCCATAACAAAGCGGCAAGGGGCGCTTCGAAAACTCTTAAACTGTAGACATAGACCAGGGACATCTATAAAGGAGCATGTGATGTTGGTCATGGGTTACCTAGCTAAGGCTCAAACCAATGGAGCCGACATCGATGCTGAAACTCAGATGACTATGGTCTTTGAGACTCTGTCTAAGAAATTTATTCTATTTATAGCTACATTTAATTTAAGCAATAGACGAGATATGACCTTAACAGAACTAATGAAACAGTTACAGGAGTTTAAACTGCTGATCAGGGAGTCTCCTGCGGGTGGTGAGGCCAACATGGTAGGTGCTTCTGGTTCTAACCCCAACTCTAGGAAAGGAAAGAAGCAACGGGCCAAGAACGGGAAGTCTTCTGTTCCTGCTAATACCAAGAGCAAGAAGAAGAAGAAGAAGAACCCAAAGAAGCTTAAGTGCTTCTTCTGTGGAAAGGTCAAGCATATTAAGAAGCATTGCAAGGACTTCCTTTCCAAAGGAGGTAGGTGTGATCTTTTGTATTTAGAAACTTGTTTGGTTGTGGAATCCAGTGACATTTGGGTCATAGATTCTGGTGCAACTAATCATGTTTGTGTTTCTTTACAGGGGTTCAAAGAAACGAGAAGTCTGCTGCATGAAGACTTCATGCTTCGGATGGGAGATGGATCCTTGGTCTCAACGGAAGCAGTGGGAGACGTCCATCTTTACTTTGATAACTATAGGAATTTATTTTTGCAAGATTGTTTTTATGTTCCTAAATTTAAAAGGAATTTAATTTCTGTATCTTGTTTATTTAAAGACTCCTACGTGGTATCTTTTAATGAAAAAGTGGTGATTCCTAAAAACAAATCTTTTATCTGTTCTGGATGGATGCAAAATAATCTATATTTTATCAAACCTAAGATGGACTTATTGCTTAATGCTAACATGAATGATAATAACTCTAAAAGACTTAAAACTTTTCACTCTAATAAGACTTATCGTTGGCATTTGCGCCTTGGTCACATTAACCTGAATAGGATTCAATGGTTGGTAAGGGATGGACCTTTAAGTAACTTAAAGGTGGAATCTATACCTCAATGTGAATCTTGTTTAGAGGGTAAAATGACCAAAAGACCATTTGGGTCTAAAGGCAATAGGGCCAAAGGGGTTCTAGAACTTGTGCATAGTGATGTTTGCGGACCGATGAACATCTGGGCACGAGGAGGGTATGATTACTCAAGATATGGGTATGTGCCCCTGATGCACCACAAAAGCGAAACTTTTGACAAGTTCAGGGAGTTTCGAGCTAAAGTGGAAAAGCAATTGGGTAGTCCAATAAAGGCACTTCGATCCGATCGAGGTGGGGAATACCTTTCTAATGAGTTCTTGGGACACTTGTTAGAGAATGGGATTTTACCCCATTTGACTGTGCCGGGCACTCCGTAGTAGAATGGCATAGCAGAGAGAAGAAATAGGACTTTGTTGGACATGGTCAGTGTTGGAAACAAAGTGCGCAGCGGAATTTTTAAAACTTTTCATCAGAGTAATTTCCAAAAACACAAGTTTGACATGTTATATGTATAAATTAAACAGATCTTACTAACCTCGGTGTGCCGAAGAACCTCTGCAACCTGTGTAGAGAAGTAACGTTCCAGAAGAGCCTCACACGTATAGCTCTTCCACCGGTGACTCTCCTTCCAACCAACAGAGAGAACCCAAAGCTAGTGCTCGTGATTTGTGAACAAAAGCTCTCAGGGAGTTTTCAGATGCTCACTAGAAGAGTATCACTCTTAATCTCTCAAATTGATATGAGTAAATCATGAGACTCACTCCCTTTTTATACCTATTGGTCCTGGGGTCAGTCCATATCAGATTAGGTCTCAAAAACTCAAAACAGAATCAAGTTCGGATCAATATCTGATAAGATCCGCGTGAAAATGCGTAATCTTATCTCCGCTGATTGGCAAGCCGAACATTCTTATCGGCAGGCCGATCAGGCCAGTTCGGCAGGCCGAATATGTCATCCGGCAGGCCGAACTACCGAGAAAAAATCTCCGTGAATCTTTTATTTTCCACACGAGATTCTAAAGGATAAAGTCTCAGTTTTGATTCAAATAACCCAATAGAGAAGTTATCTAATCAAAACAAACTTTATCAAGATAATCTCTAAGAAAATAAATCAATTCACAATAATTCTACAAGTTTATCTTGTTCTAATTTGTCCAAAATTAAAACAACCGATAAACAGACAAGAATTATCTGATCATAATAATTCAACAAGTTTATCTTAAACTAATTTCTTACAAAATTAATTCAACCGATAAACAGACATGAATTATTTGATTCTTACAAATTTTAAACCAATCTGATAAATCCGACATAAGTCACCAATTATTGGAAAAGCATGCCGTGTCGTTACAAGATTTTGTGAGCTAGCAAAGGGGACCAAAATGGACCTATAAAGTTCAAGCTCATAATGATTATGAAACCCAATATCCCAGATATACATTTCACAATTATCAACTCCAACGCTGCTCCACTAAAAGCTTGGAGCTGCACTCTCGAACTTTATAGAATTACGAAGCTCGTGTAGCTAAGTCTCCACAACATATCATAGTGTATCGTATCCCCATATGATCATCCATAATCGGCTTAAGGACAAGTTCTGTCTTAACTTCCCGATTATTTTTATCTTACGTTCCATTATCTCACCATTAGAAAACTTACCATCCAAAGATAGTATACCATTCGGTTACACCTATGTATCCAAATGGTTGAGCACTCTAGTTTTCCAATTACAGGACAACGCATATAAGAGGATATCATTACTCCTAAAGAGGAGCTATGGATTCCATACTATGAATAACAAGTCTACGCTATCAAGAGTCATGCCTCCAATGTACCGGCATGCATACCACTATAGAGATGTGGGAGTCACCATTGGTACATCAAAAGACACAAGTCAAGACAACGGGCCCACTATTCATCTCAGGATTAAGATACAATACAAATGACTGTCTAAAGTGAATCAATTTGCCAAGATAGAATTATTAATCCAAATCAATTCACTTTATGTCCCGATCCAACATGTCGTCACCTATGACAACGCGCCAATGTTTCTATTCACGGAGTCCAACTCCAATGGTCAAGACAAACCATCTCCCAAAAGGGATATAGACAACATAACAATCTTTACATGAATAAAGCGCCCAACTTTGTTCCCTCGATTGCGGATCATGTGTTTTAGACCATCACCTGAAGAATCATGTCTACCGCATAATCATCCCATCATATGCCCAATTCTTAAGGTTTAGACTGACAGTCTTAGACTACTGTTTGCTTATCATACATTCAACAAATATGAACGTAAAGAGGACAAGATTTGATATATATAAAAGAATAAATTCTTTATTGATAAAAATGTCTCCAAAAACGTATTACATTTTTACTCCTTAGGGCATACATGTCTAACAATCTCCCACTTGCACTAAGTGAGAAAATACAGCAAATTTCGCATCCCCATAGCTTCCACATGCCTCTCGAAAACTCTCCCAGTAAGTGTCTTCGTAAATGGATCAGCTAAATTGTCCTCTGACACAATCTTGCACACCATGACATGCCCGCCCTCAACGAAGTCCTTTATCACATGATACTTCCGATCAATATGCTTACTCTTCTTGTGAAATCTTGGTTCCTTAGCATTAGCTACCGCCGCACTGTTATCACAGTACAGTGATACCGCTTTATCCATACCAGGAACTACCTCAAGATCCCCAAGGAACTTGCGGAGCCACACTGCTTCTTTCGAAGCATCACTACTCGGCCTCCATCGTTGAATCCGAAGTGCAATCTTGTTTCGCACTTCTCCAACTGATGGCACCGCCACCCAGAGTAAACACAAACCCCAAAGTCTATTTCCTAGAATCCAGACAGGATTGAAAATCCAAATCAGTGTATCCTAGAGGAGTCAAGTCCTCACCCGAATGCACAAGCATATACCCTCTAGTCCTTCTCAGGTACTTAAAAATATGCTTTACCGCAACCCAATGGTTCGATCCTGGATCCGCCTGAAATCGACTTACAATCCCGACCGCATAGCTAATATCTGGCCGTGTGCAAAGCATGGCATACATGAGTCTACCCACTGCTGAAGCATAAGGCACCTTCTTCATGTATTCTCTTTCTTCATAAGACTTTGGAGAGTCTTTCTTAGAAAGAGTAATTCTAGACCTAGATGGTTGCCCACCTTTCTTGGAATCCTGCATTGCAAACCTCCTGAGAATTTCATCTATGTAGCTGGCCTGAGACAAAGCTATTATTTTGTTCTTCCTATCCCGAAAGATCTGGATACCGAGAACAAAATTAGCCTCACCTAAGTCCTTCATGTCAAACTGCTTGGTCAACCATAATTTGACCGATGACAACGCCCCAACGTCATTGCCAATTAGCAGAATGTCATCTACATAGAGCAGTAGAAAAACCACCTTCCCATCCTTAATGTGTTTGTAAACACATGGTTCATCCACATTTTGTGAGAACCCATAAGTCTTGATCACTTGATCAAATCTTATGTTCCTAGAATGAGAAGCCTGCTTAAGTCCATAAATAGACTTTAGCAGCTTACAAACCTTACCCTCTTGACCCGCGACCTTGAACCTGTCTGGTTGTTCCATATAAATGGACTCATCAAGATAGCCATTCAGAAAAGCCGTCTTGACATCCATTTGCCAAATCTCGTAATCGAAAGCGGCAGCTATGGACTAGAGAATCCGGATGGACTTAAGCATGGCTACAGGCAAAAAGGTTTCCTCATAATCGATTCCTTCCTTTTGCGTATAACCCTTAGCTACCAGTCTAGCCTTAAAGGTTTTGACCTTTCCATCCACTCCTCTTTTCCTCTTGTAGATCCACTTACGCCCTATGGGTTTTACCCCTTCGGGAAGATCCACAAGCTCCCAGACCCGATTAGTCTCCATAGACTTCATCTCTATGTTCATGGCCTCTGTCCAGAGTTTTGAATCAACATCCTTCATAGCTTCTGCGTAACTATAAGGATCCCTGTCATGTTCATCTGGTTCAGCCAAAAAGAGCTCCCCATTGAACATATACCTTTTAGGTTGACGCCCGATCCTCCCACTACGCCGAAGCCCCTGAGGTTGTTGTTTAGGTTTGTTTGGTTTTTTTACACCGATCGGAATGGTTTCATTCGGAGCCTCCGGAGTGAACAAATCACCCCTTAACTCCTCAAGTACCACTTTGCTTCGAGCTTTAAAGTCGTCCATGTAACTCTTCTCAAGGAAAGTTGCATTAGTTGAAACCACGACTTTATTTTCCTTAGGGTTATAAAAATAACCCCCTTTAGTCCCTTTTGGATATCCTACAAACACGCAAACTTCCGAACGTGCTTCCAACTTATTCGGATATCCCCATATGCGAATATGGTTTAAAGATATCTTCCGTCTTGTCCACAACTCGTGAGGAGTTTTAGGGACCGATTTTGAAGGCACATTGTTCAAAAGATAACATGCGGTTTGTAGTGCATATCCCCAAAAGGATAAAGACAATGATGAATAACTCATCATGGACCGAATCATGTCCAACAAAGTCCTATTCCTTCTCTCCGCTACGCCATTCTGCTGCGGAGTGCCCGGCACAGTTAAATGGGATAAAATCCCATTCTCTAACAAGTGTCCTAAGAACTCATCAGAAAGGTATTCCCCACCTCGATCAGATCGAAGTGCCTTTATGGGTCTACCCAATTGCTTTTCCACTTCAGCCCGAAACTCCCTGAACTTATCATAAGTTTCGCTTTTGTGGTGCATTAGGTACACATACCCATATCTTGAGTAATCGTCAATAAAAGTGACGAAGTACTCATACCCTCCTCGTGCCCGGATGTTCATCGGTCCGCAAACATCACTATGCATAAGTTCTAGAACCCCTTCGGCCCTATTGCCCTTAGACCTGTATGGTCTTTTGGTCATTTTACCCTCCAAACAAGATTCACATCGAGGTATAGATTCCACCTTTAAGTGACTTAAAGGTCCATCCCTTACCAACCTTTGAATCCTATTCAGGTTAATATGACCAAGGCGCAAATGCCAAAGATAAGTCTTATTAGAGTGAGAAGTTTTAAGTCTTTTTGAGTTATTATCATTTATCTCAACATTAAGCAATAAGTCCATCTTAGGTTTGATAAAATATAGATTATTTTGCATCCATCTAGAACAGATAAATGATTTATTTTTACGAATCACCACTTTTTCATTAAAAGATACCACGTAGGAGTCTTTAAATAAAGAAGATACAGAAATTAAATTCCTTTTAAATTTAGGAACATAAAAACAATCTCGCAAAATTAAATTCCTATAATTATCAAAATAAAGATGGACATCTCCCACTGCTTCCGCTGAGACCAAGGATCCATTGCCCATCCGAAGCGTTAAGTCTTCACGAAGTAGACTTCTCGTTTCTTTGAATCCCTGCAGAGAAACACAAACATGATTAGTTGCATCAGAATCTATGACCCAGATGTCACTGGATTCCTCAACCAAATAAGTTTCTAAATATAGAAGATCACACCTACCTCCCTTGGAAAGGAAATCCTTGCAATGCTTCTTTATATGCCCGACCTTTCCACAGAAGAAGCACTTAAGCTTCTTTGGGTTCTTCTTCTTCTTCTTCTTCTTCTTGCTCTTGGTTGCAGGAGGAATAGAAGACTTCCCACTCTTGGCCCGTTGCTTCTTTCCATTCCCAGAGTTAGGATTGGAACCAGAAGCAGCTACCAAATTGGCCTCACCACCAGCAGGAGACTCCCTGATCAGCAGTTCAAACTCCTGTAACTGTTTCATCAGTTCTGTCAAGGTCATATCCTGTCAATTGCTTAAATTAAAAGTAGCTCTAAACGGAATAAATTCCTTAGACTGAGTCTCAAAGACCATAGTCATCTGAGTTTCAGCATCGATGTCGGCTCCATTGGTTTGAGCCTCAGCGAGGTAACCCATGACCAACATCATGTGCTCCTTTACAGATGTCCCCGGTCTCCGTCTATAGTTTTAGAGTTTCCGAAGCGCCCCTTGCTGCTTCGTTATAGCCTGGCCTTCCGAACATATCCTCAAGATTATCCAAGATCTGCTTCGCAGTCTCATAATCCTGATGTTGAGCCTGCAGCACGTTGTTCATGCTGGCCATAACATAGCAGCGGACCTGATCATTAGCATCTTTCCAGCGGTCGTACGCTTGGAATTGCTCATTACTTGAGTCTCCCGTAGGCTCGAGAGGACAAGGAGTTGTCAGAACATATTTCAGTTTCTCAAAGGAAAGGACGATGTCCAGGTTCCGTTTTCAATCATTATAGTTCTCACCGGTTAATTGGTTTTTGTCAAGTATTGATGATAAAGCATTTTTAGACATTTTTAATATACAATAAAGAATCATATACCAAACATAAGCAAACATAAATAATAATTTAGTAAGATAACACAATCATGTAAAATAATACAAATGCGTTTATGTGTCAAAACCTTGAAAATATCACAACCTTACAACGATAATTCCCAACTCAGAATTCAACAAGCTCCTAGGGGAGTCATGCCAAATTCAATCAGGAACACGGATCCCCTCCTGATTAATATATGCCATCCAGGACCCGTATGATCCAGCATATACTAATAATCATTTCTTTGGCCATTAATTTTATTAACAGAGCTCCTAGGGGAGATTAATAATAAAATCAACGTGAGTGTATAACCACCGTTTCAATATTTTATCCATGATTTATAATCACCACCTAGGGGTGTGCAACCATAAATCATACTAAAATACCTTATCCTTTCAGAGATCCAATCTAGTACATGATAGAAATCCTTTCCTAGGGGTTGGGACCACCATGTTCTTCCTATGGACCAACGATGGAGGCCTTAGGTCCTCTCTTTGAAAACCTTCTCCCACTCAATCTTTTTGAAGTCAAGGTTTTATTTTAAAATTATGCATGAATAATTTTAATATGAGCGGCACTCCCTATTCTATATGACATGTTATCAATATACATGGTAAATCATATTATAATGCAGACAAGCAAAGCAATCAAGCAAAGCTACAAGCAAAATAATAATAACCGTAATATTATGGTTCCACCCTTGAGAATAAAAAAAAATAAGATTACAAGAGAATAATCGAGACATTATTCGATTCTTCATCCTTGAATCCTCAAGCTGTATCCTTCTTCATGTAATATCCATCTTCAAGTCTTCAATCCCGTATGAATCGAATACTTCATATTTTCGGTCATATCCAAATTTAATGTTTCTCAGAATCGTCCCAAAAATAAAATTAAAATTGCACTGAAAAAATTGCACCTTTTTTAGACACCCGGTAGCTCTCGGTCGGTAGGCCGATCTGGGTGATCGGCTTGCCAGTCTTGCTCCTTCGGCCTGCCGATCTATGCAAATTTGGCCTGTCGAACTGAAACTTCGGTCTACTGGCAGAGCACCAAATTTTATACCCCACTGTCGGCCTGCTGGATCACACGTCTGGCTGTCGATCTGTGACCTTTGGCCTGCCGAACTGTGAGGTTCGGCATGCCGATCGAACAGAAAACCCTCAATCCAGAAAATACAATTTTAATGCAATTCATCAATTTTATTTTTAACAATTCAAAAACATAAAATTAGAGACTCAGGAAATACCTGGAGGCGCCATCATCAATCTTCAAGATCCGACTTCTCGATCCGTCTTCTCCGGATAATTATTTAATTACAAATTCTTACAAATTAAAAATTAAATAATAATTCCTAGACGGAGATGATAGTCCGCCAACTAATTACATGAAAAACCTAGATACACATTCTAACCTCTAAGGAACCATAACCGGTATTAATTAATTAATAAATAATTATCATCAATCTTCAAGATCCGACTTCTCGATCCATCTTCTCCGGATAATTGTTTAATTACAAATTCTTACAAATTAAAAATTAAATAACAATTCCTAGACGGAGATGATAGTCCGCCAACTAATTACATGAAAAACATAGATACACATTCTAACCTCTAAGGAACCATAACCGGTATTAATTAATTAATAAATAATTAAACAACAATTTAATCAACCATAATTAATTAATAAACATTCACCACATAATCCATGACAACATATATATTATACAGAAACCTAGAGTGCCATCTCTCTATAAAATTCAATTCAAGCATAGGAGAGATTAAGATCACAAAATTTATGCATATGACATGATCACAAACTTACAAATTTATGTAAAAACCTCGGCTCTGATACCAATTGTTGGAAACAAAGTGCGCAGTAGAATTTTTAAAAATTTTTCATCAGAGTAATTTTCAAAAACACAAGTTTGACATGTTATATGTATAAATTAAACAGATCTTACTAACCTCAGTGTGCCGAAGAACCTCCGCAACCTGTGTAGAGAAGTAACGTTCCAGAAGAGCCTCAACCAACTGGTCTTCTTTGCTATTCTCTATCCACAACCGGAGTGAGTGTGGGCTCACATGTATAGCTCTTCCACCGGTGACTCTCCTTCCAACCAACAGAGAGAACCCAAAGCTAGTGCTTGTGATTTGTGAACAAAAGCTCTCAGGGAGTTTTTAGATGCTCACTAGAAGAGTATCACTCTTAATCTCTCAAATTGATATGAGTAAATCATGAGACTCACTCCCTTTTTATACCTATTGGTCCTGGGGTCAGTCCATATCAGATTAGGTCTAAAATACTCAAAACAGAATCAAGTTCGGATCAATATCTGATAAGATCCGCGTGAAAATGCGTAATCTTATCTCCGCTGATCGGCAGGCCGATCAGGCCAGTTCGGCAGGCCGAACATGTCATCCGGTAGGCCGAACTACCGAGAAAAAATCTCCGTGAATCTTTTATTTTCCACCCAAGATTCTAAAGGATAAAGTCTCAGTTTTGATTCAAATAACCCAATATTGAAGTTATCTGATCAAAACAAACTTTATCAAGATAATCTCTAAGAAAATAAATCAATTCACAATAATTCTACAAGTTTATCTTGTTCTATTTTGTCCAAAATTAAAACAACCGATAAACAGACAAGAATTATCTGATCGCAATAATTCAACAAGTTTATCTTAAACTAATTTCTTACAAAATTAATTCAACCGATAAACAGACATGAATTATTTGATTCTTATAAATTTTAAACCAATCTGATAAATCCGACATAAGTCACCAATTATTGGAAAAGCACGCCGTGTCGTTACAGGATTTTGTGAGCTAGCAAAGGGGACCAAAATGGACCTATAAAGTTCAAGCTCATGATAATTATGAAACCCAATATCCCAGATATACATTTCACAATTATCAACTCCAACGCTACTCCACTAAAAGCTTGGAGCTGCACTCTCGAACTTCATAGAATTACGAAGCTCGTGTAGCTAAGTCTCCACGACATATCACAGTGTATCGTATCCCCATATGATCATCCATAATCGGCTTAAGGACAAGTTCTGTCTTACCTTCTCGATTATTTTTATCTTACGTTCCATTGTCTCACCATTAGAAAACTTACCATCCAAAGATAGTATACCATTCGGTTGCACCTACGTATCCAAATGGTTGAGCGCTCCAGTTTTCCAATTACAGGACAACGCATATAAGAGGATATCATTACTCCTAAAGAGGAGCTATGGATTTCATATCTATGAATAACAAGTCTACGCTATCAAGAGTCATGCCTCCAATGTACCGGCATGCATACCACTATAGAGATGTGGGAGTCACCCATTGGTACTTTAAAAGACACAAGTCGAGACAACAGGCCCACTATTCATCTCAGGATTAAGATACAATACAAATGACTGTCTAAAGTGAATCGATTTGCCAGGACAGAATTATTAATCCAAATCAATTCACTTTATGTCCCGATCCAACACGTCGTCACCTATGACAACGCGCCAATGTTTCTATTCACGGAGTCCAACTCCAATCGTCAAGACAAACCATCTCCCAAAAGGGATATAGACAACATAACAATCTTTACATGAATAAAGCGCCCAACTTTATTCCCTCGATTGCGGATCATGTGTTTTAGACCATCACCTGAAGAATCATGTCTACCGCATAATCATCCCATCATATGCCCAATTCTTAAGGTTTAGACTGACAGTCTTAGACTACTGTTTGCTTATCATACATTCAACAAATATGAACGTAAAGAGGACAAGATTTTGCGTATATAAAAGAATAAATTCTTTGTTGATAAAAATGTCTCCAAAAATGTATTACATTTTTACTCCTTAGGGCATACATGTCTAACAGTCAGGTCCATGATGAGTTATTCATCATTACCTTTATCCTTTTGGAGATATGCACTACTAACTACATGTTATCTTTTGAACAATGTGCCTTCAAAATCGGTCCCTAAAACTCCTCACGAGTTGTGGGCAAGAAGGAAGATATCCTTAAACCATATTTGCATATGGGGATGTCCGGCTCATGTCCTGTTTAAGGATCCGTATAAGTTGGAAGCACGTTCAAAAGTTTAAGTGTTTGTAGGATATACAAAAGGGACTAAAGGGGGTTATTTTTATAACTCGAAGGAAAATAAAGTCGTTGTTTCTGCTAATGTAACTTTCCTTGAGGAGAGTTACATGGACGACTTTAAACCTCGAAGCAAAGTGGTGCTTGAGGAGTTAAGGAGTGATCAAATCACTTTGGAGGTTCCGAATGAAACCGTTTCGATCAGTGTAGAAAAACCAAACAAACTTGAACAACAATCTTAGGGGCTTCGACGTAGTAGGAGGATTGGGCGTCAACCTGAGAGGTATATGTTCAATGAGGAGGTCTTCTTGGCTGAACCGGATGAACATGATAGGGATACTTATACTTATGTAGAAGCTATGGAGGATGTTGATTCAAAACTCTGGACAGAGGCCAAGAACATAGAGATGAAGTCTATGGAGACTAATAAGGTCTGGGAGCTTTTGGATCTTCCCGAAGGGGTAAAACCCATAGGGTGTAAGTGGATCTATAAGAGGAAAAGAGGAGTGGATGAAAAGGTCAAAACCTTTAAGGCTAGACTAGTACCTAAGGCATATACGCAAAAGGAAGGAATTGATTATGAGGAAACCTTTTGGCCTGTAGCCATGCTTAAGTCCATCCAGATTCTCTTATCCATAGCTGCCTCTCTTGACTACGAGATTTGGCAGATGGATGTCGAGACGACTTTTCTAAATGGCTATCTTGATGAGTCCATTTATATGGAACAGCCAGACGTGTTCAAGATCATGGGTCAAGAGGGTAAGGTTTGTAAGCTGCTAAAGTCAATTTATGGACTTAAGTAGGCTTCTCGTTCTTAGAAGATAAGATTTGATCAGGTGATCAAGATTTATGGGTTCTCACAAAATATGGATGAGACATGTGTTTACAAACACATTAAGGATGGGAAGGTGGTTTTTCTACTGCTCTATGTAGATGACATTCTGCTAATTTGCAATGATGTTGGTGCATTGTCATCGGTCAAATTATGGTTGACCAAGTAGTTTGACATGAAGGACTTGGATGAGGCTAATTTTGTTCTCTATATCTAGATCTTTCGGGATATGAAGAACAAAATGATAGCTTTGTCATAGGCTGGCTACATAGATAAAATTCTCAGGAGGTTTGCAATGTAGGATTCCAAGAAAGATAGGCAACCATCTAGGTCTGGAATTACTCTTTCTAAAAAGACTCCCCAAAGTCTTATGAAGAAAGAGAATACATGAAGAAGGTGCCTTATGCTTCGACAGTGGGTAGTCTCATGTATGCCATGCTTTGCACACGACTGGATATAAGTTATGCGGTCGGGATTGTAAGTTGATTTCAAGCAGATCCAGGACCGAACCACTGGGTTACGATAAAGCATATTTTCAAGTACCTAAGAAGGACTCGAGGGTATATGCTTGTATATTTGGGTGAGGACCTGACTCCTCTAGGATATACTGACTTGAATTTTCAATCCTGTTTGGATTCTAGGAAATCGATTTTGGGTTTTGTGTTCACTTTGGGCAGCGGTGCCATTAGTTGGAGAAGTGCGAAGCAAGATTGCACTTCAGATTCAACGATGGAGGCCGAGTATGTGGCAGCTAGTGATGCTTCGAAAGAAGCAGTGTGGCTCCGTAAGTTCCTTGGGGATCTTGAGGTAGTTCTTAGTATGGATATGGCGGTATCACTGTACTGTGATAACAGTGCGGTGGTAGCTAATGCTAAGGAACCAAGATTTCACAAGAAGAGTAAGCATATTGATTGTAAGTATCATGTGATAAAGGACTTCATTGAGAGCGGGCATGTCACGGTGTGCAAGATCGCGTCAGAGGACAATTTAGCTAATCCATTTACAAAGACACTTACTGGGAGAGTCTTCGAAAGGCATGTGGAAGCAATGGGGATGCGAGATTTGCTGCATTTACTCACTTAGTGCAAGTAGGAGATTGTTACATATGTTTGCCCTAAGGAGTAAAAGTGTAATACATTTTTAGAGACATTTTTATCAATAAAGAATTTATTCATTTATATATACCAAATCTTGTCCTCTTTACGTTCATATTTGTTAAATGTATGTTAAGCAAACAGTAGTCTAAGACTATCGGTCTAAACCATAAGAAATGGGCATATGATGGATTGATTATGCGGAAGAAACGATTCTGAAGGTGACGGTCTAAAACATATGATCCGCAATCGTGGCAATAAAGTTGGGCGCTTTATTCATGCCTAGATCATTATGTTGTCTATATCCCTATTGGGAGATGGTTTGTCTTGACCATCAGAGTTGGACTCTGTGAATAGAAACATTGGCACGTTGTCATAGGTGATGATGTGTTAGATCGGGACACAAAGTGAATTGATTTGGATTAATAATTCTGTCTTGGCAAATTGATTCACTTTAGATAATCATTTGTATTGTATCTTAATCCTAAGATGGATATTGGGATTGTCTCGACTTGTATCTTTTGATGTACCAAAGGGTGACTCCCACATCTCAATAGTGGTATGCATGCCGGTACATTGGAGGCATGACTCTTGATAGCGTAGACTTGTTATTCATAGATATGGAATCCATAGTTCCTCTTTAGGAGTAATGATATCCTCTTATATGCGTTATCCTGTAATTGGAAAACTAGAGCACTCAACCATTTGGATACATAGGTGTAACTGAATGGTATACTATCTTTGGATGGTAAGTTTTCTAATGGTGAGATAATAGAACGTAAGATAAAAATAATCGGGAAGGTAAGACAGAAATTGTCCTTAACCTGATTATGGATTATCATATGGGGATACGATACACTATGATATGTCATAGAGACTTAGCTATACGGGCTTCGTAATTCTATAAAGTTCGAGAGTGTAGCTCCAAGCTCTTAGTGGAGTAGCGTTGGAGTTGATAATTGTGAAATGTATATCTGGGGTATTGAGTTTCATAATTATCGAGAGCTTGAACTTTATAGGTCCATTTTGGTCCCCTTTGCTAGCTCACAAAATCCTGTAATGATATGGCGTGCTTTTTCAATAATTGGTGACTTATGTCGGATTTATCGGATTGGTTTAAAATTTGAAAGAATCAAATAATTCATGTCTGTTATTGGTTGAATTAATTTTGTAATAAAATTAATTTAAGATAAACTTGTTGAATTATTGGGATCGGATAGTTCTTGTATGTTTATCGGTTGATTTAATTGGATAAATTAGATCAAGATAAACTTGTAGAATTATTGTGAATTTATTTATTTTCTTAGAGATTATCTTGATAAAGTTTGTTTTGATCAGATAACTTCTCTATTGGGTTATTTGAATCAAAATTGAGACTTTATCCTATAGAATCTCGGGTGGAAATAAAAGATTCGTGGAGATATTTACGTGGTAGTTTGGCCTGCCGATGGGGCCTGTTCGGCTTGCCGATCAGCGAGAGATAAGATTACGTGTTTTCACGCAGATCTTATCAGATATTGATTCGAACTTGATTTTGTTTTGAGTTTTTGAGACTTTATCTGATAAGGACTGACCCCAAGACCAATCGCTATATAAAGGGAGTAAGTCTCATGAGTTACTCAGATCAATTGAAAGATTAAGAGTGATACTCTTTTGGTGAGCATCTGAAAACTCCTTGAGAGCTTTTGTTCACAAATCACGAACACTAGCTTTGGGTTCTCTTGATTGGTTGGAAGGAGAGTCACTGGTGGAAGTGCTGTACATGTGAGCCCACATTCACTCTGATTGCAGATAGAGAATAGCAAAGAAGACCAGTTGGTTGAGGCTCTTTTGGAACGTTACTTCTCTTCGCGGGTTGTGGAGGTTCTTTGGCACATAAAGGTTAGTAAGATCTGTTTAATTTATACATATAGCATGTCAAACTTGTGTTTTGAAAAAATACTCTAATGTTAAACTTTTTAAAATTCCCGCTGCGCACCTCACACTGTTTTTTCCAACACCTCCAACATACGGGCATGCATACCACTATTAAGATGTTGGTATCACCTTTTGGTATATCAAAAGACACAAGTCAAGGCAACAGGCCCATTATTCATCTTAGGATTAAGATACAATATAAATAATTGTCTAAAGTAAATCGATTTGCCGAGATAGAATTAGTAATCTAAATCTATTCACTTTATATCCCGATCCAGCATATTGTCACCTATGACAACGTGCCAATGTTTCTATTCACGGAGTCTGCCTCCGATGGCCAAGGCAAACCATCTCCCAATTGGGATATAAATAACATAACAATCTTTTTATAAATAAAGCGCCCAACTTTATTCCCTCGATTGTGGATTTTTTGATTTAGACCATCACCTTAAGAATCGTGTCTTCTGCATAATCTGTCCATCATATGCCCAATTCTTAAAGTTTAGACCGTCAGTCTCTGACTATTGTTTGCTTAACATACATTGAACAAATATAAACGTAAAGAGGACAAGATTTGGTATATAAACAATAAATAAATTCTTTATTGATAAAAGTGTCTCCAAAAACTTATTACATTTTTACTTCTTAGGGCATACATGTCTAACAATCTCTCACTTGTACTAAGTGAGTAAATATGACAAATCTCGCATCCCCATAGCTTCCACATGCCTCTCGAAGACTCTCCCAGTATGTGTCTCGTAAATTAATCAGCTAAATTGTCCTCTGACGCGATCTTCTACACCGTGACATGTCTGCCCTCAACGAAGTCCTTTATCACATGATACTTTCGATCAATATGCTTACTCTTCTTATGAAATCTTGGTCCCTTAGCATTAACTACAGTCGCACTGTTATCACAGTACAATGATACCACCTTATCCATACCAGGAACTACCTCAAGATCCCCAAGGAACTTGCGGAGCCACACTCCTTCTTTCGAAGCATCACTAGCAGCCACATACTCAGCCAACTGATGGCACCGCCGCCCAAAGTAAACACAAAACCTGAAGTCAATTTCCTAGAATCCAGACAAGATTGAAAATCTGAGTCAATATATCCTAGAGGAGTCAAGTCCTCACTTGAATATACAAGCATATACCCTCGAGTCCTTCTCAGGTACTTGAAAATATGTTTTACCGCAACCCAATGGTTTGGTCTTGGATCCGCCTGAAATCGACTTACAGTCCCAACCATATAACTAATATCCGGTTGTGTGCAAAGCATGGCATCAATGAGACTACCCATTGCCGAAGCATAAGGCACTTTCTTCATATATTCTCTTTCTTCCTCAGACTTTGGAGAGTATTTCTTTGAAATAGTAATTTTAGACCTAGATGGTTGCCCGCCTTTCTTAGAATCTTGTATTGCAAACCTCCTGAGAATTTTATCTATGTAGCTGGCCTGGAACAAAGTTATTATTTTGTTCTTCCTATCCCGAAAGATTTGGATACCAAGAACAAAATTAGCCTCACCCAAGTTCTTCATGTCAAACTACTTAGTTAATCATAATTTGACCGATGACAATGCCCCAATGTCATTGACAATTCGTAGAATGTCACCTATACACAACAATAGAAAAACCACATTCCCATCCTTAATGTGTTTGTAAACATATGGCTCATCCACGTTTTGTGAGAACCCATAAGTCTTGACCACCTGATCAAATCTTATGTTCTAAGAACGAGAAGCCTGCTTAAGTCCATAAATTGACTTTAGCAGCTTACAAACCTTACCCTCTTGACCCTTGACCTTGAACCCGTCTGGTTGTGCCATATAAATGGACTCATCAAGATAGCCATTCAGAAAAGCAATCTTGACATCCATCTGCCAAATCTCATAGTTGAGAGCGGCAGCTATAGACAAGAAAATCCAGATGAACTTAAGCATGGCTACCGGTGAAAAGGTTTCCGCATAATCGATTCCTTCCTCTTGCGTATAACCCTCAGCTATCAGTCAAGCCTTAAAGGTTTCGACCTTTCCATCCACTCCTCTTTTCCTCTTGTAGATCCACTTACACCTTATGGGTTTTACCCCGTCGAGAAGATCCACAAGCTCCCAGACCTGATTAGTCTCCATAGACTTCATCTTAATGTTCATGGCCTCTGTCTAGAGTTTTGAATCAACATCCTCCATAGCTTCTGTGTAAGTATAAGGATCCTTGTCATGTTGATCCGGTTCAGCCAAAAAGACGTCCCCATTGAACATATACCTCTTAGGTTGACGCCCAATCCTCCCACTGCACCGAAGCCCCTCGGGTTGTTGTTCAGGTTTGTTTAGTTTTTTTACACTTATCAGAACAGTTTCATTTGTAACCTTTGGAGAGATTGGATCACTCCTTAACTCCTCAATCACCAATTTGCTTTGAGGTTTAAAGTCGTCCATGTAACTCTCCGCAAGGAAAGTTGCATTAGTTGAAACCACGACTTTATTTCCTTTAGGTTATAGAAATAACCCCCTTTAGTCCCTTTTGGATATTCTACAAACATGCAAACTTTCGATCGTGCTTCCAACTTATTCGGATCCTTAAACGGGACATGAGCCTGACATCCCCATATGCGAATGTGGTTTAAGCATGTCTTCCTACCTGTCCACAACTCATGAGGAGTTTTAGGGACCGATTTTGAAGGCACATTGTTCAAAAGATAACATGCAGTTTGTAGTGCATATCCCCAAAAGGATGAAGGTAATGATGAATAACTCATCATGGACCTGATCATGTCCAATAAAGCCCTATTTCTTCTCTCCACTATGCCATTCTACTACGGAGTGGCCAGCGCAGTAAAATGGGATTAAATCCCATTCTCTAATAAGTGTCTTAAGAACTCATCAGAAAGGTATTCCCCACCTCGATTGGATCGAGGTGCCTTTATGGGTCTACCCAATTGCTTTTCCACTTCAACCTGAAACTCCCTGATCTTGTCAAAAGTTTCACTTTTGTGGTGCATCAGGTACACATACCCATATTTTGAGTAATCGTCAATAAAAGTGACGAAGTACTCATACTCCTCTCGTGTCTGGATGTTCATCGGTCCGCAAACATTACTATGCACAAGTTCTAGAACCCCTTCGGCCCTATTACCCTTAGACCCAAAGGGTCATTCGGTCATTTTACCCTCCAAACAAGATTCACATTGAGGTATAGATTCCACTTTTAAATGACTTAAAGGTCCGTCCCTTACCAACCTTTGAATCCTATTCAGGTTAATGTGACCAAGGCGCAAATGCCCAAGATAAGTCTTATTAGAGTGACAAGTTTTAAGTCTTTTAGAGTTATTATCATTCATCTCAACATTAAGCAATAAGTCCATCTTAGGTTTGATAAAATATAGATTATTTTGCATCTATCCAAAATAGATAAAAGATTTGCTTTTATGAATCACCACTTTATCATTAAAAAAAACCAAATAGGAGTCTTCAAATAAACAAGCTACAGAAATGAAATTCCTTATAAATTTAGGAACATAAAAACAATCTTGCAAAAATAAATTCCTATAATTATCAAAATAAAGATGAACGTCTCCCACTGCTTCCGCTGAGACCAAGGATCTATCGCCCATTCAAAGCGTGAAGTCTTCATGTAGTAGACTTCTTGTTTCTTTGAACCCCTATAGAGGAACACAAACATGATTAGTTGCACCAAAATCTATAACCCAAATGTCCCTATATTCCTAAACTAAACAAGTTTCCAAATACAGAAGATCACACATACCTCCTTTGGAAAGAAAGTCCCTGCAATACTTCTTGATGTGCCCGACCTTCCCACAAAGAAGCACTTAAGGTTCTTCGGGTTCTTCTTCTTCTTCTTCTTGCTCTTACTGCTAGCAGGAATAGAAGACTTACCATTCTTGGCATGTTGCTTGTTTCCATTCCCAGAGTTGTGATTGGAATCAGAAGCAGCCACCAAATTGGCCTCTCCACCTACAAGAGACTCCTTGATCAGCAACTCGAACTCCTATAACTGTTTCATTAATTCTGTCAAGATCATATCCCGTCTATTGCTTAAATTAAATGTAGCTCTAAATGGAATAAATTCCTTTGATAGAGTCTCAAAGACAATAGTCATCTGAGTTTTAGCATCGATGTCAGCTCCATTGGTTTGAGCCTCAACGAGGTAACCCATGACCAACATCATGTGCTCCTTTACAGACGTCCCCAGCCTCTATTTATAGTTAAGAAGTTTTCAAAGCACCCCTTGCCACTTTGGTATGGCTTAGCCTCCAAACATGTCTACAAGATTATCCAAGATCTGCTTCACAGTCTCATAATCCAGATGTTGAGCCTACAACACGTTATTCATGCTAGCCATAACATTGCAGCGAGCCTGATCATTAGCATCTTTCCAGCGACCATACGCTTGGAATTGCTCATTAGTTGAGTCTCCTGTAGGCTTGGGAGGACAAGGGGTTGTCAGTACATATTTCAGTTTCTCAAAGGAAAGGACGATATCCAAGTTTTGTTTCCAATCATTATAATTCTCTCCGATTTATAAGTTTTTGTTAAGTATAGAGGATAAAGCATTTTTAGACATTTTTAATCTACAATAAAGAATCATATACCAAACATAAGCAAACATATAATAATAATTTAGTAAGATAACACAATCATGTAAAAAATACAAATGCGTTTATGTGTCAAAACTTTAAAAATATTACAACCTTACAATGATAATTCCCAACTCAAAATTCAACAAGCTCCTAGGAGAGTCATGCCAAATACAATCAGGAACACGGATCCCTTCCTAATTAATATATGCCATCCAGGACCCGTATGATCAAACATATATTAATAATCGTTTCTTTGGCCATTAATTTTATGAACAGAGCTCCTAGGAGAGGTTAATAATAAAATTAATGTGAGTGTATAACCATCGTTTAAATATTTTATCCATGATTTATAATCACCAAGTAGGGGTGTGCAACTATAAATCATGCTAAAAATACCTTATCCTATTAGAGATCCAATCTGTTACATGGTAGAAATCCCTACCTAGGGGTCAAGACCACTATGTTCTGCCTATGGACCAATGTGTTGGAAAAAACAATGTGAGGTGCGCAGCGGGAATTTTAAAAATTTTAACATCAGAGTATTTTTTCAAAACACAAGTTTGACATGCTATATGTGTAAATTAAACAGATCTTACTA
Organism: Artocarpus heterophyllus; assembly: GCA_025403435.1. NCBI lineage: Eukaryota > Viridiplantae > Streptophyta > Magnoliopsida > Rosales > Moraceae > Artocarpus > Artocarpus heterophyllus. Next base: position 32,941,556 of record CM046354.1, on the reverse strand, counting down.
ACCTTTGTGTGTCGAAAAAACTCCGCAACCCGTGAAGAGAAGTAACATTCCAGAAGAGCCTCAATCAACTGGTCTTCTTTGCTATTCTCTATCCACGATCGGAGTGAGTGTGGGCTCACACGTACAGCTCTTCCATCGGTGACTCTCCTTCCAACCAATTGAGAGACCCCAAAGCTAGTGTTCGTGATTTGTGAACAAAAGCTCTTAGGGAGTTTTTAGATGCTCACTAGAAGAGTATCCCTCTTAATCTCTCAATTGATCTGAGTAACTCATGAGACTTACTCCCTTTATATAGTGATTGGTCCTGGGGTCAGTCCTTATCAAATTAGGTCTCAAAAACTCGAAACAGAATCAAGTTCGGATCAATATCTGATAAGATCTATGTAAAAATGCATAATCTTATCTCTCGCTGATCGGCAGGCCAAATAGGCCCCATCGGCAGGCCAAACACGTAGATCGGTAGGTCGAACTGCTGCGTAAATATCTCTACGAATCTTTTATTTTCCACCTGAGATTCTATAGGTTAAAGTCTCAGTTTTGATTCAAATAACCCAATAGAGAAGTTATCTGAACAAAACAAACTTTATCAAGGTAATCTCTAAGAAAATAAATCAATTCACAATAATTCTACAAGTTTATCTTGATCTAATTTATCCAATTAAATCAACCGATAAAGAGGCAAGAACTATCTGATCCCAATAATTCAACAAGTTTGATCCCAATAATTCAACAAGTTTATCTTAAATTAATTTTATTACAAAATTAATTCAACCAATAAACAGACATGAATTATTTGATTCTTTCAAATTTTAAACCAATCCGATAAATCTGACATAAGTCACCAATTATTGAAAAAGCACACCGTATCGTTACAGGATTTTGTGAGCTAGCAAAGGGGACCAAAATGGACCTATAAAGTTTAAGCTCTCGATAATTATGAAACCCAATATCCTAGATATACATTTCTCAATTATCAACTCCAACGCTATTCCATTAAAAGCTTGGAGCTGCACTCTCAAACTTTATAGAATTACAAAGCCCGTATAGCTAAGTCTCCATGATATATCATAGTGTATCGTATCCCCATATGTTAATCCATAATTAGCTTAAGGACAAGTTCTGTCTTACCTTCCCGATTATTTTTATCTTACGTTCCATTATCTCACCATTAGAAAACTTACCATCCAAAGATAGTATACCATACGATTACACCTATGTATCTAAATGGTTGAGCGCTCCAATTTTTCAATTACAGGATAACGCATATAAGATGATATCATTACTCCTAACGAGGAGCTATGGATTCCATATCTATGAATAACAAGTCTGCACTATCAAGAGTCATGCCTCCAACATACTGGCATGCATACCACTATTGAGATGTGGGAGTCACCCTTTGGTACATCAAAAGACACAAGTCGAGACAACGGGCCCACTATCCATCTCAGGATTAAGATATAATACAAATGATTGTCTAAAGTGAATCGATTTGCCAAGACAGAATTATTAATCCAAATCAATTCACTTTGTGTCCCGATCCAACACATCGTCACCTATGACAACATGCCAATGTTTCTATTCATGGAGTCCAACTCCGATGGTCAAGACAAACCATCTCCCAATAGGGATATAGACAACATAACAATCTTTGCATGAATAAAGTGCCCAACTTTATTCCCTCGATTGTGGATCATATGTTTTAGACCGTCACCTTAAGAATCGTGTCTTCCGCATAATCAGTCCATCATATGCCCAATTCTTAAAGGTTTAGACCGACAGTCTCAGACTATTGTTTGCTTAACATACATTCAACAAATATGGATGTAAAGAGGACAAGATTTGGTATACATAAATGAATAAGTTCTTTATTGATAAAAATGTCTCTAAAAACGTATTACATTTTTACTCCTTAGGGCAAACATATGTAACAATCTCCCACTTGCACTAAGTGAGTAAATACAGCAAATCTTGGATCCCCATAGCTTCCACATGCCTCTCGAAGACTCTCCCAGTAAGTGTCTTTGTAAATGGATTAGCTAAATTGTCCTCTGACGCGATCTTGCACACCGTGGCAAGCCTGCTCTCAACGAAGTCCTTTATCACATGATACTTTCGATCAATATGTTTACTCTTCTTGTGAAATCTTGGTTCCTTAGCATTGGCTACCGCCGCACTGTTATCACAGTACAGTGATACCGCCTTATCCATGCTAGGAACAACCTCAAGATCCCCAAGGAACTTGCGGAGCCACACTGCTTCTTTCAAAGCATCACTAGCTGCCACATACTAGGCCTCTATCGTTGAATCCGAAGTGCAATCTTGCTTCGCACTTCTCCAACTGATGGCACCACCACCCAGAGTAAACTCAAACCCCGAAGTCAATTTCCTAAAATCTAGACAGGATTGAAAATACGAATCAGTATATCCTAGAGGAGTCAGGTCCTCACCTGAATATACAAGCATATACCCTCGAGTCTTTCTCAGGTACTTGAAAATATGCTTTACCATAACCCAGTGGTTCGGTTCTAGATCTGCTAGAAATCAACTTACAATCCCGACCGCATAACCTATATCCGGTCGTGTGTAAAGCATGGCATATAAGAGACAACCCACTGCTGAAGCATGAGGCACCTTCTTCATGTATTCTCTTTCTTCATAAGACTTTGGAGAGTCTCTCTTAGAAAGAGTAATTCCAGACCTAAATGGTTGCCCACCTTTCTTGGAATCCTGCATTGCAAACCTCCTGAGAATTTTATCTTTGTAGTTGGCCTAAGATAAAGCTATCATTTTGTTCTTCCTATCCTGAAAGATCTGGATATCGAGAACAAAATTAGCCTCTCTTAAGTCCTATCACGCCCCGGAGTACGGGAGGTGACGTGGCAGAATATTTAGATTAATTAAAAGAGAATTTAATTAAAAATCGAGAGTTTGAGAATCAAATTAAATAAAAATTAAGAAGATTTTCCACCACATTTTATAAAAGAATTTATAAATTTTAAGCAAATAATAATAATTGAATAAAAACCGCGAATATGGGTTCCACAACCCACAACTTGTGCACACACATGAAGCTGACAATACCATAAATACAATTACAGTCCAAGCACAAATAAAGTTAAGTCTTACATGCCTTGATTAATAATACAGAATATAAATAAACTCTCCTATTGCTCCTGAGTTCGGTCTGAAGAATCTTCTCCAAACCTAAATGGGAAACCACCTAGAAGGGGGGGAAATTTAAAACAATAAAACATGAGCGAAAGGCTCAGTAGGACTATGTTTTATAAAAATAGTTTAACGCAAAGGAACACAGCATTATTAGAAGTTATTCAGAGGAAATTTAAATAAATAAATAAATAAACAATTTGAGTAGAGCCGTCCTGACGCAGAACAGTCTACTCGTCAAATCAAAACACCAATTTACTTTTACCTAGGCAAACCATGAAATCACCACCGTAGTGGCCCAGCTGGGTTTCGGGACCTGCCCCCAAGGTCGATCGCCACACGACCCGATCTCTGATATGGCATCATGCCCATGTGTTTATTATCATTATCATTCAAAACCCAATTACCAAGTGTTGTCAATTACATTTATTATGAAGTTCATTCCATAATCACGGTATATTAAAATATAACCGATAAAATCATTTTCAAACAACCGTTGAAAACATTTTGATAGAAGTCATTTTCAAAGCCAAATCATTTCAAAACCAGGCTACCAAAAAAATAGGATAGAAGTCCTACCTCAATACTCGTGCCGGTACCCCACACCGTAATCCCGGTCCGCTATACGTTAGCTCCACGGAACCACGAACGATCCTAGATACAAACTAAGTCAATCAATATCTAGTTCGAGACATTCTATGTTACTAAATCATTTCATGATGTCCTAGTGTGCCATTTGTATCATTAAAATCATCCTATAAGGTTGGGATTTAAATCAGGGTTCAAAACAGTGAAAACGGGTAAAAATCATAAAATTTTCCATGCCTCGGTCGGCCTGCCGGACGCCCTGCTTCGGCCTGCCGAACTGCACAGTTCGGCCTGCCGGAAACAAGGTTCGGCCTGCCAAACATTCCCCAGATTCGGCCTGCCGGTCGGAAGAACACCGGCCTGCCGATCATCACTCCGGCCTGTCGAACATGAACTTCGGCCTGCCGAACTGGGAAAACCCAGAAATCCCAGCCACGGCTTTCTAGATCCCCAAAATCCAAATCTTGTTTCTAACCTGTTTTTCTCAAATCCCAGGCATGAAAAATAATCATAGTTGATAGAAAAACATTCTAAAACATGTTTGGACTCATTTAAACAAGATTTAAACTCAAAATCCTCAAAAATCCGAAAATGAGAAAAAGAGGAGAAAAATGAAAAATCTTGAATCCAATCCGTTTTTCTTCAATCTAGGCTTAGATTCTAGTTGTTCTAAGTTCATTTAACACAAATCCACGGTTTTCTAAGCTAAAACAAACTTAGATTTCAAAAACACACAAAATTGAAAATTTTGTAAAAAGTTTAGAAATTTCAAATCTAACCTCGAATCGAAGCTTCAATCCGCGATCTCGGTTGCCGAATCACGTCCCCGAGCTTCCTCCTTGCTGTTCCGAAGCTTGGATTCGAATGTGGTTTCAAAATTTTTTGAAAGAGATTGAGAGAGAGTGAGCTGCCGAGAGAGAGAGGGAAGAAAGAGAGGGAACCGGAGAGTGAGGAGAGAGAGTAAGAGAAAGGGAATAAATAGAGAAAATCGGTGGACGGTTTTACTGTGTGAAAACCATGTGCCGCCCACGGTTTTGCAAAACAGAGTATTTTTAACATTTTACAAATTGTTGTGTTTTAAAACTCAAAATATCATTTTAAAACAATAAGAAATCATTTGAACACATCAATTTAACAAAACAACCAAAAACTCAAAATCCAACCAAATAATCTAATTAAAGTTAAAACTTTAATTATGGCACACTAATTCATCATTTACATTACATTAACATTAAATAAATTTCGGGACGTTACAGCTCTCCACCCCTAAAAGAAATTTCATCCTCGAAATTTACAACTCATCTCAAAAACAAAACAAATGCGGATATAACTCCCGCATACCCGACTCTAGTTCCCAAGTGGCTTCATCAACCCCGTGATGCTGCCACACGACCTTTACCAACGGTATCTCACGACGACGCAAGCTAATCACTTTCCGGTCGTTAATCTGAATCGGCACTTCTTCGTACGTCGTATCCTCCTGAACCTGTACATCGCGAAACGATACTATCTTACCCTGCTCAGGTGGACACTTCCTAAGCATCGACACATGAAACACATCATGCACATGAGAAAGTTCGGGCGAAAGATCAAGCCGATAAGCGACCACACCAACACGCTGAGTGATCTCGAACGGCCCAATATACCTCGGCGCGAGCTTCCCACTCACCCCGAACCACATAGTTCCCTTACGAGGTGACACCCTCAAGAGAACAAAATCTCCAACCGCGAAATCTAAGGGTCTACGTCTCCTATCCGCGTAGCTCTTCTGCCGACTCTGAGCTGCTCTCAATCGATCTCGAATAACCGCAACTTTCTCGTTGCTGTCACGAATCTCATCTGGCCCAAGAATAACTCTATCTTCCAGCTCGGCCCAACACACAGGTGACCGACACGGTTGCCCATACAACGCCTCAAATGGTGCCATGCCGATACTCACCTGATAACTATTGTTGTACGCGAACTCCGCTAAATGCAAACATTGCTTCCAATTCCCGCCGAAGTCCAACGCACAAGCACGCAACATATCCTCGAGAACCTGAATAACCCGCTTAGACTGCCCATCAGTCTGAGGATGAAACGCCGTACTAAAGTTCAAATCCGTACCCAAAGCCTCCTGAAAACTCCTCCAGTACTTAGCATTAAACCTGATGTCTCGATCAGAGGTGATGGATAAAGGAACTCCATGCAACCTCACAATGTTCTGCATATACAACTCCCCGAGAATCTTCCTAGAACACGTCGACCTAAACGGAATGAAATGCGTCAATTTCGTCAACCTGTCGACTACAACCCAAACTGCATCATGCCGCTGCTCCATCCTCGGCAAACCTGTGAGAAAATCCATCGTCACATGCTCCCATTTCCACCCTGGAATAGGAAGCGGCTGAAGCTGACCTGCAGGTTTCTGATGCTCAGCTTTCACCTGAAGACACGTCGAACACTTGGCCACGTACTCACGAACATCTTTCTTCATGCCTCTCCACCAATATTGTCTCTTCAAATCACGATACATCTTGGTGCTCCCCGGATGAATAGCAAACTGAGACCTATGAGCTTCGTCTAGAACGGCTTTCGTCACCTCGGCGATAACTGGAACTGCAAGACGCTCCCGGAAGTACAACGATCCATCTGCATGCACGCTCCATTCCTCAAACTGCTCCCCGTTCTGAATCGGCGACCAAATCCCCTGCAAATGTCGATCCTGCCACTGACCTTGCTTCACCATCCGAACAAGAGCTGGAGTCGCTTCCACATGATATAACGAAACTCGATCACCATCTTCATGATACAGTAGCCGATACTCACTCACTGTCGCATCCCTGCTCCAGTCCTCAAAAATCAAGCAAGCGAGAATCCCTGAAGACTTCCTGCTAAGCGCGTCCGCTACCACATTAGCTTTCCCGGGATGATACTGCAACGCGAAATCATAATCCTCCATGTACTCCACCCATCTGCGCTGCCTCAGATTGAGATCCCTCTGAGTGAACAAATACCTCAAACTCTTGTGATCGGAGAAGACCTGAAACGATGCTCCATACAAGTAACATCTCTAAATCTTCAACGCATAGATCACTGCCGCAAGCTCTAAATTGTGAGTAGGATAATTCCGCTCGTGAGGTCGTAGCTGTCTCGATCCGTACGCAACTACACGCCCATGCTGCATCAACACGCATCCAAGTCCACGCCCTGAAGCATCAGCATAAACCTCATACGGCTCATTACTACTAGGAATAACCAACACTGGAGCTGAAGTCAACCGGTTCTTCAATTCCTGAAAAGCAAGCTCACAATCTTCATCCCACTCAAACCTGACGTTTTTCTTGATCAATCTCGTCAACGGAGCTGCAATCTTCGAAAAGTCCTTTACAAATTTCCTGTAATATCCAGCCAGACCTAAGAAGCTACGAATCTCCGCTACATTCCTCGGTCGTTCCCACTCCAATATAGCTTCAATCTTGGACGGATCCACTGAAATACCATGCTCCGAGATGACATGACCTAGAAACTCGAAGTGCCCATACCGAGTCCTAAAAGCTGTCTTGGGAATATCCTCTTCCTTGATCCTGAGCTGATGATAACCTGAACGCAAATCAATCTTTGAGAAGTATCGCGAACCTCCCAACTGATCAAATAGCTCATCAATCCTAGGCAAAGGATACTTGTTCTTCACCGTAACACGATTCAGCTGCCGATAATCCACACATAACCTGAGAGTCCCATCGTGCTTCTTAGCAAACAAAACAGGTGCTCCCCACGGAGATGTGCTATTCCGAATGTATCCTTTATCAGCAAGCTCCTGAAGTTGCTTCCTCAATTCCTTCATTTCTGCTGGCGCCATCCGATAAGGTGCCATAGAAATCGGTGATGTCCCTGGAAACAACTCGATACCAAACTCAATCTCCCGATGCGGTGGTAACCCTGATAACTCATCGGGGAAAACATCCTCGAACTCATCAACCACCGAAATCGCTACACTACTACTCGAAACATAGGGCTCGCAATCCAGGTTGGCAAGAAAAGCAAAACAATCTAGATTCCTTCGCCCTCCTAAACACGACTTCATGAGACGCTCACTCATTAGCCAATCACCACCACCCTGGTAAGTGATTACCGTCCCCCTATCAGACACTAGGGTCACCTTTCTAAGTTGGCAGTCCACGACTGCACTATACCTGGACAACCAGTCCATCCCTAAAATCACATCATAGGAGCTCATGGGGAGTACAATCAAATCACTTTTCAGAATCTCATCCCCAATCTTTATTTTACATGATTTACACATACGATTCACACACACCTGCCCCAAGGGAGAAGTTATGACTAGGGGTTCATTAAACTCTTCTATCTCTAATCCCAAGGCATGTACAAAAGAACTCGAAATGAGAGAATGAGAGGCACCGGTATCAAATAAAACGCGAGCTAAAGATCTGAAAACCAAAATCATACCATCGACAACCGCGTTACCAGTCTAAGAATCTGACCCTCTAGATGCCATTGCATGAACCTGCACTGGCGCTTTCCCTTTTCCTCTACCGACATTACTGGGTCCTGGATTACTCGGCCGATGCTGCTGAGATGGAGACGACTGCACACTACCTGTACTCGGAGCTCTATACTGAGGAACACTGCGCTGAAAATACTGCGGCTGCTGCCCCCGTGCCGGATATGAGAATTGCTGAGGAGAAAACTGCGGATACTGCAACTGCGGGTACTATGGAGGCAGAGGTAGGGTCTGAGGCTGAGGCTGAGATGAACGACTGGCATCCTCCCCGGTCTGTGATCCAAGACGAGCACTCCTGATCGGGCAATTCCTCTTGATGTGTCCGGGCTGCTGATAGAAATGACAATGAAAGCTGTAGGGATTGCTACGCCCGCTGCCAGACGAACTGCTACTGCTGCTGCCACTGGTCGCACCGCCTTGCTTGCCTTTCCCCGGAGCTGGACGACTACTAATGCTCTTCCTGCCACTCCCCTGCGGTCCTCCTGAAGCCTTGGCTCGGTCCTCACAATACTGCACGTAATCATTCTCCATGGAGATCGCCGATGACACAAGCTCTTCGAAACTCCTAAGCCGTAGAGCAACCAACTGCCGCCGAATAGGAGCCTTGAGTCCTTCCTGAAACTTAATACACTTTTCACGCTCCGATGCCACAGCTGATGGAGCAAACCTAGCCAACTCGTTAAACTTTGCCTCATACTCCCGAACTGATAGATCACCCTGCTGCAATCTATAAAACTCAGCTGCTTTCTGGTCTCTATATCCCTGCGAAAAATACCGATCATAGAACAGCTCCTCGAACTTGTCCCAACCGATATCGCCACCGCGCTCCAGACGCGTAGTTTGTTTCCACCAGGTGTTGGCGCCACCCTCGAGCTTATACGCCGCGAATTCCACACGATACTCCTCAGGCACACCAAGGGTATCAAGATGCTTCAAGATCGAATCCAACCAATATTCTGCTAACTGCGGATCCCCATTGCCATCAAAAGTTGAAATAGACGCCTGTCGGAATTCCTTAAAGAAAGCATGCCGACTACCAACACTGGAGTCTTCCGGTCTAGCCCTGGCTGCCATCTGCCGGAAAGCCGCAAACATAGACCTCATCATGCTCTCATCATTTCCAAACTCGGCGTCAGCAGTCGAACGACGTCTAGGTGCCATTCTCTCACTTCTGAAAACAAAATTTGGACTGTCAGAGGTATTTCATTGTCAAACCTATGTGTGCACAATTCCCAAGGTTCATAACCTTGAGCTCTGATACCATTCTGTCACGCCCCGGAGTACGGGAGGTGACGTGGTGGAATATTTAGATTAATTAAAAGAGAATTTAATTAAAAATCGAGAGTTTGAGAATCAAATTAAATAAAAATTAAGAAGATTTTCCACCACATTTTATAAAAGAATTTATAAATTTTAAGCAAATAATAATAATTGAATAAAAACCGCGAATATGGGTTCCACAACCCACAACTTGTGCACACACATGAAGCTGACAATATCATAAATACAATTACAGTCCAAGCACAAATAAAGTTAAGTCTTACATGCCTTGATTAATAATACAGAATATAAATAAACTCTCCTATTGCTCCTGAGTTCGGTCCGAAGAATCTTCTCCAAACCTAAATGGGAAACCACCTAGAAGGGGGGGAAATTTAAAACAATAAAACATGAGCGAAAGGCTCAGTAGGACTATGTTTTATAAAAATAGTTTAACGCAAAGGAACACAGCATTATTAGAAGTTATTCAGAGGAAACTTAAATAAATAAATAAATAAACAATTTGAGTAGAGCCGTCCTGACACAGAACAGTCTACTCGTCAAATCAAAACACCAATTTACTTTTACCTAGGCAAACCATGAAATCACCACCGTAGTGGCCCAGCTGGGTTTCGGGACCTGCCCCCAAGGTCGATCGCCACACGACCCGATCTCTGATATGGCATCATGCCCATGTGTTTATTATCATTATCATTCAAAACCCAATTACCGAGTGTTGTCAATTACATTTATTATGAAGTTCATTCCATAATCACGGTATATTAAAATATAACCGATAAAATCATTTTCAAACAACCGTTGAAAACATTTTGATAGAAGTCATTTTCAAAGCCAAATCATTTCAAAACCAGGCTACCAAAGAAATAGGATAGAAGTCCTACCTCATTACTCGTGCCGATACCCCACACCGTAATCCCGGTCCGCTATACGTTAGCTCCACGGAACCACGAACGATCCTAGATACAAACTAAGTCAATCAATATCTAGTTCGAGACATTCTATGTTACTAAATCATTTCATGATGTCCTAGTGTGCCATTTGTATCATTAAAATCATCCTATAAGGTTGGGATTTAAATCAGGGTTCAAAACAGTGAAAACGGGTAAAAATCACAAAATTTTCCATGCCTCGGTCGGCCTGCCGGACGCCCTGCTTCGGCCTGCCGAACTGCACAGTTCGGCCTGCCGGAAACAAGGTTCGGCCTGCCGAACATTTCCCCAGATTCGGCCTGCCGGTCGGAAGAACACCGGCCTGCCGATCATCACTCCGGCCTGTCGAACATGAACTTCGGCCTGCCGAACTGGGAAAACCCAGAAATCCCAGCCACGGGTTTCTCGATCCCCAAAATCCAAATATTGTTTCTAACCTGTTTTTCTCAAATCCCAGGCATGAAAAATAATCATAGTTGATAGAAAAACATTCTAAAACATGTTTGGACTCATTTAAACAAGATTTAAACTCAAAATCCTCAAAAATCCAAAAATGAGAAAAAGAGGAGAAAAATGAAAAATCTTGAATCCAATCCGTTTTTCTTCAATCTAGGCTTAGATTCTAGTTGTTCTAAGTTCATTTAACACAAATCCACGGTTTTCTAAGCTAAAACAAACTTAGATTTCAAAAACACACAAAATTGAAAATTTTGTAAAAAGTTTAGAAATTTTGAATCTAACCTCGAATCGAAGCTTCAATCCGCGATCTCGGTTGTCGAATCACGTCCCCGAGCTTCCTCCTTGCTGATGCGAAGCTTGGATTCGAATGTGGTTTCAAAAATTTTTGAAAGAGATTGAGAGAGAGTGAGCTGCCGAGAGAGAGAGGGAAGAAAGAGAGGGAACCGGAGAGTGAGGAGGGAGAGTGAGAGAAAGGGAATAAATAGAGAAAATCGGTGGGCGGTTTTACTGTGCGAAAACCATGTGCCGCCCACGGTTTTGCAAAACGGAGTATTTTTAACATTTTACAAATTGTTGTGTTTTAAAACTCAAAACATCATTTTAAAACAATAAGAAATCATTTGAACACATCAATTTAACAAAACAACCAAAAACTCAAAATCCAACCAAATAATCTAATTAAAGTTAAAACTTTAATTATGGCACACTAATTCATCATTTACATTACATTAACATTAAATAAATTTCGGGACGTTACAAGTCCTTCATGTCAAACTGCTTGGTCAACCATAATTTGACCAATGACAATGCCCCAATGTCATTGCCAATCAGCAAAATGTCATCTACATAGAGTAGTAAAAAAACCACCTTCTCATCCTTAATGTGTTTGTAAACACATGGTTCATCCACATTTTGTGAGAACCCATAAGTCTTGATCACCTTATCAAATCTTATGTTCTAAGAACGAGAAGCCTGCTTAAGTCCATAAATTGACTTTAGCAGCTTACAAACCTTACGCTCTTGACCTGTGACCTTGAACCCGTTTGGCTGTTCCATATAAATGGACTCATCAAGATAGCCATTTAGAAAAGCCGTCTTGACATCCATCTGCCAAATCTCATAATCAAGAGTGGTAGCTATGTATAAGAGAATCCGGATGGACTTAAGCATGGCTACAGGCGAAAAGGTTTCCTCATAATCGATTCCTTCCTTTTGCGTATAACCTTTAGCTACCAGTCTAGCCTTAAAGGTTTCGACCTTTCCATCTACTCTTCTTTTCCTCTTGTAGATCCACTTACACCCTATGGGTTTTACCCCTTCGGGAAGATCCACAAGCTCCTAGACCTGATTAGTCTCCATAGACTTCATATCTATGTTCATGGCCTCTGTCCAAAGTTTTGAATCAACATTCTCCATAGCTTCTGCGTAAGTATAAGGATCCCTGTCTTGTTCATCTGGTTCAGCCAAGAAGACCTCCCCATTGAACATATACCTTTTAGGTTGACAGCCAATCCTCCCACTATGTCGAAGCCCCTTAGGTCGTTGTTCAGGTTTGTTTGGTTTTTCTACACTGATCGGAATGGTTTCGTTTGGAACCTCTGGAGTGATTGGATCACTCCTTAACTCCTCAAGCACCACTTTGCTTTGAGGTTTAAAGTCATCCATGTAACTCACCTCAAGGAAAGTTACATTAGCAGAAACCATGACTTTATTTTCCTTCGGGTTATAAAAATAACCCCCTTTAGTCCCTTTTGGATATCCTACAAACACGCAAACTTCTGAACGTGCTTTCAACTTATTCGGATCCTTAAACAGGACATGAGCTGGACATCCCCATATGCGAATATGGTTTAAGGATGTCTTTCTTCTTGGCCACAACTCGTGAGGAGTTTTAGGGACCGATTTTGAAGGCACATTGTTCAAAAGATAACATGTAGTTTGTAGTGCATATCATTAAAAGGATAAAGGTTATGATGAATAACTCATCATGGACCTGACCATGTCCAATAAAGTCCTATTTCTTCTCTCCGCTATGCCTTTCTACTGCGGAGTGCCCAGCGCAGTCAAATGGGATAAAATCCCATTCTCTAATAAGTGTCCCAAGAACTCATTAGAAAGGTATTCCCTACCTTGATCGGATTGAAGTGCCTTTATGGGTCTACCCAATTGTTTTTCCACTTCAGCCTGAAACTCCCTGAACTTGTCAAAAGTTTCACTTTTGTGGTGCATCAGGCACACATACCCATATCTTGAGTAATCGTCAATAAAAGTGATGAAGCACTCATACCTTCCTCGTGCCCGGATGTTCATCGGATCGCAAACATCACTATGCACAAGTTCTAGAACCCGTTCGGCCCTATTGCCTTTAGCCCGTATGGTCTTTTGGTCATTTTACCCTCCAAACAAGATTCACAATGAGATATAGATTCCACCTTTAAGTGACTTAAAGGTCCGTCCCTTACCCACCTTTGAATCCTATTTAGGTTAATGTGACCTAGGCGCAAATGCCAAAGATAAGTCTTATTAGAGTGAGAAGTTTTAAGTCTTTTAGAGTTATTATCATTCATCTCAGCATTAAGCAATAGGTCCATCTTTGGCTTGATAAAATATAGATTATTTTGCATCCATCTAGAACAGATAAAAGATTTATTTTTACGAATCACCACTTTTTCATTAAAACATACCACGTAGGAGTCTTTAAATAAACAAGATACAAAAATTAAATTCCTTTTAAATTTAGGAACATAAAAACAATCTTGCAAAAATAAATTCCTATATTTATCAAAGTAAAGATGGACATCTCCCATTGCTTCTGCTGAGGCTAAGGATCCATCGTCCATCCAAAGTGTGAAGTCTTCATGTAGCAGACTTCTTGTTTCTTTGAACCCCTGTATAGAAACACAAACATGATTAGTTGCATTGGAATCTATGACCCAAATGTCACTGGATTCCTCAACCAAACAAGTTTCTAAATATAGAAGATCACACCTACCTCTTTTAGAAAGAAAGTCCTTGCAATGCTGCTTTATATGCTCGAGTTTATCACAAAAGAAGCACTTAAGCTTCTTTGGGTTCTTCTTCTTCTTGTTCTTGCTCTTGGTGTTAGCAGGAACAGAAGACTTCCCGTTCTTGGCCCATTGCTTCTTTCCATTCCTAGAGTTGGGGTTGGAACCCAAAGCAGCTACCATGTTGGCCTCACCACCCGCAAAAGACTCCCTGATCAGTAGTTCAAACTCGTGTAACTGTTTCATTAATTCTATCAAGGTCATATCCCGTCTATTGCTCAAATTAAATATAGCTCTAAACGGAATAAATTCCTTAGACAGAGTCTCAAAGACCATAGTCATCTGAGTTTCAGCATCATTATCGGCTCCATTGGTTTGAGCCTCAGCGAGGTAACCCATGACCAACATCATATGCTCCTTTACAGATGCCCCTGGTCTTTGTCTATAGTTTAAGAGGTTCTAAAGCGCCCTTGGCCGCTTTATTATGGCCTGGCCTCCAAACATATCCTCAAGATTATCCAAGATCTGCTTCGTAGTCTCATAATCCTGATGTTTAGCCTACAGCACATTATTCATACTAGCCATAACATAGCAGCAGGCCTAATCATTAGCATCTTTCCAGCGGTCATACGCTTGGAATTGCTCATTAGATGAGTCTCCTGTAGGCTCGGGAGGACAAGGGGTTGTCAGAGCATATTTCAATTTCTCAAAGGACAGGACGATATCCAGGTTCCATTTTCAATCATTGTAATTCTGACCAGTTAACAGATTTTTGTCAAGTATCGATGATAAAGCGTTTTTAGACATTTTTAATCTACAATAAGAATCATATACCAAACATAAGCAAACATATCATAACAATTTAGTAAGATAACACAATCATGTAAAATCATACAAATGTGTTTATGTGTCAAAACCTTGAAAATATCACAACCTTACAACGATAATTCCTAACTCAGAATTTAACAAGCTCCTAGGGGAGTCATGCCAAATTCAATCAGGAACACGGATCCCCTCCTGATTAATATATGCCATCCAGGACCCGTATGATCAAGCATATATTAATAATCGTTTCTTTGGCCATTAATTTTATTAACAGAGCTCCTAGGGGAGGTTAATAATAAAATTAACTTGAGTGTATAACCATCATTTCAATATTTTATCCATGATTTATAATCACCACCTAGGGGTGTGCAATCATAAATCATGCTAAGATACCTTATCCTCTCAGAGATCCAATATGGTACATGATAGAAATCCCTTTCCTAGGGGTTGGGACCACCATGTTCTTCCTATGGACCAACGATAGAGGCCTTAGGTTCTCTCTTCGAAAACCTTCTCCCACTCAATCTTTTGAAATCAAGGTTTTATTTTAAAATTATGAGTGAACAATTTTAACATGAGCGGCACTTCCTATTCTATATGACATGTTATCAATATACATGGCAAATCATATTAGAATACAGACAAGCAAAGCAATCAAGCAAAGCTACAAGCAAAATAATAATTAACGTAATATTATGGTTCCACCCTAGAGAATATAAAACTAAGATTACAAGAGAATAATCGAGACATATATCGATTCTTCATCCTTGAATCCTCAAGTTCTATTCTTCTTCATGTAATTCCCATCTTCATGTCTTGAATTCCGTATGAATCAAATACTTCATACTTCCTGTCATATCCAAATTTAATGTTTCTCAAAATTGTCTCAAAAATAAAATTAAAACTGCACTGCAAAAATTGTACCTTTTCTGGAAATTTTTCAACTCTCAGTTGGTAGGCCGATCTGGGTGATCAGCCTGCCGGTCATGCTTCATCGGCCTGCCGACCCATGAGAGTTTGGCATACCGAACTGGAAGTTTGGCCTGTCGTTAGAGCCAGTCGATTTCTACCCCACTGACGGCCTGCTGAACCAGACGTCTGGCCTGTCAATCTGTGACCATCGGCCTTCCGAACTGTGATGTTTGACATGCCGACCAAGCAAAAATCTCCATTCCATAAAATACAATTTTAATGCAATTCATCAATTTTATTTTCAACAATTCAAAAACATAAAATTAAAGACTCAAGAAATACATGTGTTCGCCATCATCCATCTTCTAGATCCGTCTTTTCAGAATAATTATTTAATTATAAAATTCTCACAAATTTAAAATTAAATAACAATTCTTAGACGGGGATGATAGTCCGCCATCTAATTACATGAAAAATCTAGATACATATTCTAACCTCTAAGGAACCATAACCGGTATAAATTAATTTCTTAATAAATAATTAAATAACAATTTAATCAACCATAATTAATTAAAAAACATTCACCATATAATCCATGACAACATATAATTATACAGAAACCTAGAGTGCCAACTTTCTATAAAATTAAATTCAAGCATAGGAGAGATTAAGATCACAAAATTTATACATATAGTATGATCACAAACTTGTAAATTTATGTAAAAACCTTGGCTCTGATGCCAATTGTTGGAAAAAACAATGTGAAGTGTGCAGTGGGAATTTTAAAAATTTTAACATCAGAGTATTTTTCCAAAACACAAGTTTGACATGCTATATGTGTAAATTAAACAAATCTTACTAACCTTTGTGTGCCAAAGAAACTCCGCAACCCGTGAAGAGAAGTAACGTTCCAGAAGAGCCTCAACCAACTGGTCTTCTTTACATGAATAAAGCACCCAACTTTATTCCGTCGATTACGAATCTTATGATTTAGACCATCACCTTAAGAATCGTATCTTTTGTATAATCTGTCAATCATATGCCTAATTCTTAAAGTTTAGACCAATAGTCTCAGCCTATTGTTTGCTTAACATACATTCAACAAATATGAATGTAAAGAGGATAAGATTTGGTATATAAACAATAAATAAATTCTTTATTGATAAAAATGTCTCCAAAAACTTATTACATTTTTACTCCTTAGGGCATACATGTCTAACAATCAGGGTATCCTTGTCACGCCCCGGAGTACGGGAGGTGACGTGGCGGAATATTTAGATTAATTAAAAGAGGATTTAATTGAAATTAAGAGTTTAAAAATCCAATTAAGTGAGAAGTAAAGAGATTTTCCACCACATTTGATAAACGAATTTATAAATATTTAGCAAATAATAATAATTAAATAAAAAGTAAATAAAAACCGCGAATATGGGTTCCACAACCCACAACTTGTGCACACACATGGTTCTGACAATATCATAAATACAATTACAGTCCAAGTACAAATAAAGTTAACTCTTACATGCCTTGATTAATAATACAGAATATAAGTAAATTCTCCTATTGCTCCTGAGTTCGGTCCGAAGAATCTTCTCCAAACCTAAAGGGGAAGACCACCTAGATGGGGGAAATTTAAAACAATAAAACGTGAGCGAAAGGCTCAGTAGGACTATGTTTTATAAAAATAGTTTAACGCAAAGGAACACAGCATTATTAGGAGTTATTCAGAGGAAACTTAAATAAATAAATAAATAAACAATTTGAGTAGAGCCGTCCTGACACAGAACAGTCTACTTGTCAAATCAAAACACCAATTTACTTTTACCTAGGCAAACCATGAAATCACCACCGTAGTGGCCCAACTGGGTTTCGGGACCTGCCCCCAAGGTCGATCGCTACACGACCCGATCTCTGATATGGCATCATGCCCATGTGTTTATTATCATTATCATTCAAAACCCAATTACCGAGTGTTGTCAATTACATTTATTATGAAATTCATTTCAGATCACGGTATATTAAAATATAACCGATAAAACCATTTTCAAACAACCGTTGAAAACATTTTGATAGAAATCATTTTCAAAGCCAAAACATTTCAAAACCAGGCTACCAAAGAAATAGGATAGAAGTCCTACCTCAATACTCATGCCGGTACCCCACACCGTAATCCCGGTCCGCTATACGTTAGCTCCATGGAACCACGAACGATCCTAGATACAAACTAAGTCAATCAATATCTAGTTCGAGACATTCTATGTTACTAAATCATTTCATGATGTCCTAGTGTGCCATTTGTATCATTAAAATCATCCTATAAGGTTGGGATTTAAATCAGGGTTCAAAACAGTGAAAACAGGTAAAAATCACAAAATTTTCCATGCCTCGGTCGGCCTGCCGGACGCCCTGCTTCGGCCTGCCGAACTGCACAGTTTGGCCTGCCAGAAACAAGGTTCGGCCTGCCGAACATTTCCCCAGATTCGGCCTGCCGGTCGGAAGAACACCGGCCTGCCGATCATCACTCCGGCCTGCCGAACATGAACTTCGGCCTGCCGAACTGGGAAAACCCAGAAATCCCAGCCACGGGTTTCTCGATCCCCAAAATCCAAATCTTGTTTCTAACCTGTTTTTCTCAAATCCCAGGCATGAAAAACAACTATAGTTGATAGAAAAACATTCTAAAACATGTTTGGACTCATTTAAACAAGATTTAAACTCAAATCCTCAAAAATCCGAAAATGAGAAAAAGAGGAGAAAAATGAAAAATCTTGAATTCAATCCGTTTTTCTTCAATCTAAGCTTAGATTCTAGTTGTTCTAAGCTCATTTAACACAAATCCACGGTTTTCTAAGCTAAAACAAACTTAGATTTCAAAAACACACAAAATTGAAAATTTTGTAAAAAGTTTAGAAATTTCGAATCTAACCTCGAATCGAAGCTTCAATCCGCGTTCTCGGTTGCCGAATCACGTCCCCGAGCTTCCTCCTTGCTGTTCCGAAGCTTGGATTCGAATGTGTTTTCAAAAATTTTTTGAAAGAGATTGAGAGAGAGAGGGAGACTCATGGTGAAGGAGAGAAGAGAGAGAGAGAACCGAACAGTGAGGAGAGAGAGAGGAAGGAAGGGAATAAATAGAGAAAATTGGTGGGCGGTTTTACTGTGCGAAAACCATGTGCCGCCCACGGTTTTGCAAAACAGAGTATTTTTAACATTTTACAAATTGTTGTGTTTTAAAACTCAAAACATCATTTTAAAACAATAAGAAATCATTTGAACACATCAATTTAACAAAACAACCAAAAACTCAAAATCCAACCAAATAATCTAATTAAAGTTAAAACTTTAATTATGGCACACTAATTCATCATTTACATTACATTAACATTAAATAAATTTCGAGACGTTACAATCCTAGCTTTCCTCTTTGACACCACAATCTTCCAATCCAGGCCTCTACACCAATGGAATGACGAGTGGGCGTCAAACTACAAGAATGAATTTTCCTAACACTTTTTAGAATCTGCTATATACTCAACACTTGAGATATCAGACTTTTTTTTTCAGAGAAGAACTCTCAGTTTTTTCTCTCTTAGTGTTTTTCAAAAGTTACGTGAATGAAAATATCTTGAGATAACTGTTATCTCTCCACTTTATATATGAGCCATTAGTAATTTTTTTAATTAATTTTAAATTTAAAATAACCACCATATCATATATATAGGGAAATGATATTTATATGAATGTTTACGTGAACTAATTGGCTTCCTTCCCTTTTTTTTAATATATATATATATATAAAAGTAAAAACCGTAAACGTTGTTTACGTGAACAAATTCAGAAAAGGTAATATGTATATATTAATGTATTATAAAATCTTATATATATATATAAGATTTGGTTCAAAACCATATATATATATATCTAAATCTAAATTCAAAAATAAATCACATTTATTTAAGAATAGATCTTAAAATTAATCAATTAATTAATTAATTAATGCTCAGTTAATTGTGACAACATTTATCACATTATATTATGTTTCACAGAGAACATTTTTCTATGTCACATTAATAATTCAAGTGTGAAATAATTAATTCAAAATTCAATAATTTCAAACTAAATATGTATAATTCATTCTATGCATAAATCTAATATAGTGTTGCAGAGGTGGTATTGGGGACCTATGGACCTATAACCCAAGCTCCAATAAATTTGACAATTAATTAAACTCTTTAATTAATGTGCCAAATTTATTAGTTTCAGTGTTATTCCACTAAAAACCTGAAACTGAACTCTTGAGATTATAGTAAAATTACTCAAAGAAAATTAGTGAGTAGTCCATTGATATAATCATTACATATAAGTCAGTCCTCCATAAATAGTTCATAATAAGAGCTAGGTTCAATTCCTGTTTACCTTTCTTATTATATCTTTATACTTGAGTTTCAATGATTCTCTAATGAATAGTTAATTTATAATCTTATTATGAACAAGCGCTCTACTATTCAAACCTCAAATTATCACTCAAGAGAACTATTTTTCTAACGTCCATAAGGAGGGAATGGATTACATATCTGTATAATATTATTCCAAGCCATGTATTACATTATGTTTCTAAGATGCTAAGTTATGATCTGTGCTTAAACAAATCTTACCAAGCATGTCAAAAAACATAATGTCATAAATAGATTATTTAGATTATTATCTATAAATTTTATCCCTAAACATATAACATTTATATGCTAAATTTATAGTCACATAAATAATCATGGAATTTTCTCGATGTTTATAAATGTATTCATAACACATATAAGCAACCAAAATAATAATAAATGTCACTTTATTTATTTATTAATAATATGTACAATGTCACAGCTTTTAGGGCACCAAACCCAACAATCTCCCACTTGCCCTAAAGCAGGTGAGATATGTCTCTAAGACTTAAGCCTTCCAAGTGTCCCTCAAAGCTCTTTGCAGGTAACGTCTTTGTGAAAGGGTCAGCAAGGTTGTTTTTCGACGCTATCTTCATAGCTTCCACATCGCCTCGATGTACTATTTCTCTGATCAAATGATATTTTCTCTCTATATGCTTTCCTCTTTTGTGGCTTCTAGGTTCTCTTGAATTTGCCACTACACCACTGTTATCACAATATAGTGTGAGTGGTTTATCCATGCCTGGAACTACTTTCAGATCATTTAAGAACTTACAGAGCCAAACTACTTTTTTAGCTACTTCACAAGCAGCCACATATTCAGCTTCTATAGTTGAAACAACAATACAAGATTGTTTGATGCTTCTCGGAACTATGGCTTCACCACTAAAACTAAACACTGATCCAAACATAGATTTACGTGTGTCTTTATTTGATTGAAAATCAAAATTAGTGTATCTAATGGGAATTAAATTCTCACCAGAATAGACCAGGAGATAGTTTCTCGTTCTTTTAAGATACTTGAGAATATGTTTAACCGCTACCCAATGATCTAATCCTGGGTTGGATTGATACCTACTGACTATACCCACCGCATAGCAAATGTCAAGTCTTGTACACAACATGGCATGCATTAGACTTCCTACTACAGATGCATAGGGTACCCGTCTCATGTTTTCTTCCTCTTGAGGTGTCTTAGGACACTACTCTTTTGAAAGATAAACTCCATAACGTGTAAGTAAATTACCTTTCTTGGAGTTTTGCATCAAAAATCTAATAAGCACTTTATCGATATACGATGCCTGAGACAGCGCTAACAGTTTGTTCTTGCGATCTCTTATGAGTTAGATTCTAAGAACATAACTTGCCTTTCCTAAATCTTTCATTTGAAATTGGTTGGCAAGCCATTTCTTTACATTAGATAATACACCTATATCATTCTTAATGAGTAGGATATCATCTAGATAAAGAACTAAGAAGACCACCTTCTTTGATGTACTTATATACACAAGGTTCATCAATGTTTTGATCGAAACCATAAGATTTGATTGCTTCATGAAATCTCAAGTTCTAAGATCTTGAAGCTTGCTTGAGTCCATAGATGGACCTCTGCAACTTGCAAACTTTTTGCTCTTGACCTTTGACTACAAACCCTTCTAGTTGCACCATATAGATGCTTTCCTCAAGATAGCCATTCAAAAAGGCAGTCTTGACATCCATTTGCCATATCTCATAATCAAGACAAGCAACAATGGATAAAAAGAATTCGAATGGATTTAAGCATAGCTACAGGCAAGAAAGTTTCTTTATAGTCAACTCCCTCCTTTTGGGTATAACCCTTTGCCACAAGCCTAGCTTTGAAAGTCTCAACTTTCCCATCCACTCCTCTTTTCTTCTTATAAATCCATTTGCACCCTATGGGTTTTATCCCTTCAGGTAGGTCTACAAGTTCCCAGACTGAATTGGAGTACATTGACTCCATTTTAAGGTTCATAGCTTCCAGCCACTTTTCCTTCTCAGAATCTTCCATTGCATCATGATATTTCAATAGATCATCTTCACCATCATCAGAGATAGCAACATGTGCTTATCCAATCTCCCTGTAGCGAGCAGGTGGTCTCACAACCCTCCCACTACGTCGAGGTGGTATGACAT
The DNA here is from genome assembly GCA_025403435.1 of Artocarpus heterophyllus. Lineage (NCBI taxonomy): Eukaryota > Viridiplantae > Streptophyta > Magnoliopsida > Rosales > Moraceae > Artocarpus > Artocarpus heterophyllus. The sequence goes on along the minus strand of CM046354.1, from coordinate 32,919,304 downwards.
TTTGATCGAGAGATGTGGTCTTCTCGTTTTGTCCTTCGACAACGGTTGTCGGTTGTAATCTGATTGATTAGAAAGTAACTCTTCAACTACAACTTTGCTACGAGGTTTATAGTTTGTCATATAATCATTTTCTAGAAAAGTGGCATTTGTTGATACAAATACCTTCTTTTCATGTGGACTATAAAACAAACCTCCCCTCGTTCCCTTTGAGTATCTCACAAACAAGCATACTTCAGAACGTGGCTCCAGCTTCTCGGTCTTTCCTTTTAGCACATGTGCTGGACACCCCTATATACGGATTTGTCGCATACTAGGTTTGAGACCATTCTATAACTCTAAAGGTGTTTTTGGAATAAACTTAGATGGAACTATGTTTAGAAGACATACTGCAATATGTAGTGCATATCCCAAAATGAAGTGGGCAATGATGAGTAGCTAAGCATGGATCTTACCATATCTAGCAACGTCTGATTTCTTCTCTCTGCAACACCATTTTGTTATGGTGTTCCTAGTGCGGTAAGTTGTGATAGAATACCATGTTCTATCATATAGTCCTTGAATTTAGTATCAAGATATTCCCCTCCTCGATCAGATTGAAGAGTCTTCACCGTCTTTCCTAATTGCTTTTCAGCTTCAGCTTAGAATTCTTTGAACTTTCAAAAGTTTTAGATTTCCTTTGCATTAGGTACATATATCCATACCTTGAATAATCATCAATAAATATGACGAAATATTCGTAACCACCACATGCTTGTACATTCAATAGACCGCAGACATCTGAATGTATTAGCTCAAGTAGTTTCTTAGCCCTTTCACCTTTTATAGAGAAAGGCCTTTTAGTCATTTAACCTTCAAGACAAGATTCATAAACTGGTAGAGAACTAACTTTTAGTTTTTTTAAAGGACCATTCTTTACTAGTCTGTTAATTCTATCAAGGTTAACGTGACCTAATCTAAGGTGCCAAAGGTATGCTTCATTAATCAGAAGAAATTTTTTGCTTCTTGGGTTTTGGTTGTTCAACTTTGAACATTTCGGTATTGAGCAGTGATTTTTCGTTGGGCCTTAAAGTGTAAAGCCCATTTTCCAGATGCGCAGAACAAATATTCAATCCATTTCTAAAAATATTAACATAATTATTATTAGAAGAAACATTAAACATTTGTTCAAATAACCTAGAAACAGAAATCAAATTTCTACGAAAACAAGGAATGTAATAAACATTGTCCAAAATTAAAAGCTTATTTTTAAAATAAAGTTTGACAACTCCCACTGCTCTTGCCGAAACAACCTCTCCTGTTCCCACTCTCATCGTTTGTTTCCTATTGGCAAACTCCCTTAAAGAACTAAGCATCTGCAAAGAAGAACAAACATGGTTAGATGCCCCTGAATCAATTATCCAAGGTGAAGTATCATCTTCAACTAAACAAGCTTCTAAAACGAGTAAATCTGATTTACTGTTGTCCTTCTTTTCTTTGAGCTCCTAAAGATACTTCTTGTAGTTTCTCTTCTAATGTCCAACTACAACGTAGTGGAAACATTTTCCTTTAGGCTTCTTTTGGTTTGAGCTCTTTTTGTTGTTGTTGCTTTTGTTCTTCTTAAGTTGCCCTCCATTCTTTGACTTACCACTTCCTTTAGTCCTCTTCCTCTTCTTATTCTTTCAAGCAGATGAGGAGGGTTGAGCCTCTACAATATTTGCCTCAGCTTCTTTAGTCTTTTCTTTCGAAATAGACTTAAAGGTTTGTAGCTCATTGAGCAACTCAGTCATATTATATTTCAACTTGTTTATGAAATAGTTGCTTTTGAATTAAAGGAACGCACGGGAGAGGGTTTTCAAAATCATCCCCACCTATGTGGCTTCATCTATCACAGCCCCGTTGACCTTGGCCTCATGGAGATAGGTAACCATGTTGAGAACATGTTCTCTAACCGAAATCCCTGCCTTCATTTTGGCATTCATTACCTCCTTAACGGCTTCATGGCATGCCTTTTCAGAAGGTTTGCCAAACATGTCTTACAGAGACTGTATTATCTCATAAGCGGTCTCCATGCTTTCATGCTTCATCCTAAGCACGTCAGACATGCCAGCCAAAAGAAAACAGCCGGCCTTATTGTTTGCTTGGATCCAATGATCATATACTTCTCGTACATTACGAGGAGCATTGGCAGTAGCCGATGGAGGACATTCCTCCGTCAGGACAAACTTATAATTTTAGCAAATTAGTACAATGTTCATGTTACTCCTCCACTTGACAAATTATCTCCGATTAATTTTTCATTTGAGAGAGTAGCGATGATTATATTAAACATTGTTGCTGTAATAAATAAATAAAATAACATAAATTAAATGATTGCATAAACATCATAAATATATGTTTTGGAATAGTAAACGTGATGCATGATGCATATGAAAAAACACAAAAAATAATTTACTAATTCCACGATTATTCAATTTTAATAAATAAAGTGCCGCTGTAGGGTAGTTCAAATTATTTATGAATTGAATTGAGACATTCTCAATTAATAAATATATTCAAAATATCTCATATTTTCTATATTTATTAATAACCGTTTATTTTGGTCAAGATATAATTAACAATTTAATTATGTCTTTATGAGTGTAACCCACTATTTTGGATTTTAACAACTTAACTCAAAATTGCCGCCGTAGGGTAGGTCAATTTTGAAATACATTATAAAATCCTATCTCTAAGAAGCCAACCTTGATATTGATTTAAATGGACACCTCCTTCGTAGGGAGGACGAAATCAAAGCGTCGCAAGGTGCTACTTAAATCTCATGGTATTGTGTTAATAGTGGAGACCACAGGTTATATTGTCATATTACCTTCTCCCACTCATTATTTTAAAAGATATGTTTTATCTTATAAAACATCATATATTTCATAACTCTAGTAAATAAAACAATTTTTAATTACTAGTTATTTTGTGTTAATAGAATCCTTTTCCACTTGCACTTAAATAAATTACCAAATTTTTTAAAAATCTAAATTTATTATGAATTGTCTAAGCTACCCAACATTAAACAATTTAAAATTAGATAACAGTGAATTTTACCAAGTCTTAACTATTAAAACTAAATTCGCATTATTCTGTTGATTAATAAATTAAGATTCTATAAAACCAACCCAATTAATTTAATGTCATTAAATTAATTCTAACGCATATTAAATCATTTTATAAACTCCTTTATAAAAATAATATGCTAGTGTATGCATGTCATGTTACAATAACTATGAGTGGGCACTTTCCTAGATGGCATATTATAATGCATGAACCTGTTATCACACATCACATGAAGATAAAGCATGAATATAAAAATGGATTTTTTTTTATCGGGTCCTTTTGGATAATTAAAATTACAACCCATAAAAAAAAGAGAAAATAAAAATTACAAAAGTCTTCTTGTAATTTATACATAATTTTCTGCTCCAATTTTGCAGTCTTCATCGAATGGTTTACTGTGCAACTATCTGCTAGGTTACCTTTGAAATTTGATAGGCCCAAAGTTCTCAACTGGGCTAAAAGATCCAATGGACTTCTTTTTCTTCATCGCTCCACGTGTAGCAGGTGAAGAATAGGAGAAAAGAAAAAAAAATTGAAAAGAAATAATAATAAATTACAAAAAAGCTTATAACCCTTTATGGGTTTACACAGATTTTATCTAATCAAAACGAAATAAAATTATCAATCTAAAAGGACCATATAATTAACGACCAAAAATCCATTCATTAAACAACCATTTATCACATGAATGAAAATTATAAAGATGCAAAGTGCCCACAAACATGTATAAAAAAATGATATTATCAAAATAAGATCATGTTAATTAAAATTATATATGCTATAACCCACTCTGATGCCATTTGTTAGAATTAAAATATGAAACGCAGCGGAGGAAACAGATCATTGACAAACGAGAATTTTCTAAAAACTTTGTTCATCGGTAATATTTATATAATTTTAATTAATAATAGAAAGCTTTAAAAATTTTTACCAACCTTTTGAAGACTATCAGGGTATCCTAGCTTTCCTCTTTGACACCACGATCTTCCAATCTAGGTCTCCACACCAATGGAAAGACGAGTGGGCGTCAAACTACAAGAATGAATTTTCCTCACACTTTTTTGAATCTGCTATGTACTCAACACATGAGATAGCAGACTTTTTTTTCGGAGAAGAACTCTCAGTTTTTTCTCTCTGAGTGTTTTTCAAAAGTTACGTGAACGAAAATCTCTTAGGATAACTGTTATCTCTCCATTTTTATATATGAGCCATTAGTAATTTTTTTAATTAATTTCAAATTTAAAATAACCACCATATCATATATATAAGGAAATGATATATTTTACTTTTCCTTTCCTTTTTTTTATATATTAACTAAATCACCCTTTTTTTTATTAATATATATATATATATGAATGTTTACGTTTTCGTAAACGAATTGGCTTCCTTCCCTTTTTTTTAATATATATATATATATATAAAAGTAAAAACCGTAAATGTTGTTTACGTGAACAAATTCAAAAAAAGGTAATATATATATTAATATATTATAAAATCTTATATATATATATATAAGATTTGGTTCCAAACCATATATATATATATATCTAAATCTAAATTCAAAAATAAATCACATTTAATTAAGAAAAGATTTTAAAATTAATCAATTAATTAATTAACTAATGCTCAGTTAAATGTGACAACATTTACCACATTACATTATGTGTCATAGCGAACATTTTTCTGTGTCACATTAATAATTCAAGTGTGAAATAATTAATTTAGAATTCAATAATTTCAAACTAAATATGTATAATTCATTCTATGCATAAATCCAATATAGTGTTACAGATGTGGAATTGGGGACCTATGGACCTATAACCCAAACTCCAATAAATTTGACAATTAATTACACTATTTGATTAATGTGCCAAATTTATTAGTTTCAGTGTTATTCCACTAAAAACCTAAAACTGAACTTTTGATATTATAGTAAAATTACTCAAAGAAAATTAGCGAGTAGTCCATTGATATAATTATTACATATAAGTCAGTCCTCTATAAATAGTTCATAATAAGAGCTAGGTTCAATTCCCTTTTACCTCTCTTATTATATCTTTATCATTGAGTTTCAATAATTCTCTAATGAACAGTTAATTCATAATCTTATTATGAACGAGCGCTCTATTGTTCAAACCTCAAACTATCACTCAATAGAACTATTTTTCTAACTTCCATAAGGAAGGAATAGATTCCATATCTGTGTAATATTATTCCCAGCCATTTATTACGTTATGTTTCCAAGATGCTAAGTTATGATCTATGCTTAAACAAATCTTACCAAGCAAGTCAAAAAACATATTGTCATAAATAAGAGTCTAATAAATACTCAGGATTAAGACAGTTGAATATATGATCATCATAGTGATAAATTTGAATACTCTATTTGTAACGGATGATTATTAGAGATTTATAATTTATTTGGTCCAGTCCTATATAATCTCATTATATAAAGTACCTTCAATCAAATGTCTCTACATTGATAGCCCAGATAATGACTATTTCATTCTAAATGAGATTGGACCGTACTTGTAATATTTAATTAAAGATCCCAAACTTTAATTAATTATCACAGACTATTTAGATTATTATCTATAAATTTTATCCCTAAGCATATAACACTTAGATACTAAATTTATAATCACATAAATAATCATAGAATTTTCTTTACGTTTATAAATGTATTCATAACACATATAAGCAACCAAAATAATAATAAATGTCACTTTATTTATTTATTAACAATATTTATAATGTCACAGCTTTTAGGGCACTAAATCCAACACTATTATCATCATTATAGCCGCGCCGCTATGAGAGGAGAGAGGTGGCTAATCCTAAACCAAACATGACAAGTCCAACCTTGTTGGACATCATAAACATAAGCATAGGGTGTGTAACAATTATTTAGGTGATACATATATACATATATAGACTTCTAAATTTTGAAATACCTCATTATCAAAACATGCGTAAACCTTCTTGTACCTCAAAACTTTCATAATAAAACATTATAAAAATCATCAAAGAAATTATCATTATCATATTCATCAAAAGTTTTTATAAACTTTATTATGTTACAGGTGAGAATGTACTTATTGGACTTGCTTACTAAACCTTACTTAGATGACGTCGCCGCGGTCTTGATATGCTCACTTCTTGGTATGTTCATGTCATGCATTCATTTACATACATAAAATTAATATTCATTTCATGAATTCATCCAATAACATAAAACATCATTCATATTTCCATCTCAAGAAATACAACAATACAAAAACATATTACCAACTTATAAACATTCATGTAAAACTAAAATACAGCAACCTATCTGACCCTTAAGGATACACAACTCAATTATTCACAATTCATAAACCATCAAGGCATGAGACTTTGTAGGGACATAATTAACATATATATAAATTACCTAATTTTTCATTAACCATAAAAATTCCATTAGACAATTAAAATAAGTCACACAACACCCAACACAAAAACTGCTAGCAACCACAAAACAGTGAGCAACCCTAACAAACATTCATAAGATAAATTATCTATGTCGCAAAATAATCTCATAAAAATCCTACATGTAATAGACACCTAACTACAACATATCCAAAAATTAGCTTCAAATAAATTTTTAACAATTCAAAGCATGCATTAGAATTCAGAGACAAAATAAAGCCTAAATACCTAAAGCACTGAGCAACACATGATCATCATACTCAAATAATTAAAATAAAATTACTTTGACCCCTAAAATTTTTATGAGAACCTATAAACATATAAATACAATGCCACAAAAAGTCTCATTGTCAAATAAATTCATTTGGTCATACGAATAAGTCACACAAATAAGAAGTCCAGAATTCACTGATTTAATAGCCATAAAGACCTATCTTAAAGAAAATTCAAGAGCTCATCAAATATTCATCAAATCACCACGAAATTTTCCAGATCACAACATAACATATGTATGAATATTTTTGCAAAATTTCATTTGAATCACAATTCGTTTGCCCCTCTAACATAGACTACATTTTTGTAAAACCAAACCGATCAGCAGCAGTCTGATCATGAGTGGCAAAGAATAGAAATTCAATATCTCAGTATATAAAACTCCAAATGGCATGAAATTTTGAGGAATATCATATAACACATACAAAAATATCATATTAAAATTTTACAACAAACAGAAATTCATAAATAAAGTTATGGGGGTCAGATTAAAGGGAGAATATAATTTCAAAAATAATCTAGAATGAGTTTCTTACCTCAAAACAATTCTTCTCAAGCTTTCATTGAATTTGTCTAAGTGAATACCCAATATTTCATTGAATTATTTGCTGAAAAATAAGGGAGAAAAGGGGAAGAAAAATGTGTAGAGAGGAAGAGAGTGTTTGAGAAAATTTTAGAGAGAGGGAGGAAAGAAAATGATTTTTGAGAGAGAAATACATTCGTGAAAATTGGGAATGATGTGAAAAGAAAATAATCTTCTTTATATTTGAAGTAGATTTTCTTTAAAAATAAGGGGGTATAAGTGTAGGATGGGGAAAGATAAGGAAAAAGTCTAAGATTCACTCTAACTACCAAATCTTATCTTTTCAAATTTACATCTGTTTTAAAGTTTTATGGTTTTAAACTTTGACGATTAATGCATATTGTTTTATGACAAACTTTTTGAGAAAATTATTCTTTTATGTTATGAATGTTTATACATGCAAGTATGCATGGAAAATAATTTATTTTGTTCATTACTTTGATTCAAGTAAGTACATTCTCACCTGCAATATGATAAAAGTTTACGAAAAAGTTTTGAGGATATGTTTTATGATAATTTTTAAGTTTGTTTTTACATATTGTCTTCTCATAAAAACTCTTGTTGCAACAAGATGGTTTAACAGTTGTTTTAATGATAAGGTATGTTAAAGGTATATCTATATATATGTATCACTTAATTAAGCGTTGCACACCCTATGTTTATATTTATGATGTCGCACAAGGTGGACTTGTACATTTGGTTTAGGATTAATTACCTCATGCCTCTTGTATAAGTATTTTATGCTTACGGTGCGACGCTTGGGCTCCTAAAAATAAAATGAATGATGTTTTAATATAGAAGTTTAAATGAAAAGATATGTTCTATATAAACTTGTGCATCGTGCACTACTATGATTATGATTATGTTATTATGTAATGATTTTTATGAAATATTTTATGTTGTGAGATAGGAATATGTACTTACTAAACTTATGCTTACTTAGTTTATATCATGTTGCAGATAAGAATAATATACAGGTTGACTAAGATGGAGGACAAGGATGAGCGTGTGTACAAGGAGTGTTGGATTGGAAACAGAATCATGTCGTGAAAGGAATTTAAACTTAAATAGAATTTGATATATTATATTCTACATTTTTATTTATTTGAGACTTATGTTTTGTTGAATACAAAATTGTGTTTCTAAATTTTGGTTTCTTAGTTTTACTTTATCGAAAAAAATTTATTTGTCTATTCCTGGGATATCTATTTGAGTGTAAGTATTTTAATTTGAATTGTTAGCTCTGAATAATGATATTAATGGTAAAAGTAACAATTATTGTGACATCCGTAAGGGTGTGTTATGTAACACTTGCCATTTTTCATGTAACGATCAATGTTGGATATTTAACGACATTAAGTATTTTTTTTATGAAATAATGTTACTGACCATCTTATTTTGAGTATTCTGACAGGTGACAGTCACGTCGAATTGATGTGCTTGAGGTGTTCATGTCACTTATGATGTGTGCATGATAAATATTTAATGTTTTAATTGCGTGTAATATTGAATGTGGTACTTCGGTAGGCCGATCTTGAGTAATCGACAAACCGAAAGCTGCTGACAAGAAATCATCAAATAATTCTCAAAATTCTGGCATTGATAATTAATTTGTTGAGAAAATTTTGAATAGTCAATTATTTTATCTCTTTCCTTATCCATCATTAAGGAAGGTTTGACTTTTTAAAAGAGAACATTTGGTTTTTGTGATAAGGTTTCTTAATTTGAAAAGATAAGCTTTGGTAGTTACAGCAAATCTTGGACTTTTTCCTTTTCTTTCCCCATCCTACATGCATATCGCCTTATTTTTAAAGAAAATCTGCTTCAAATATAAAGAGGATTATTTTCTTTTCACATCATTCTCAGTTTTCACGAATATATATTTCTCTCTCTAAAAAATCATTTTCTCTCCTCCCTCTCTCTAAAATTTTCTCAGACACTCTCTTCCTCTCTGCATGTTTTTCTTCATCTTTTCTCCCTTATTTTTCCTACAAATAATTGAATGAAATATTGGGTTTTCACTTAGGCAAATTCAAGGAAAGCTTGAGAAGAATTGTTTTGAGGTAAGAAACTCATTCTAGATTATTTTTAAAATTGTATTCTCCCTTTAATTCGACCCCCATAACTTTGCCTACAAGTGCCAGTTTGTTGTGAAATTTTAATATGATATCTATGCATATGTTATATGATATTCTTCAAAATTTCACGCCATTTGGAGTTTTCTATGCTAAGGTATTGAATTTTTATTCTCTGCCACTCGTGATCAGACTGTTGCTGATCGGTTAGGTTTTACAAAAATATAGTCTATGTTAGAGGGGCAAACGAATTATGATTTGAATGAAATTTTGTAGAAATATTCATATGTTAGGTTATGATCTGGAAAATTTCATGGTGATTTGATGAATATTTGATGAGCTCTTGAATTTTCTTTACGATAGGTCTTTATGCCTATTAAAATAGTGAATTCTTGACTTCTTGCTTGTATGACCTATTTGTATGAACAAATGAATTTATTTGATAATGAGACTTTTTGTGGTACTGTATTTATATGTTTATAGGTTGTCATGAAAATTTTAGGGTCAAAGTAATTTTATTTTAATTATTTGAGTATGATGATCGTGTGTTGCTCACTGCTTCAGGTATTTAGGGTTTATTTTGTCTCTGAATTCTAATGCATGCTTTGAATTATTGAAAATTTATTTGAAGCTAATTTTTAGATATGTTGTAGTTAGGTGTCTATTATATGTAGGACTTTTATGAGATTATTTTGTGACATAGATAATTTATCATATGAATGTTTGTTAGGGTTGCTCACTATTCTATGGTTGCTGGCAGTTTTTGTGTTGGGTGTTGTGTGACTTATTTTAATTGTCTAATGGAATTTTTATGGTTAATGAAAAATTAGGGTAATTTATATATATGTTCATTAAGTCACTGCAAAGCCTCATGTCTTAATGGTGTATGAACTGTGAATAATTAAGTTGTGTATCCTTAAGGGTCAGACAGGTTATTGTATTTTAGTTTTACATGAATGTTTTTAAGTTGGTAAAATGTATTTGTATTGTTGTATTTCTTGAGATGGAAATATTAATGATGTTTTATGTTATTGGATGATTTCACAAAAATGAATATTAATTTTATGTGTGTAAATGAATGCATGACATTAACATATTGTTAGACGTGTATGCCCTAAAGAGTAAAAATATAATATGTTTTTGGAGACATTTTGATTAATAAAGAATTTATTTATTTATTATATACCGAATCTTGTCCTCTTTATGTTCATATTTGTTGAATATATACTAAGCAAACAAAAGTCTGAGACTATCGGTCTAAACCTTAAGAATTGGGCATATGATGGAAAATCATGTGAAAGACACAATTCTTAAAGTGATGGTCTAAATTATGAGATCCGTAATCGAGAGAATAAAGTTGGATACTTTATTCATGTAAAGATTGTTATGTTGTCTATATTTCCATTGAAAGATAGTTTGTCTTGGCCATCAGAGGTGGACTCTGTGAATAGAAATATTGGCACATTGTCATAGGTGACAATGTGTTAGATCGAGACATAAAGTGAATTGATTTGGATTAATAATTCTGTCTCGGTAAATCGGTTTACTTTAGACAATTATTTGTATTGTATCTTAATCCTGAGATGAATATGAGGCCTGTTGTCTTGACTTATGTCTTTTGATGTACCAAAAGGTGACATCCATATTTTATAGTGGTACGCATGCCAGTATATTGGAGGCATGACTCTTGATAGCGTAGACCAGTTATTCGTAGATATGGAATCCATAGCTACTCTTTAGGAGTAGTGATATCCTCTTATATGCGTTATACTATAATTAAAAAACTAAAACGCTCAACCATTCAGATGCATATGTGTAACCGAATGGTATACCGTCTTTGGATGGTAAGTTTTTTGATGGTGAGATAATGGAATGCAAGATAAAAATAATCGGGAAGGTAAGATAGAACTTGTCCTTAAGCAAATTATTGGTAATCCTATAGGAATACAATACATTATGATATGTCATGGAAACTTGTTATACGGGCTTCATAATTCTATATAGTTCGTTAGTGTAGCTCCAAGCTTTTAGTGGAGTAGCGTTGGAGTTGATAATTATGAGATGTATATCTAGGATATTGGGTTTCATAATTATCGAGAGCTTGAACTATATAGGTCCATTTGGCCCCCTTTGCTAGCTATCAAAAATCCTATAACGATACAGTGTGTTTTTTCAATAATTGGTGACTTAAGTCAAATTTATCAGATTGGCTGAAATTCGATAAAATCAGATAATTCATGCTTGTTTATCGGTTGACTTAATTTTGTAATAAAACTAATTAAAGATAAACTTGTTGAATTATTGGGATCAGATAATTCATGTATGTTTATCTGTTGGATTAATTTTGAATTAATTCAAGATAAACTTGTTGAATTATTAGGAATATTTATTTTCCTACAGATTATCTAAATGTGGCTGTTTTAATCAGATAACTTCTCTATTAGATTATTTGAATTAAAAACTGAGACTCTATCTCCAGAATCTCGGGTGGGAAATAAAGATTCGTAGGGAACTTTTTATCACAAGTTTGGCAGGTCGATCTTTAAGTTTGGCTTGTTGATTGAGGATGATCGGTAGGCCAATCTGCCAGTTCAGCCTACTGACCGAACGATAAAAGGAACATCTGTTTTCTTGCTAATTTTATCAAATATTGATTCTAATTTGATTCAATTCGAATTGATGAGGTCTTATCTGATAAGGACTGACTCTTGGGCTAAACCTCTATAAAAGGGGAGTGAGTCTCATTATTATTTAGATCAGTTGAGAAATCTAGAGTGAGACTCTAAAACTCTCCGGAGAGCTATCATTCACAAATCATGAATTATAGCTTTGAGTATTTCTCAATTGGTTGGAAGGAAGGCCACTTGGGAAAAGCTGACTGATGTAAGCCCACACTTACTTCGATTGTGGATAGAGAATCACAAAGAAGGCCAGTTAGTTAAGGTCATTCTAGAACATTACTTCTCTTCATTGATTATAGGAGCTTTTTGGCACACAAAGGTTACTAAGATATAGTTAATTTATGCATATAGCGTGTCAAACTTGTGTGTTAGAGAATACTCTTATATAAAAATTTTAAAATTCTGTTGCATACTATTTTTCTAATAATTGGTATCAAGGCCATGGTTTTTACGTAAATTTACGAGTTTATGATCATGCTATATGAATGTATTATGTGATCTTTATCTCTCCTATGCTTGAATTTAATTTTATAGAGAGTTGGCACTCTAGGTTTCTATATATTTTTATGTTGTTATGGATTACATGGTGAATGTTTATTAATTAATTATGGTTGATTAAATTATTGTTTAATTATTTATTGGTTAATTAATTTATGCCTGTTATGGTTTCTTAGAGGTTAGAATGTGTATCTATGTTTTCATGTAATTAGATGGTGGACTATCATCTCCGTTTAGGAATTATTATTTAATTTTAAATTTGTAAGAACTTTGTAATTAAATAATCATTCGGAGAAGACGAATCTAGAATATGGATGATGGCATTCCTAGGTATTTCCTAAGTCTCTAATTTCATGTTTTTGAATTGTTGAAAATAAAATTGATAAATTACATCAAAAACTGTATTTTCTAGAAAGGGGTGATCTCTGCTCGGTTGGCATGGTGAATCCTCCAGTTCGGCAGACTGATGGTCATAGAATCGGTAGGCTAGACTTTGGGTTTGGCAGGCTATCAGCGGGGCAAAAATCAGGTGACTTTAATGGTAGGTTGAGCTCTAGGTTCAGCAGGCCAATCTGTCATGACCAGCAGGCCGATTTTTAAGATCCGTAGGCCGATGAGTCATGACCGGTAGGCCGATCACATAGATTGACTTACCGGTAGAGAGTTGTAAAGTTTTTTAGAAAAGGTGTAGTTTTTTATGCAGTTTTAATTTTATTTTTGGGACAATTCTAAGAAACATTAAAATTTGGATATGACCAAAAATATGGAGTATTCAATCTATGCTGGATTGAAGAATTGAACATGGGTATTATATGAAGAAGGATACAGCTTAAGGATTCAAGGATGAAGAATCAATAATATGTTTCGATTATTCTCTTGGAATCTTTATTTTCTATTCTTTAGGGTAGAACCATAATATTACAGTTATTTATTATTATTTTGCTTGTAGCTTTGCTTGATTGCTTTGCTTGTCTACATTATAATATGATTTGCCATGTATATTGATAACATGCCATATAGAATAGGGAGTGTCGCAACTATTAAAATTGTTCATGCATGTTTTTAAAATGAAACCTTGATTTCAAAAGATTGAGTGGGAGAAGGTTTTCGAAGAGAAGACCTAAGGCCTTCATCATTGGTCCATAGGTAGCACATGGTGGTTCCGACCCCTAGGAAGGGACTTCATCATGTACCGGGTTAGATCTTTGAGAAGATAAGGTATTTTTGCATGATTTACGATTGCATACCCCTAGTTGGTAATTATAAATCATGGATAAAATATTGAAACGATGGTTATACACTTATGTTAATAATTTTATTAACCTCCCCTAGGAGATCAGTTAATAAAATTAATGGCCAAAGAAAGGATTATTAATATATGCTAGATCATATAGGTCTTGGATGGCATATATTAATCAGGAGGGGATCTATGTTCTTGATTGAATTTGGCATGACTCCCTTAGCAACTTGTTGAATTCTGAGTTGGGAATTATTGTTGTAAAGTTGTGATATTTTCAATGTTTTGACACATAAACACATTTGTATGTTTTTACATGATTGTGTTATCTTACTAAATTATTATACTATGTTTACTTATGTTTGGTATATGGTTCTTTATTGTGGATTAAAAATGTCTAAAAATGCTTTATCATTGACACTTGACCAAAACCAATTAACTGATGATAATCATAATGATTGGAAACGGAACCTAAATATTGTCCTCTCCTTTGAGAAACTGAAATTTGTGCTGACAACCCCTTGTCCTCCCGAGCCTACGAGAGATTCCACCAATGATCAAATCTAGGCATACGATCCTTGGATAGATGCAAATGATTAGGCACGTTGCTATGTTATGGTCAGCATGAAAAACGTGCTGTAGGCTCAACATGAGGATTATGAGACTGCTAGATAGATCTTGGATAATCTGGAAGACATGTTTGGAGGTCAGGCCTTAAACACGTAGCAATGGACACTTCGTCACCTATGACAACGTGCCAATGTTTCTATTCACTGAGTCCAACTTTGATGGTCAAGACAAACCATCTCCCAAAAGGGATATAGACAACATAACAATCTTTACATGAATAAAGCGCCCAACTTTATTCCCTCGATTGCGGATCATATGTTTTAGACCGTCACCTTAAGAATCGTGTCTTCCGCATAATCAGTCCATCATATGCCCAATTCTTAAGGTTTAGACCGACAGTCTTAGACTACTGTTTGCTTATCATACATTTAACAAATATGAACATAAAGAGGACAAGATTTGGTATATATAAATGAATAAATTCTTTATTGATAAAAATGTCTCCAAAAACGTATTACATTTTTAATCCTTAGGGCATACGTGTCTAACAATCTCTCACTTGCACTAAGTGAGTAAATACAGCAAATTTCACATCCCAATAGCTTCCACATGCCTCTCGAAGACTCTCCCAGTAAGTGTCTTCGTAAATGGATCAGCTAAATTGTCCTCTTACGCGATCTTGCACACCGTGACATGCCCGCCCTCAACGAAGTCCTTTATCACATGATACTTTCGATCAATATGCTTACTCTTCTTGTGAAATCTTGGTTCCTTAGCATTAGCTACCGCCGCACTGTTATCACAGTACAGTGATACCGCTTTATCCATACCAGGAACTACCTCAAGATCCCCAAGGAACTTGCGGAGCCACATTGCTTCTTTCAAAGCATCATTGGCCGCCACATACTCGGCCTCCATCGTTGAATCTGAAGTGCAATCTTGCTTAGCACTTCTCCAACTGATGGCACCGCCACCCAGAGTAAACACAAACCCTGAAGTCGATTTCCTAGAATCCAGACAGGATTGAAAATCCAAATCAGTGTATCCTAGAGAAGTCAAGTCCTCACCCGAATACACAAGCATATACCCTCGAGTCCTTCTCAGGTACTTGAAAATATGCTTTACCGCAACCCAATGGTTCGGTCCTGGATCCGCCTGAAATCGACTTACAATCCCGACCGTATAGCTAATATCCGGTCGAGTGCAAAGCATGGCATACATGAGACTACCCACTGCCGAAGCATAAGGCACCTTCTTCATGTATTCTCTTTCTTCATAAGACTTTGGAGAGTCTTTCTTAGAAAGAGTAATTCCAGACCTAGATGGTTGCCCACCTTTCTTGGAATCCTACATTGCAAACCTCCTGAGAATTTTATCAATGTAGCCGGCCTGAGACAAAGCTATCATTTTGTTCTTCCTATCTCGAAAGATCTGGATACCGAGAACAAAATTAGCCTCACCTAAGTCCTTCATGTCAAACTGCTTGGTCAACCATAATTTGACCGATGACAATGCCCCAACGTCATTGCCAATTAGCAGAATGTCATCTACATAGAGCAGTAGAAAAACCACCTTCCCATCCTTAATGTGTTTGTAAACACATGGTTCATCCACATTTTGTGAGAACCCATAAGTCTTGATCACTTGATCGAATCTTATGTTCCAAGAATGAGAAGCTGCTTAAGTCCATAAATAGACTTTAGCAGCTTACAAACCTTACCCTCTTGACCCGCGACCTTGAACCCGTCTGGTTCTTCCATATAGATGGACTCATCAAGATAGCCATTTAGAAAAGTCGTCTTGACATCCATCTGCCAAATCTCGTAGTCAAGAGCGGCAGCTATGGACAAGAGAATCCGAATGGACTTAAGCATGGCTACAGGCGAAAAGGTTTCCTCATAATCGATTCCTTCCTTTTGCGTATAACCCTTAGCTACCAGTCTAGCCTTAAAGGTTTCGACCTTTCCATCCACTCCTCTTTTCCTCTTGTAGATCCACTTACATCCTACGGGTTTTACCCCTTCGGGAAGATCTACAAGCTCCCAGACCCGATTAGTCTCCATAGACTTCATCTTTATGTTCATGGCCTCTGTCCAGAGTCTTAAATCAACATCCTCCATAGCTTCTGCGTAAGTATAAGGATCCCTGTCATGTTCATCCAGTTTAGCCAAAAAGACCTCCCCATTGAACATATACCTCTCAAGTTGACGCCTGCACCACTTTGCTTCAAGATTTAAAGTCGTCCATCTAACTTTCCTCAAGGAAAGTTGCATTAGTTGAAACCACGACTTTATTTTCCTTTGGGTTATAAAAATAACCCCCTTTAGTCCCTTTTCGATATCCTACAAACACGCAAACTTCTAAACGTGCTTCCAACTTATTCAGATCCTTAAACAGGACATGAGCTGGACATCCCCATATGCGAATATGGTTTAAGGATGTCTTCCGTCTTGTCCACAACTCGTGAGGAGTTTTAGGGACCGATTTTGAAGGCACATTGTTCAAAAGATAACATGCGGTTTGTAGTGCATATCCCTAAAAGGATAAAGGCAATGATGAATAACTCATCATGGACCTAATCATGTCCAACAAAGTCCTATTCCTTCTCTCCGCTACGCCATTCTTCTGTGGAGTGCCCGGCGCAGTCAAATGGGATAAAATCTCATTCTCTAATAAGTGTCCCAAGAACTCATCAGAAAGGTATTCCCCACCTCGATCAGATCGAAGTACCTTTATGGGTCTACCCAATTGCTTTTCCACTTCAGCTCAAAACTCCCTAAACTTATCATAAGTTTCACTTTTGTGGTGCATTAGGTACACATACCCATATCTTGAGTAATCGTCAATAAAAGTGACGAAGTACTCATACCCTCCTCGTGCATGGATGTTCATCGGTCCGCAAACATCACTATGCGCAAGTTCTAGAACCCCTTCGGCCCTATTGCCCTTAGACCCGTATGGTCTTTTGGTCATTTTACCCTCCAAACAAGACTCACATTGAGGTATAGATTCCACCTTTAAGTGACTTAAGGTCCATCCCTTACCAACCTTTGAATCTTATTCAGGTTAATATGGCCAAGGCGCAAATGCCAAAGATAAGTCTTATTAGAGTGAGAAGTTTTAAGTCTTTTTGAGCTATAATCATTTATCTCAGCATTAAGCAATAAGTCCATCTTAGGTTTGATAAAATATAGATTATTTTGCATCCATCCAGAACAGATAAAAGATTTGTTTTACGAATCACCACTTTTTCATTAAAAGATACCACGTAGGAGTCTTTAAATAAAGAAAATACAGAAATTAAATTCCTTTTAAATTTAGGAACATAAAAACAATCTCGCAAAATTAAATTCCTATAATTATCAAAATAAAGATGGACATCTCCCACTGCTTCCGCTGAGACCAAGGATCCATCGCCCATCCGAAGCGTTAAGTCTTCACGTAGTAGACTTCTCGTTTCTTTGAATCCCTGCAGAGAAACACAAATATGATTAGTTGCACCGGAATCTATGACCCAGATGTCATTGGATTCCTCAACCAAACAAGTTTCTAAATATAGAAGATCACACCTACCTCCCTTGGAAAGGAAGTTCTTGCAATGCTTCTTTATATGCCCGACCTTACCACAGAAGAAGCACTTAAGCTTCTTTGGGTTCTTCTTCTTCTTCTTCTTGCTCTTGGTAGCAGGAGGAATAGAAGACTTCCCACTCTTGGCCCGTTGCTTCTTTCCATTCCCAGAGTTAGGATTGGAACCAGAAGCAGCTACCACGTTGGCCTCACCACCAGTAGGAGATCCCTGTCAGCAGTTCAAACTCCTGTAACTGTTTCATCAGTTCTGTCAAGGTCATCTCTTGTCTATTACTTAAATTAAAAGTGGCTCTAAATGAAATAAATTCCTTAGATAGAGTCTCAAAGACCATAGTCATATGAGTTTCAGCATCGATGTCGGCTCCATTGGTTTGAGCCTCAGCGAGGTAACCCATGACCAACATCATGTGCTCCTTTACAGATGTCCCCGGTATCTGTCTACAGTTTAAGAGTTTCTAAAGGGCCCCTTGCCGCTTTGTTATGGCCTGGCCTCCAAACATGTCCTCAAGATTATCCAAGATCTGCTTCGTAGTCTCATAATCCTGATGTTGAGCCTGCAGCACGTTGTTCATGCTAGCCATAACATAGCAGCGGGCCTGATCATTAGCATCTTTCCAGTGGTCGTACGCTTGGAATTGCTCATTACTTGAGTCTCCCGTAGACTCGGGAGGACAAGGAGTTATTAGTACATATTTCAGTTTCTCAAAGGATAGGACGATGTCTAGGTTCCGTTTCCAATCGTTATAATTCTCACCGGCTAATTGGTTTTTGTCAAGTATCGATGATAAAGCGTTTTTAGACATTTTCAATCTACAATAAAGAATCATATACCAAACATAAGCAAACTTATATAATAATTTAGTAAGATAACACAATCATGTAAAATCATACAAATGTGTTTATGTGTCAAAACCTTGAAAATATCACAACCTTACAACGATAATTCCCAATTCAGAATTCAACAAGCTCCTAGGGGAGTCATGCCAAATTCAATTAGGAATACGAATCCCCTCTTGATTAATATATGCCATCCAGGACTCGTATGATCCAGCATATACTAATAATCGTTTCTTTGCCATTAATTTCATTAACAGAGCTCCTAGGGGAGGTTAATAATAAAATTAACGTGAGTATATAGCCACTATTTCAATATTTTATCCATGATTTATAATCACCATCTAGGGGTATGCAACCATAAATCAAACTAAAATACCTTATCCTTTTAGAGATCCAATCTGGTACATGATAGAAATCCCTTCCTAGGGGTCGGGACCACCATGTTCTTCTTCTGGACCAACGATGGAGGCCGTAGGTCCTCTCTTCGAAAACCTTCTCCCACTCAATCTTTTGAAGTCAAGGTTTTATTTTAAAATCATGCATGAACAATTTTAATATGAGCGGCACTCCCTATTCTATATGACATGTTATCAATATACATGGTAAATCATATTATAATGCAGACAAGCAAAGTAATCAAGCAAAGCTACAAGCAAAATAATAATAACCGTAATATTATGGTTCCACCCTAGAGAATAGAAAACTAAGATTACAAGAGAATAATCGAGACATTTATCGATTCTTCATCCTTGAATCCTCAAGCTGTATCCTTCTTCATGTAATATCCATCTTCAAGTCTTCAATCCCGTATGAATCGAATACTTCATATTTCCGGTCATATCCAAATTTAATGTTTCTCAGAATCGTCCCAAAAATAAAATTAAAACTGCACTAGAAAAAATTGCACCTTTTCTGGACACTTGGCAGCTCTTCATCGGTAGGCCAATCTGGGTGATCGGCCTGCCGATCATGAAGGTTTGGCCTGCCGGCAGAGCACCAAAATTTATGCCACACTGTCGGCCTGCCGGACCACACGTTCGGCCTGCCGATCTATGACCTTCGACCTACCAAACTGTGAGGTCCGGCATGCCGACCGAACAGAAAACCCTTAATCCAGAAAATACAATTTTAATGCAATTCATCAATTTTATTTTCAACAATTCAAAAGCATAAAATTAGAGACTCAGGAAATACTTGGAGACGCCATCATCAATCTTCTAGATCCGACTTCTCGATCCGTCTTCTCTGAATAATTATTTAATTGTAAAATTCTTACAAATTAAAAATTCAATAACAATTCCTAGACGGAGATGATAGTCCGCCATCTAATTACATGAAAAACCTAGATACACATTCTAACCTCTAAGGAACCATAACCGATATTAATTAATAAATAAATAATTAAACAATGATTTAATCAACCATAATTAATTAATAAACATTCACCACATAATCCATGACAACATATATATTATATGGAAACCTAGAGTGTCATCTCTCTATAAAATTCAATTCAAGCATAGGAGAGATTAAGATCACAAAATTTATGCATATAACATGATCACAAACTTGCTAATTTATGTAAAAACCTCGGCTCTGATACCAATTGTTGGAAACAAAGTGTGCAGCAGAATTTTTAAAAAATTTTCATCAGAGTAATTTCCAAAACACAAGTTTGACATGTTATATGTATAAATTAGACAGATCTTACTAACCGCAGTGTACCGAAGAACCTCCGCAACCTGTGTAGAGAAGTAACGTTCCAGAAGAGCCTCAACCAACTGGTCTTCTTTGCTATTCTCTATCCACAACCGGAGTGAGTGTGGGCTCACACGTACAGCTCTTCCACCGGTGACTCACCTTCCAACCAATAGAGAGAACCCAAAGCTAGTGTTCGTGATTTGTGAACAAAAGCTCTCAGGGAGTTTTTAGATGCTCACTAGAAGAGTATCACTCTTAATCTCTCAAATTGATCTAAGTAAATCATGTGACTCACTCCCCTTATATAGCTATTGGTCCTAGGGTCAGTCCATATCAGATTAGGTCTCAAAAACTCGAAACAGAATCAAGTTCGGATCAATATCTAATAAGATCCACATGAAAACGCGTAATCTTATCTCCCGCTGATCGGCAGGCCGAATAGGCCAGTTTGGCAGGCCGACCACATCATTCGGCAGGCCGAACTCCCGAGAAAAAATCTTCACGAATCTTTTATTTTCCACCGGAGATTCTAAAAGATAAAGTCTCAGTTTTGATTCAAATAACCCAATAGAGAAGTTATCTTATCAAAACAAACTTTATCAAGATAATCTCTAAGAAAATAAATCAATTCACAATAATTCTACAAGTTTATCTTGTTCAAATTTGTCCAAAATTAAAACAACCAATAAACAGACAAGAATTATCTTATCGCAATAATTCAACAAGTTTATCTTCAACTAATTTCTTATAAAATTAATTCAACCGATAGACAGACATGAATTATTTGATTCTTACAAATTTTAAACCAATCTGATAAATCCGACATAAGTCACCAATTATTGGAAAAGCACGCCGTGTCGTTACAGGATTTTGTGAGCTAGCAAAGGGGACCAAAATGGACCTATAAAGTTCAAGCTCATGATAATTATGAAACCCAATATCTCAGATATACATTTCACAATTATCAACTCTAACACTACTCCACTAAAAGCTTGGAGCTGCACTCTCGAACTTTATAGAATTACGAAGCTCGTGTAGCTAAGTCTCCATGACATATCATAGTGTATCGTATCCCCATATGATCATCCATAATCGGCTTAAGGATAAGTTCTATCTTACCTTCCTGATTATTTTTATCTTACGTTCCATTGTCTCACCATTAGAAAACTTACCATCCAAAGATAGTATACCATTCGGTTACACCTATGTATCCAAATGGTTGAGCGCACCAGTTTTTCAATTACAGGACAACGCATATAAGAGGATATCATTACTCCTAAAGAGGAGCTATGGATTCCATATCTATGAATAACAAGTCTACGCTATCAAGAGTCATGCCTCCAACGTACCGGCATGCATACCACTATAGAGATGTGGGAGTCACCCATTGGTACATCAAACGACACAAGTTGAGACAACAGGCCCACTATTCATCTCAGGATTAAGATACAATACAAATGACTGTCTAAAGTGAATCAATTTGCCAAGACAGAATTATTAATCCAAATCAATTTACTTTATGTCCCGATCCAACACGTCGTCACCTATGACAACGCGCCAATGTTTCTATTCATGGAGTCCAACTCCGATGGTCAAGACAAACCATCTCCCAAAAGGGATATAGACAACATAACAATCTTTACATGAATAAAGCGCCCAACTTTATTCCCTCGATTGTGGATCATATGTTTTAGACCGTCACCTTAAGAATCGTGCCTTTCACATAATCAGTCCATCATATGCCCAATTCTTAAGGTTTAGACCGATAGTCTCAGACTACTGTTTTCTTATCATACATTCAACAAATATGAACGTAAAGAGAACAAGATTTGGTATATGTAAATGAATAAATTCTTTATTGATAAAAATGTCTCCAAAAACGTATTACATTTTTACTCCTTAGGGCATACATGTCTAACAATTGGAAGCAACATTAGCGTCTGGTGGAGTTGGGTACAACAATAACTGTCAAGTGGGTATTAGCATGATATCGTTTGAAGTGCCATGTGGTTGGTCGTGTTGATCGCTGGTGATTTAGGTAGGATCAAAAGACAAGACCGTTATTGAACCCGGAGAGAGAGCAACGAAAATGGGCTACTATGTTACGTAATCAGTTGAGAGCAGCTCGAGGTAGGTAGAAGAGTTATGCGAATGGGAAACGCTAACCTTTAGATTTTGAGGTAGGGGATTTTGTTCTCTTAAAGGCTTCACCGTGTAAATGAGTTTTGCATTTCGGTGTGTGAGGGGAAAATGCATCGAGGTATGTCGGGTTGTCCGAGATTCTCAACGTGTTAGAGTGATCGTTTATTGTCTTGATCTCCCTCCTAGACTCTTTCATGTTCATGTCGTATTCTATATGTCGGTACTTTAGAATGTTTGCCCAAGCCAAGAAAGATCGTCTCGATTTGTAATGTGCAGATTCAAGAAGACATAACTTACTAAGAGGTGCTAGCTTAGATTCTCGACCAAAAAGTGACAGATTTAAGGCGCTGTAAGATTCTACTAATGAATGTTGTGCGGTAGCACCACAGGGTGATGAGACAACCTGGAAATCATGGTTGATCATGTGGGAGTCATATTCGTATTTATTTTGCACTTAAGGTGGCTTTCGAATTTCGAGGACGAAATTTCTTTTAGGGGTGGAAAGTTGTAACGCCCTGAAATTTAAGTAAGTGATATTAGGAAGTGAAATAGTGAAACTAGTGTGCCATGATGCATTCTTAAACTTAATTTGACTATTTTGTTGTATTTCTAAATTAATGTTATTTTTTATTGTCTTAATGATTTTTTTAAATTACTCTTAATTATTACTCTTAATTTTTTTTGTTTGTTATTTTAAATTTTGGAAACAAAACAATTTGTCAAAAGGGAAACATATCTTGTTTTACAAAACCGTGGGCGGCACACGGTTTTTATACAGTCATTTTTTTCTCTATTTATACCCTTTCTCTCTCTTTCTCTCCCTCACTCCCATTCTTTCCCTTCTCTCACTCTCTCTCACGCTCATCTCTCTCTCTCTCTTCACTCTGCCTCTCTTTCTCTCTCTTCTCTTCTCAAAATTTTGAGTTTTAAAAATCAAGCCCAAGCTTCGGATTAGTGGATTGGAGGCTCGAGAACGTGATTGAGCAACCAAAAAAATGATTCAAAGCTTCGATCCGATGTTAGTTTCAAAATTTCTAAACTTTTCTAAACATTTCAAATTTCTTAGTATTTTGAAATTTGATTTTTCCTAAGCTTTGAAAACCATTAATCTAGGTTAGAGGAACTTAGAATATCTAGAATCTAAGTTTTGTTTGATCAAAAATGGATTTGAATCAAGATTTTTCATTTTTCTCTATTTTTCTTTATTTTTGGGATTTTTCAACATCTTTGTCAAAATCTTGTTTAAATTAATTCAAAAGTGTTTTATAATGTTTTTATATTACTTATTGATGTTTCCCATACTTGAGAACTGAGAAAAATAAGTTAAAATGAGGATTTGGACATGGGGAGGTTGAGACTCATGCCTAAAAATTTCTTGAATTTTCTAGTTCGGCAGGCCAGATTTATGGGTTCGGCAAGCCGGATTCATACGTCTGGCAAGCCAAACCTGGAAAAGTTTGGCTGATCAGACCTGACTCGCCGGCAGGCCAAATTGCACAGTTTGGCAGGCCGAACCAGGGGAACCAGCAGGTTGACCAGGCATAGTGAAGATTTGTCATTTTTCACCCATTTTTACTATTTTAAACTCCAATTGAGAATTTAAACTTTATAGTATGATTTTGCGAAGTAAATGGCACACTAGGACACCATGAGATAGCTTAGTAATGTAAAATATCCTAAGCTAGAAATTGATGAGCTTAGTTTATGTTTAAGGTTGTTCGAGGTTCTGTAGAGCCAACATGTAGCAGACCGGGACTACGGTGTGGGACACCGGTACGAGTATTGAGGTAGGACTTCTACCCCTTTCTTGGTAGCCAAGCTTTAAATGATTTTTGACCTTAAAGGATTTTATTTTAAATATTTTCAACAAATGATATAATGTTTTAAATGTCTTCAAAAAGGGGCTTTTGGCCACATAATAATTTCTTTCAAAATGATTTCCTTCAAAATGATTTTCTTTAGAATGAATTTCAAGGAACGGTTTAGATGAGCTTCTTAACAATTTTCATTACTTATCAAGAATTGTATGATCATAATGAATCAAATAATAGATGTAATTGAGAGTACTCGGTAACACGGGAATTAAATAATAATAAATACACATAAGGGCATGATGCCATAATCAGAGATCAAATCGTGTTGCGTGCGACCTTGGGGGCAGGTCCCGAAACCTAGCTGGGCCACATGGTGGTGATAAATATGGTTTGCCCAGAAAAGATAAAAGGTACTCTCTAGATGGACTGTATTGATAAGACTTATTTAAATGAATTTATTTATTTATGTAACTCTGTATTTCTACTCATTTCCTTGAAAGGAAAATATCATATTTGATTTGTTTATCTATTTTAAAACATAGTACTACTGAGCCTTTCGCTCACTTTTTATTTATTTTTAAACCCTTTTTTCCTTAGGTGGAATCCAGCTTAGAACCGGCGGAGAGTCCATTGCCTAGACTCGCGAGCAATAGAGGATCTTGAGTAGGTTAGTAGCTGTAGTAAATCAAGGCATGCATTATTTAGATTTTATTTTTTTTATATTGGACTGTGACTATAATAATTTATTGTTGATACTAGGTGTGTATACAAGTTGTGGGCCAGTGGGACCTAACTCGCATCTCTTATACTTTCTTTATTTATTAATTTAATTATTTCCTATTATTTATTTCTTTATCCTTATTTAGTAAATGGTTAAAATTATTTGTTTAAAAAGGGTTTTTAATTATCACATTTTCATAATAAATTTTGGATTTTTAACGTATGTTTTGACCAAATTTCTACTTAATTAACTTAATTAAACCACCACATCACCTCCCGTACTCTAGGGCGTGACACAAGACTTATGGGTTCTCACAAAATATGGATGAGTCATGTGTTTACACACACATTAAGGATGGGAAGGTAGTTTTTCTATTGCTCTGTGTAGATGACATTTTGCTAATTAGCAATGATAATGGGGCATTGTCATCGGTCAAATTATGGTTTACCAAGCTGTTTGACATGAAGGACTTGGGTGAGGTTAATTTTATTCTTGGTATCTAGATTTTTCGGGATAGGAAAAACAAAATGATAGCTTTGTCAAAAGCCAGCTACATAGATAAAATTCTCAAGAGGTTTGCAATGTTGGATTTCAAAAAAGGTGGGCAACTATCTAGGTCTGGAATTATTCTTTTTAAGAAAGACTCTCCAAAGGATAAGGAAGAAAAAGAATACATGAAGAAGGTGCCTTATTGTAACGCCCTGGAATTATTTAATGTTATTGTAAGGTAAGATGATGAATTAGTGTGCCATAATTAATATTTCAATATTAATTTTTTTGGTTAAATTTTGAATTTTAGGTTGTTTTGTTAATTTAATAAATTCAAATGATTTCTTATTGTTTTAAAATGATGTTTTGAGTTTTAAAACACAATAGTTTGTAAAATGTTAAAAAATAAATAAATAAATAATATTCTGTTTTACAAAACCGTGGGTGGCATTTGGTTTTCGCATAGTAAAACCGTCCACCATTTCTCGCTATTTATTCTCTCTCCTCTTCCTCTCTGTTCACTCTCAGCTCTCACTCTCTCTCTCCTCCTCTCCCACCCGTGAGACCCTCTCTCACTCTCTCTCTCGGTTTCTCCTCTCTCTCTCAAATTTTTGAATCAAAATTCGAATCCAAGCTTCGGGTTAGCAAGGAGGAAGCTCGGGAATGAGATTTGGCAATCAAAAATGTGGATTGAAGCTTCGATTCGAGGTTAGTTTTGAAATTTCTAAACCTTTTCAAAATTTTCAATTTTTGTGCATTTTTGAAATCTAAGTTCGTTTGAGCTTAGAAAACCTTTGATTTGAGTTAAATGAACTTAGAACAACTAGAATCTAAGCTTAGATTGAAGAAAAACGGATTAGATTCAAGATTTTTCATTTTTCCTCATTTTTTCCCATTTTTAGATTTTTGAGATTTTTGTGTTTAAATCTTGTTTAAATGAGTTTAAAAGTGTTCTAGTATGTTTTTCTATCGTCTATGATTGTTTTCCATGCCTGAGATTTGAGAAAAACAGGTTAAAATCAAGATTTGGATTTTGGGAGATTGAAAACCTGTGGCTGGAATTTCTGGGTTTTTCTAGTTCGGCAGGCCGATCGAAGCAGGGACTCCGACAGGTCGACAGAGCATGGAAAATTTTGTTATTTTTCACCCGTTTTCACTGTTTTGAACTCCGATTTAAATTTCAACCTTGTAGAATGATTTTAAAGATACAAATGACACACTAGGACATCATGAAATGGTTTAGTAGCATAGAATGTTTCGAACTAGATATTGATTGACTTAGTGTGTATCTAGGATCGTTCATGGTTCCGCGGAACTAACGTATAGCGGACCGGGATTACGGTGTGGGGCACCGGCACGAGTATCGACGTAGGACTTCTACCCCATTCTTTGGTAGCCTAGTTTCAAAATAATTTGGCTTTGAAAAGGGTTTCTATAAAAATGTTTTCAACAGTTGATCGAAATTGAATTTATCGGTTATATTTTAATAAACCATGAACTGAAATGAACTTCATAATGAATGTAAATGACAATACTCGATAAATGAGTTTTGAATGATGATGAAAATAAATACAAAGGCATGATGCCATATCAGAGATCGGGTCGTGTAGCGATCGACCTTGTCGGCAGGTCCCGAAACCCAACTGGGCCACTACGGTGGTGATATCCATATGGTTTGCCTAGGAAAAATGAAAATGATGTTTCTGATCGACCTAATAAACTGTTTTGGGTAAAAATGGTTTTATTTAAATTTCTTTATTCAAGGTTTCTTTTAAATAATTACTTGAATAATGAAACTTTTCTTTAAATTAAATGATTTATTTAAATTTATAGTCCTACTAAGCCTTTCGCTCACGTTTTATTTGTTTTAAACTTCCCCCTCTAGGTGGATTCCCCTTTAGGTTCAGAGAAGATTCAACGGACAGAACTCAGGAGCAGTAGAAGGACTAGTAGATTATTTGTATTATTTAATCAAGGCATGTAATGTTTTAACTTTCTTTGTGCTTGGACTGTAGTTGTATTATTATATTGTCAGTACTATGTGAGTGCACAAGTTGTGGGTCAGTGGGACCCATTCTCGTGGTTCTTTATTTTCTTATTTTATTATGCGTTTAATATTATGAATTCTTTTATACAATGTGTTTTGAAACTTTCATATTTTTATTACTTAATTTAACCCCTAAACTCTTGATATTTATTAAATTCTCCTTTTAATTAACCTAAATAATCCGCCACGTCACCTGCCGTACTCCGGGCTATGACACTTATGCTTTGGCAGTTGGTAGTCTTGTGTATGCCATACTTTGTACACGACCAGATATTTGTGATGCGGATGAAATTGTGGGTCGATTTCAGGCAGATCCGAGACCAAAATATTGGGTTGCGATAAAGCATATTTTTAAATACCTGAAAGGACTCGAGGGTATATGCTTGTGTATTTTGGTGAGGACTTAACTCCTCTAGGATATACTGACTCAGATTTCCAATCATGTCTTGATTCAAAGAGATCGACTTTGGATTTTGTTTTTACTTTGGGCGGTGGTGCCATCAGTTGGAGAAGTACGAAGCAAGATTGCACTTCTGATTCAATGATGGAGGTTGAGTATGTGGCAGCTAGTGATGCTACGAAAGAAGTAGTGTGGCTCTGCAAGTTCGTTGAGGATCTTGAGGTTGTTCATGGCATGGATAAGGCGGTGTCATTATACTGTGATAACAGTGCGGCAGTTGCTAATACTAAGGAACCAAGATTTCACGAGAAGAATAAGCATGTTGATTAGAAGTATCATGTGATAATGGACTTCGTCAAGGGCGGGGCATGTCACGGTTTGCAAAATCATGTCAGAGGACAATTTAGCCAATCCATTCACGAAGACACTTACTGGGAAAGTCTTCAAGAGGCATGTGAAAGCTATGGGGATGCAAGATTTGTCATATTTACTCATTTAGTGCAAGTGGGAGATTGTTAGACATGTATGCCTTAAGGAGGAAAAATGTAATATGTTTTTGGAGACATTTTTATCAATAAAGAATTTATTTATTATTTATATACCAAATCTTGTCCTCTTTACTTTCATATTTGTTGAATGTATGTCAAGCAAACAAAAGTCTAAGACTATCGGTCTAAACCTTAAGAATTAGGCATATGATAGAAAGATTATGCAAAAGACATAATTCTTGAGATGACGGTCTAAATTATGAGATCTGCAATCGATAGAATAAAGTTGGGCACTTTATTCATGTAAAGATTGTAATGTTGTTTATTTCCCAATTGGGAGATGGTTTGTCTTGGTCATCGGAGGTGAACTTTACGAATAGAAACATTGGCACATTGTCATAGGTGATGATGTATTGGATCAGGACATAAAGTGAATTGATTTAGATTAACAATTCTATCTCAGCAAATCAATTCACTTTAGACAATCATTTGTATTGTATCTTAATCCTAAGATGAATAGTGGGCATGTTGTCTTGACTCATGTCTTTTGATGTACCAAAGGGTGACATCTACATTTTAATAGTAGTACGCATGCCTATACATTGGAGGCATAACTCTTGATTGCATAGACTTGTTATTCATAGATATAGAATCCATCGCTCCTCTTTAGGAGTAGTGATATCCTCTTATATGCGTTATCTTATAACTAAAAAACTAAAGCACTCAACCATTTGGATGCATATGTGTAACCGAATGGTATACCTCTTTGGATGGTAAGTTTTTTTATGGTGAGATAATAGAGTGTAAGATAAAAATAATCAGAAAGGTAAGATAGAACTTGTCCTTAAGCCGATTATGGGTAATCCTATAGGAATACAATACATTATGATATGTCATGGAAACTTAGCTATATGGGCTTTGTAATTCTATATAGTTGGATAGTACAGCTTCAAGCTTTTAGTGGAGTAGCATTGGAGTTGATAATTATGAGCTTTATATCTAGGATATTGGGTTTCATAATTATTGGGAGCTTGAACTATATAGGTCCATTTGGTCCCCTTTTCTAGCTCACAAAAATCCTGTAACGATACGACATGTTTTTCCAATAATTAATGACTTATGTCAGATTTATCAGATTGGTTGAAATTTGATAAAATTAGATAATTTTTGTTTATTTATTGGTTGAACTAATTTTGTGATAAAATTAATTCAAGATAAACTTGTTGAATTATCAAGATCAAATAATTCATGTCCGTTTGTTGGTTGGATTAATTTTGAATTAATTCAAGATAAACTTATTGAATTATCAGGAATATTTATCTTCCTAGAGATTATCTAGATGTGACTGTTTTAATTACATAACTTCTCTATTGGATTATTTGAATTGAAAACTGAAGCTCTATCCCCAGAATCTTAGGTGGGAAATAAAGATCTGCAGGGAACTTTTTTTCGCAAGTTTGACAAGCTGATCTTTAAGTTCGGCCTGCCGATTGAGGAGGATCGGCAAGCCGATCTACCAATTCAACCTACCGACCAGGCGATAAAAGGAACACGTATTTTCATGCTAATTTTATCAGATATTAACTCTGATTTGATTCTAATTCGAATTTATGAGGCCTTATCTGATAAGGACTAACTTCTGGGCCGAACCTCTATAAAAGTGGAGTGAGTTTCATTATTATTTAGATCAGTTAAGAAATCTAAAGTGCGACTCTATCAGTGAGACTCTAAAACTCCCTAGAGAGCTATCATTCACAAATCACATATTATAGCTTTGGGTATTTCTCAATTGGTTGGAAGGAGAGCCACCTGGGAAAAGTTGAACGATGTGAGCCCACACTCACTTCGATCGTGGATAGAGAATAGCAAAGAATGCTAGTTGGTTAAGGTCCTTCTAGAATGTTACTTCTCTTCATTGATTACAGGAGCTTTTCGGCACACAAAGGTTAGTAAGATCTGGTTAATTTATGCATATAGTGTGTCAAACTTCTGTTTTGAAAAATACTCTGATATAAAAATTTTAAAATTTCACTGCGTACTATTTTTCCAACACATACCAAGAAGTGAGCACATTGAGACTACGGTGACGTCTTCTAAGTAAGGTTTAGTAAGCAAGTCAAATAAGTACATTCTCACCTACAACATGATGAAGTTTATGAAATGTTTTGATGAATATGATTATGATAATTTCTATGATGATTTTTATAATGTTTTATTATGAAAGTTTTGAGGTACAAGAAGGTTTACGCTTGTTTTGATAATGAGATATTTTAAAATTTAAAAGTATACATATGTATATATGTATCACCTAAATAAGTATTGCACACCCTATGTTTATGTTTATGATGTCCTGCAAGGTTGGACTTGTCATGTTTAGTTTGGGATTAGCTACCCCTCTCCTCTCATTATGGCGAGCTACAATGATGATAATGGTGCAACACTTGGGCCTTTAAAGATAAAATAAATGAAGTTTTTATAACACCCGTCATTTTTTCTTGTAACGGTTAATGATAAATAGATAACAAAATTAAGTATTTTCTTTATGAAATAATGTTACTGACCTTTTTATTTTGAGTATTATGATAGGGACACTCCAAGAGGTGAGTACATCGAGACCGTGACAATATCACCCATAAGGAACGAGATGATGAACCGAGGAAAAGAAAAGATAGAGGAATCATAATATGTATGAGGAGAATATAAAGGTGGACCATGAAGAGTTTCATTATATGACATTCCTCAGATTATGAAGGGAACTATATGAGATGTAAAGAAGAAAGGAAGATGATGTATAGAACCTAAGGTGATCATGTTTAAGCAGTTTATGTAAATATACCTTCCACTGCATCACTTGAACAATAGTATGTTTTAAAGCATGTTTTAAAGTTATGTATGTTGTTAAATTGAATATGTTTAAAGATGTTTTTATGATTTTTCATGAGTATGATGTCAACTCTCTTGTTGTCATGAACCAGCCACGCTATTCATGTTTATATGGTCAAATCCTTGAGGAAGAAGTCAGTTCTAAGATAAGGACCATTCATGTATGTATGTTATAGGTTTTGGCTACTTGAGATTAATGTTACACTAAGGGCCCTAAAACCTAAAAATTATGTTTATGAAAAGTATTTTTCTTTTCTTTGGAACTACTATAAGGTTTTCTTACTAAGCTATGTGCTTACATAGTTCTTGTGATGCAGGTGAGCTTCTAAGCTATGGATTCTAGATGACTGAGCAAGAACGGTCCAAGGTCCTATGACAAGTCTAAGATGCAAATTTAATTCTAGTGTTTCTTTGATGCAATTAGAGAACTGAGAACTGATGTTTAAGATATTTTTATGGGATTTTCTAGATTTGTGGAAGATTTGTAATCTTAACATTTCACAGCTAATCATTTGATATATTCTGCACTAAGGTTGAGTTAAGGCATTATTATCTTCCCATAGTTTTAGTCATGTAAGGCCGAACTGGCCTGTCATATAATAGGCTCGCATGAACAATGAATGACGAGGTGTGGCGGCTCCTCCTTCCTTTCGCCTAGGGGAGGGGGTAGTCGTTACAGTTTTAATATGGATAATGTTAATGAAAGATATGTTCAATATGAAACCGTGACAAGTGCACTATCATGTTAATGATGATTATGAATATGATGTTGCATATAGATGTTCATAAAATGTTTTATGTTGGGAGATAGGAAAGTGTACTTACTAAGCTTTTGCTTACTTAGTTATTGTCATGTTGCTGATAGAGGTGAGAGGATCCTGGAATAGGTGGAGGGCAAGGACGAACGTGTGAGCAAGGAACGATGGATTGAAAATGGAAGAACTCCAAGAAAGAGATTTAAAACTTATAAACTATGTTTTTGTTTCAGTGTATGTTTATTTTCTACACTACGGTGTTAGAGAGACTTGGTTTACATTGTTTTGAATTTTTACAAAAGTTTGGCCTTCCAAACTAGTAAAAGAAATTTGAAAGGTTGTTTTAAATTTTATTTGAATGATGGACTCATTGTTTTGGTATTGATAAACTATTTAAAATTTTATTTACAAGTAGTTTTAATATATGATTGTACATTTATAATTTTTTTTTAAATGTATGGATCCTGGGAATATATTTATCAAATCAATCGTTTAATTTAAATAGTTCACCTTAAATAAGGATAACAAGGATGAATGAAACGACATTTATGACTTCTGTTAGGGGGCGTTACATGTTACACGCACAATGGTTTGAAGAAAGAGAAAAACATTGAATATCTATCAGTATAGATTTGTTCTTAAACATTGTTTCTAATCTTTAACTAGTATGTTAAATTAGATTTAACTTATTGTTTATAGCATCATGAGTTAGTTTTTTGGTAATTATTAAAAAAAAATTTTACCGATGTCACCGTACCCATTTTCCCAACACTTATATCGAAGTGAACTCATAATTATGCTATCGACATAAATTATGTGATCTAATTCTAACTCCTTATGCATTATATCGACATTTTATAGAGATGTCATTTTAGGGTTTTTATATGTGAATTAATATGTGTAGGATTTAAATATTAATTTTTGTTATTTAATCTTAATTATTGTCAGTTATGGTTCCTTAGAGTTTAGAAGTATATATCTAGTGTACGAGTTTTAGAACGCTTGCGGCACTATGCAGAAAACTTATTCCCAGGATTAATTAATCCTTATGCGTGAATCACGGCCATTAGGCCATAGACAGTCTGGGAAAAGCAACGCCACGATGGGCACTACTAAAATCCAAGTGGGCCAAAGTTGTTGGCCCATGGTGATGGTGAAGACCGTGTCTTTTTGGCACAGGCTTTTGTGCAAACAACAGGTCTGCTTATATACATTGATAATATATATAGTATAATGTAAATGTTATAGTATATATTACATTGTAAAATATTAATGATATATTATTTATATTAAAATAATAATGAATAGTATATTTAAATTAAGGAAACTTATTATGTTATTATTATTTAAATAATTTTATAAATCTTTCTAATTGGAGAAAGATTAAAGGTAAAAATAATTTGGAGTCCAGAAAATGTTGTTTTAATCTATTGTGATCAAGAGAAAGATTAAGAATAAATAAAATCTTGAGTTCAAATAGGACTCAAATAGGTAGAATTGAAGTTTTGTAATTCAATTTAGGAAGCTAAATTTTATTTGGGTAAACCTAACTTTTGATTGTAGATTTAGGGCTATTACCAATACCCTAATCTTGTTCAAAATAATAAAAATAATATCTCTTAATTTTTGGTTATATAAAATTATGCATTAAAATTATTTGAATAGTTTCTATTAATTTTCTGTTGGAAAGAATTATGGGTAATTATTAAATAATTTTATTAATTTTCTAAATGAAAAATTTATGGGTACAATTATTTTTGAACCCATGGAAATAACTTGACCTATTGTGGTAAAATTATAATATAGAAATCCTTTATTAAATTATGAGAATTTTGTTGGAAATGATTATTTAGAAAATCAAAGGACATGAAGATAGATACATTCAGGAGATACAAAAGTCAAAGCCGATATATGTTTAGGTTTATTTTGATAATCTTTATTTTTTTTTCTCCAAGATAGAGCCATAATGTTACAGCCATATATGCATATTGCTTATTGTGTTGCCATACTTTATGCCATGTTTGTTTGCTCCATGATATGATTTACCATATGCTTGAGAACATGTCTGGTAGAATAGGGAGTGCTACTCCTAAAATTGTTTGTACATGTTTTTGTATAAATATTGTTATTTTAAAATATTAAGTGAGAAAGAGTTTTCGGTTAGGACCCATAGTCTCCATTATTGGTACATATGTAAAACCAGGTGACACCAACCCCAAGGAAGGTTGCTCACCATTGACGGTATACTAGATTGGACTTCCTAAGGGAAAATGTCTATAAGCATAATTCATGGTTGTACGCCCCAAGGCGACATGGATCATAAGATACAAACAATGATTATACACTTAAGATGAATTTAATTATTAACCTCCTCAAGAAGCTCTGTTAATTAAATTTATGACCAAAACAAGCAGTAGTTAGTATTGATATATTGATTGGATAGGATCTGTATTCCAAGCTGGTTTATGTTTGACTACCCTAAGGTAGTTAACATGAACGTGGCTAGGAATTATTGTAGTAATGTATGTGTTTTTAAGATTTTCCACATAGACATACTTGCATTATTGCATGTTTATATTACTAAATGTTGTTATGTTTGCTTATTATTGATACATGTTATGTATCTATCCCACAAAAAATGTCACTTAGTTCATTATATATGATACTTAATAAAGACCCCTAACTAGTAGAACTTTTACGATTGGAAAAGGAAACCTAACATGCAAGAAATACAAATACATAGTAAACGAAACTTTCATACTAGAACCTAAAGGTAGTTATCCTAATAGTGTATTTTAGGCCTAGAATTGCTAGCAAGATTCTGATGAAATGACTTGTTGCTATAGAAAAACACATTCGGTCATCTCTATGAGTAACATAAAGATTAAATGACTACAAAAGTAACTCATTGATAATCTAAAGGATAGGTTTATTGTAACGCCCGTCGTTTTCTTCTACGAAAACTTATGTTAATTTAACGTTAGAATATGATATTTTAAGTGCTATTATTATTTATGTTGAGTAAATTAACTTTTTATTTAGTAATGTCATAGGTGACAGCCACGTGGGATTCATGTGCTTGAGATGTTTATGTCAATAGTGATGATAAGCTTAACGTATTTATTATTTTTTTTAAGAGTTTCAACTTGCTTTAAATTTATAATCTTTATAATGTTCTAGGTTATGTATGCCTAGAGTTATATTCTTGATGATAACATGAATTTTATTGCATATTTTCTTATTTTTATAATATTAATGATATCATGATAATTACATATGTAGCAGGTTTTTATTATAATAGCATTAAGAAATTAGATAATATAAAGTGTCTAAGAGAATAATATAAAAATTAATATTTTTGGGGTTATGGAAGTAAATATTATTGTTGTGTATAACTAATTATGTATTTATAATTATATTATAGTATATTATATTATATAACATTTATATTATATTATTTTATATGCATATATATTACGTTAATTGTAAAGAAATGAAAAGAAAGAAAAAAAAGGGCAAGTTGCCAGGCAAAAGAAAAGAAAAAAAAAAGAAAAAAAGAAAAAAAGAGGAAACTGAATTAGAATAGGATTATACTCATTTTAAAAAATGGAAATCTAATTGGATTAGGATTGTACTCATTTGAAAAGAAAAAAGAAATCTAATTCGACTACGACTAGGGTTATTTATGCCTATAAATATGTGGCTTGAATTATTCCTATACCTTTTTCTTGCCTCTGTCTTTCCTCAAATTCCTCCATGCTTTTATACTCTCTTTTCTTCCCTAAACCTCACATGCCATTACTTTGGAATTTTGTTTTCTTCAAGATTTTCTCTCTCAAAGAATTCATTACTCTTATTTTCTTTTAAGCCAAAACAGAAGGAATTCTTTTTAGAGATTTTGTATGTAAGTATTCGTCTTTGTTGAAGAAAACATAAGAATTAAAGGTATACTTTAAAGTTTTAATGGTTTTGAATTCTTATGATTGATATATATTGTTTTGTGATAAACTTTGCTAGAAAATTGTTCTTTTATGACTATGAATGTGTATGCATGTATGTTTGTATGAAAAAATAAATTATTTTGTCTAATACTTCCATTATAACAATGCTACCTTATGGTCAACAGCATTTTATGTTTATATGATATCATGAAATTTCATAAAAATAAGGTTTTATTATTGGAGTATGATAAGAGAATTTGAGGGTTTTTGGTTTATGTATAAGGTGACGGGTAACATTTTGAAATCAAATAATTTTATTTTGCTACGATTTTTGGATATAAGATGTATATATATGATAGGAATGTCTGAGATTTATTATAATTTTTTGTTCAAAATATTTTTTAGGGTTATGAGCTTTCAATTAAACATTGCTCACAAAATTTTAATTACTAACAGATTTGTATTTGTGCATTGTATAGTATGTTTTACGAGGCAAAAAACGTCCTTTAATTCTAAAAAAATTATGAATCATTGCTGATATGTTAACTAAATGTTTGTAAAGTTTTAGCTTCATATCCTTATTATGTTTTAAGATAAAATTCGTTGATTGACAAGTACTCAATAGTTATACGTGTCTAACTGATATGCCTTGTGTAATTCATGAAATGATAAATCATATTTTAAAATATGTTTTGTATGATTTATTATTTTTTCTAACTTATATTTATATGTTAACCATGTCACATAAAAAGTACAGAAGCATATCATACATATTTGATTTTATAAAAAAGTTTAAATGGAACACGTTCATTGTCTGGCATGTCTGATGTTAATATTAACTCTGAATTCAAACATGTATTTTGAATTACTCCGAATTTATTTGAAGCTGAATTTTGGATATGTTATTATTTTATGTCTATTATATGTAGTAATTTTTATAAATTATTTTATGGCATAAATTATTTAATACATAACTTTTAATTAGGATTGCTCATTGCCTAGTTGGCAGATGTTATGATATTGAATATGTGATTTATTTTAATTATCAAATGAAATTTTTATAGCTAAAGAAAAATCTGAGCATTATATATATATGTTAACTTTATTCCTTCAAATTTTTGCACTCTAATTGAATGTGAATTAAAAGATATAGACTTTTGAATCCTTAAAGATCAGGTAGTTTTTATTATTGATAGATTTACTTGAATGTTTTAAAAATTAGAAAAAGATATTTTGGATTAATATTTTTAAGAGAAGAAAACATGAGTAATGTTTATATATGGTAGCTATGTTATGAATAATTCTTGCACTTTATTCATGCTTATAAGTTGAGATTAATTTTTTCAAGTCATTAAAGGTCAAGTTTTCTATTTTTATGTTTTTTGACTTTAAGTGCATGTTTATGACTCAGAGATGATTTGTTTTATTAAGAATGATATATAATAATGTAATATGGTATTAAATGATACCATGAAGATGAATATTAATTTTATGTACTATAAAATGATTGACATGAACACTCCAAAAGGCGAGCACACCAAAAGCCATGACAACATCACCCAAGTTAAGATTTAGTAAGCAAGCAAGACAAGTAAGTACATTCTGAGCTGTAACATGATAAAAGCTAACAAAAAAGTTTTAAAAATATATTTTATTATAATTTTTAAGTTTATTTTTACATGTTATTTTATCATGAAAACTCTTGTTACAACAAGAAGGTTTAACGAATGTTTCAATGATGAGGTATGTTAAAAGTATATCTATATATATGTATCACTTAATTAAGTGTTGCATACTCTATGTTTATGTTTATGATGTCCCAAAGGTTGGACTTGTCATGTTTGGTTTGAGACTACCTACCCTACTCCTCTCATGACGACGCGCCTATGATGTTATTTTTATAGTGCAACGCTTGGTCCCCTAAAGATAGAATGAATAATATTTTAATATGAAAGTTTTAAATGAAAATATATGTTCTATATAAGTATGTGCTTTATGCGCTACTATGATTATGATTACAATATTATGTAATGATTTTTATGAAATCTTTTATGTTGTGAGATAGGAATGTATACTTACTAAGCTGATATCATGTTGTAGATAAGGATAAGATGTAGGTTGACTAGGATGGAGGGACAAGGACAGACATGTGTGTGCAAAGAGTGTTAGATTA
Organism: Artocarpus heterophyllus; assembly: GCA_025403435.1. NCBI lineage: Eukaryota > Viridiplantae > Streptophyta > Magnoliopsida > Rosales > Moraceae > Artocarpus > Artocarpus heterophyllus. The sequence continues at coordinate 32,880,859 of CM046354.1, read as the reverse complement.
AAAATGTAGTCATGTCATGAAAGGAATTTAAACTCAAACAAAATTAATATATTATGTTCCGCATTTTTATTTGTTTGAGACTCAATTCTATTTGTGATATGATCTTTTAAATTATGTTTTGCTAAATATAAAATTGTGTTTCTAAATTTTGGTTTCTTAGTTTTACTTTATCAAAAACAAAAAAAAATACATGCATGTGTTCCTATGATATTTCTCTAAGTGTTGTTGATTATTTCAAACTTCTTATTGGTAATTATTAAGTTTAATGGTAAAAGCAACGTCTCCTGTGGCACCCATAAGGTGGCATTACATTTATAGGCTAAGTTCTCTTGATCAAACGAAAGGTTATCCTTAAATCTCATGAATTGCAAGTAGAGGCCTAGAATTATTATTTAGAAACAAATACCTTTTATGCATTGTCATTTGGTTGATGTTCAATCAAATGGAGCCAACATAGCTACTGACGCCAAAATATAGACGACCTTTAGAACTTTGTTGAAGGACTCGTCCTTGTCAACACTAATGAAGGATCTCTAAGCTTTTGAGATTGTGCTAAAATCTGAAACATTAGTTCTAATAGTATTGGAACATTTGTAGTTACTCGTTCTTCTAAATCCTAGTAATGTAATAATCTAGAAGAACAAATAGGAATAAGCCAACAAAAAAGGGATCTAATGAAAGCTATGTGCTTTCACCATAGAAGGTTAGTTGCTTTAAGAGAAACTACAAGGATCTCTTAGCCTGGGAGGCACAAGGAGATACAGTTAATCGCTTGTATATTGAAGTTTGTTTAGTGGAAGATTCTAGAGACTTATGTGTCATAGATTCTAGAGCCACTAATTATGTGTGTATTTCTATGCATGAGAAACAAGAAGTCTGCTTAGGTAAGAGCCTCACGTTGAGGCCAGGTGTTGTAGTTAAATGAAGTAGAGGAGAAGTACATATTTGTTTTGATGAGAAGCTTAGGCTTTTAGTAAACCTTTACTTTATCAAACTAAAGATGTACATACTACTTGACACCTAACAATTAACAACCCTAGAAGAGCTAATATTTCTAAATCTAATAAGACATATCTTTAGCCCTTATGATTAGGTCATATAAGCTTTAACAGGATACAGAGGTTGGTAAAGTCTGGTACTCTAAGCTCCTTGGAGGTTAAAACTTTACCACATTAAGTCTTGCTTGGAGGGCAAAATAACCAAAGGGCCTTTTGAGGCTAATGGAAATTGAGCTAAATAAGTCCTAGACATAGTGCATACAGACGTTTATGGTCACATAAATGCATTGGCACATGAAGGATATGAGTATTTTATTACATTTTATAGATGACATACCTAATGCTCTGTAAGGGTGAAACATTTGATAAGTTCAAAGAGTTTTGAGTAGAGGTGGAGAAGCAATTGGGTAAACCTATGAAATCAATTTGATTAGATCAAGGTAGAGAATACTTCTCCAAGAAGTCTATAGGTTACTTATTAGACAATAGGATTCTATCCTATTTGACTACATCGAGAACTCCATAACAGAATGGTGTAGCAGAATTAAAAGATAGAACCCTGTTGGATATAATACAGTTTGTGATGAGTTGTTGGAAATGCCCATATTCTTTTAGGAATACATATTATGATTTACAAGTTGTATTGTAATACTCAAAAATTTTTAAATGTAATTTATCGTCACAAGGTACATAAATGAATAATTTTTAAATTATTATCATGAGCTCTCTATTATGGTCATTGTTATTACCATTATTCTTATTGACTAATAAAATTTTACAAAGTGTTTCAATTTGCAACGTGAAGGTTCGAGCCTCTATTATAAAGTAAGGTGTGCCAGCATATAATTATTCTAATTTGTTAGTAAATTGTTAATTTGGTGATTAAATCGATTTTTTGCTACTTGGATGTTTCATTTTTGGAAATTTTAAGAATTTCTTTTGAAGTTTTAGGAATTAATTTAAATTTTCAAATTAATCTTTTAACCCCTTTGGATTTATCACCATTGCTTGTGTCTAAAAGTGTGAATTTAGATGGACAAAAGAAGGCTGAATTTGTTAAGCAGATTCATGAGAAAGCAAGGCTCAACATTGAGAGGCAAACAAAACAATATGCAGCTCAAGCTAACAAGAACAGGTGGCCATTAGCATTTGAACTGGGAGATTAGGTCTGGATGCACATGAGGCAAGAATAGTTTCCATCACAAAGGAAATCCAAATTGCTTCCTCGTGGAGATGGACCCTTCAAATCCTTGAGCAGATAAATGATAGCGCCTATAAGTTGGATTTGCGAGGTGAGTATGGTGTTAGTGCTACTTTTAATGTTTCTAATCTAATTCCTTTTGACGCAGGTGTTGATTTGAGGACAAATCCTTCTCAAGAGGAGGGGAATGATGGAGACACAGTGGCACAATGGACACAAGACCTAGTTACAGTTCCAATTGGTCTGGTTATGAGGACTCAAGCTAAAAGATTCAAAGAAGCACTTAAAGGGCTAATTCAAGCTGTTCACAAAGAAGTTGCAAACACATTCACTACTGATGGTGAATCAAGAATGGTCCAAGTTATTGAAGTGACACAAGAAATGGACCAACCATCAAAATGGCATGTTTCAACACAAAGAACAAGAATCTTGGAGTTTCTTGAAGCTTGAAGATCAATCTTGAGGAATCTTGAAAGAAAGTGATTCAAGTCGAAGAGCTGATTCCAAGTTCTTGAAATTTATCGAATTAGAGTTTTCTTGTTTTGTTAGGAACTTAAATAAATCTTATTTATTTTAATCCTTTGTAATGAGGTTTATAAGTTGGATTGACATAGTCAAAATTCAACACAAAAGACTTAGTCAAACTAGACTTGAGGCCGAGTATGATCAGGGTTTCTTTTCTTAGGATTTGTTTTAGGAAAGTTAGTTAGTTTGTTTGTTATTTAAGGGTGATATTCGACCATTGATTTGGTCAATGCAAGGTGGGCAAAAATTTTAGCTGTTTAGGATTAGTTTTGAGTCCAATTACCATCATGACCTTCAATAAAATAATGGGCATGTTTTCGGGCTCTATTTCCTTTAGGATTGTTTGGTTTCAGCCTACTTAAAGGCGTTAATTATCAATAAATTCAAATTAGTTGTTTATTCAATATTGGGAGTATTATCTTGAGTTCTTCAAGAACAACCAAGAACTGATCAAGATTTAGTCTTGCTATGTTCTCTTGACTTATCAAGTGGAATTCCACCACTACTTGTGGCATCTACAACTATACCTAGGTTCTTGCTTCTTCATAGGCAATGGGTCACGGTTTCCACCATCCTAACTTGTTCCAGAAAAGATCTTGGTGTCATATATTGCTATTGGGTATTGTGTTAGAAACAAAGTGCGCAGTGGAATTTTAAATTTTTTTCATAATAGTAATTTCCAAAACACAAGTTTGACATGTTATATGTATAAATTAGACAATCTTACTAACCTCAGTGTGCCGAAGAACCTCCGCAACCTGTGTAGAGAAGTAACGTTCCAGAAAAGCCTCAACCAACTGGTCTTCTTTGCTATTCTCTATCCACAACCGGAGTGAATGTGGGCTCACACGTACAGCTCTTCCACCGGTGACTCTCCCTCCAACCAATAGAGAGAACCCAAAGCTAGTGTTCGTGATTTGTGAACAAAAGCTCTCAGGGAGTTTTCAGATGCTCACTAAAAGCGTATCACTCTTAATCTCTCAAATTGATCTCTATTGATCTGAATAAATAATGTGACTCACTCCCTTTTTATAGTTGTTGGTCCTGGGGTCAGTCCATATCAGATTAGGTCTCAAAAACTTGAAACAGAATCAAGTTCGGATCAATATCTGATAAGATCCGTGTGAAAATGCGTAATCTTATCTCCGCTGATCGGCAGGCCGAACATTCTGATCGGCAGGCCAAACAGGCCAGTTCGGCAAGCCGAACAAGTCAGTTCGGCAGGCCGAACACGTCATTCGGCAGGCCGAACTCCCGAGAAAAAATCTCTGCGAATCTTTTATTTTCCACCCGAGATTCTAAAGGATAAAGTCTCGGTTTTAATTCAAATAACCCAATAGAGAAGTTATCTGATCAAAACAAACTTTATCAAGATAAACTCTAAGAAAATAAATCAATTCACAATAATTCTACAAGTTTATCTTGTTCTAATTTGGCCAAAATTAAAACAACCGATAAACAGACAAGCATTATCTGATCGCAATAATTCAACAAGTTTATCTTGAACTAATTTCTTACAAAATTAATTCAACCGATAAACAGACATGAATTATTTGATTCTTACAAATCTTAAACCAATTTGATAAATCCGACATAAGTCACCAATTATTGGAAAAGCACGCCGTGTCGTTATAGGATTTTGTGAGCTAGCAAAGGGGACCAAAATGGACCTATAAAGTTCAAGCTCATGATAATTATGAAACCCAATATCCCAGATATACATTTCACAATTATCAACTCCAACGCTACTCCACTAAAAGCTTGGAGCTGCACTCTCGAACTTTATAGAATTACGAAGCTCGTGTAGCTAAGTCTCCATGACATATCATAGTGTATTGTATCCCCATATGATCATCCATAATCGGCTTAAGGACAAGTTCTGTCTTACCTTCCTGATTATTTTTATCTTACGTTCCATTGTCTCACCATTAGAAAACTTACCATCCAAAGATAGTATGCCATTCGATTACACCTATGTATCCAAATGGTTGAGCGCTCTAGTTTTTCAATTATAGGACAACGCATATAAGAGGATATCATTACTCCTAAAGAGGAGCTATGGATTCCATATCTATGAATAACAAGTCTACGCTATCAAGAGTAATGCCTCTAACATACCGGCATGCATACCACTATAGAGATGTGGGAGTCACCCATTGGTACAACAAAAGACACAAGTCAAGACAACGGGCCCACTATTCATCTCAGGATTAAGATACAATACAAATGACTGTCTAAAGTGAATCGATTTACCAAGACCAAATTATTAATCCAAATCAATTCACTTTATGTCCCGATCCAACACGTCGTCACCTATGACAACGCGCCAATGTTTCTATTCACGGAGTCCAACTCCGATGGTCAAGACAAACCATCTCCCATAAGGGATGTAGACAACATAACAATCTTTACATGAATAAAGCGCCCAACTTTATTCCCTCGATTGCGGATCATATGTTTTACAACGTCACCTTAATAATCATGTCTTCTGCATAATCAGTCCATCATATGCCAAATTCTTAAGGTTTAGACTGACAATCTCAGACTACTGTTTGCTTATCATACATTCAACAAATATGAACATAAAGAGGACAAGATTTGGTATATATAAATGAATAAATTCTTTATTGATAAAAATGTCTCCAAAAACGTATTACATTTTTACTCCTTAGGGCATACATGTCTAACAATCTCCCACTTGCACTAAGTGAGTAAATACAGCAAATTTTGCATCCCCATAGCTTCCACATGCCTTTCGAAGACTCTCCCAATAAGTGTCTTCGTAAATGGATCAGCTAAATTATCCTCTGACGCGATCTTGCACACCGTGACATGCCCGCCCTCAACGAAGTCCTTTATCACGTGATACTTCCGATCAATATGCTTACTCTTCTTGTGAAATCTTGGTACCTTAGCATTAGCTACCGCCGCACTGTTATCACAGTATAGTGATATCGCTTTATCCATACCAGGAACTACCTCAAGATCCCCAAGGAACTTGCGTAGCCACACTGCTTCTTTCGAAGCATCATTAGCCGCCACATACTCGGCCTCCATCGTTGAATCCGAAGTGCAATCTTGCTTCGCACTTCTCCAACTGATGGCACCGCCACCTAGAGTAAACACAAACCCCAAAGTCGATTTCCTAGAATCCAGACAGGATTGGAAATTCGAATCAGTGTATCCTAGAGGGTTAAATCCTCACCCGAATACACAAGCATATACCCTCGAGTCCTTCTCAGGTACTTGAAAATATGCTTTATCACAACCCAATGGTTCGGTCCTAGATCCGCCTGAAATCGACTCACAATCCCGACCACATAGCTAATATCCGGTCGTGTGCAAAGCATGGCATACATGAGACTACCCACTGCCGAAGCATAAGGCACCTTCTTCATGTATTCTCTTTCTTCATAAGACTTCGGAAAGTCTTTCTTAGAACGAGTAATTCCAGACCTAGATGGTTGCCCACCTTTCTTGGAATCTTGCATTGCAAACCTCCTGAGACTTTTATCTATGTAGCCGGCCTGAGACAAAGCTATCATTTTGTTCTTCCTATCCCGAAAGATCTGGATACCGAGAACAAAATTAGCCTCACCTAAGTCCTTCATGTCAAACTGCTTGGTCAACCATAATTTGACCGATGACAACGCCCCAACGTCATTGCCAATTAGCAGAATGTCATCTACATAGAGCAGTAGAAAAACCACCTTCCCATCCTTAATGTGTTTGTAAACACATGGTTCATCCACGTTTTGTGAGAACCCATAAGTCTTGATCACTCGATCAAATCTTATGTTCCAAGAACGAGAAGCCTGCTTAAGTCCATAAATAGACTTTAGCAGCTAACAAACCTTACCCTCTTGACCCGCGACCTTGAACCCGTCTGGTTGTTCCATATAAATGGATCATCAAGATAGCCATTCAGAAAAGCCGTCTTGACATCCATCTGCCAAATCTCGTAGTCGAGAGCGGCAGCTATGGATAAGAGAATCTGGATGGACTTAAGCATGGCTACAGGCGAAAAGGTTTCCTCATAATCGATTCCTTCCTTCTGCGTATAACCCTTAGCTACTAGTCTAGCCTTAAAGGTTTCGTCCTTTCCATCCACTCCTATTTTCCTCTTATAGATCCACTTACACCCTATGGGTTTTACCCCTTCGGGAAGATCCACAAGCTCCCAGACCCGATTAGTCTCCATAGACTTCATCTTAATGTTCATGGCCTCTGTCCAGAGTCTTGAATCAACATCCTCCATAGCTTCTGCATAAGTATAAGGATCCCTGTTATGTTCATCCGGTTCAGCAAAAAAGACCTCCCCATTGAACATATACCTCTCAAGTTGATGCCCGATCCTCCCACTACACTGAAGCCCCTGAGGTTGTTGTTCAGGTTTGTTTGGTTTTTCTACACCGATCGGAATGGTTTCGTTCAGAACCTCCAAAGTTAACGAATCACCTTTTAACTCCTCAAGCACCACTTTGCTTCGTGGTTTAAAGTCGTCCATGTAACTCTCCTCAGGAAAGTTGCATTAGTTGAAACCACGACTTTATTTTCCATTGGGTTATAAAAATAACCCCCTTTAGTCCCTTTTGGATATCCTATAAACACGCAAACTTCCGAACATGCTTCCAACTTATTCGGATCCTTAAACAGGACATGAGCTGGACATCCCCATATGCGAATATGGTTTAAGGATGTCTTCCGTCTTGTCCACAACTCGTGAGGAGTTTTAGGGACCGATTTTGAAGGCGCATTGTTCAAAAGATAACATGCGGTTTGTAGTGCATATCCCCAAAAGGATAAAGGCAATGATGAATAACTCATCATGGACCTAATCATGTCCAACAAAGTCCTGTTCCTTCTCTCTGCTATGCCATTCTTTTGCGGAGTGCCCGGCGCAGTCAAATGGGATAAAATCTCATTCTCTAACAAGTGTCCCAAGAACTCATCAGAAAGGTATTCCCCACCTCGATCAGATCGAAGTGCCTTTATGGGTCTACCCAATTGCTTTTCCACTTCAGCCCGAAACTCCCTGAACTTATCATAAGTTTCGCTTTTGTGGTGCATTAGGTACACATACCCATATCTTGAGTAATCGTCAATAAAAGTGACAAAATACTCATACCCTCCTTGTGCCCGGATGTTCATCGGTCCGCAAACATCACTATGCACAAGTTCTAGAACCCCTTCGGCCCTATTGCCCTTAGACCCGTATGGTCTTTTGGTCATTTTACCCTCTAAACAAGACTCACATTGAGGTATAGATTCCACCTTTAAGTGACTTAAAGGTCCATCCCTTGCCAACCTTTGAATCCTATTCAGGTTAATATGGCCAAGGCGCAAATGCCAAAGATAAGTCTTATTAGAGTGAGAAGTTTTAAGTCTTTTTGAGTTATTATCATTTATCTCAGCATTAAGCAATAAGTCCATCTTAGGTTTGATAAAGTATAGATTATTTTGCATCCATCCAGAACAGATAAAAGATTTGTTTTTACGAATCACCACTTTTTCATTAAAAGATACCACGTAGGAGTCTTTAAATAAAGAAGATACAGAAATTAAATTCCTTTTAAATTTAGGAACATAAAAAAAATCTCACAAAATTAAATTCCTATAATTATCAAAATAAAGATGGACATCTCCCACTGCTTCCGCTGAGACCAAGGATCCATCGCCCATCCGAAGCGTTAAGTCTTCACGTAATAGACTTCTCGTTTCTTTGAATCCCTGCAGAGAAACACAAATATGATTAGTTGCAGCGGAATCTATGACCCAGATGTCACTGGATTCCTCAACCAAACAAGTTTCTAAATATAGAAGATCACACCTACCTCCCTTGGAAAGGAAGTCCTTGCAACGACCTTACCACAGAAGAAGCACTTAAGTTTCTTTGGGTTCTTCTTCTTCTTCTTCTTGCTCTTGGTAGCAGGAGGAATAGAAGACTTCCCACTCTTGGCCCGTTGCTTCTTTCCATTCCCAGAGTTAGGATTGGAACTAGAAGCAGCTACCACGTTGGCCTCACCACCAGCAGGAGACTCCCTGATCAGCAGTTCAAACTCCTGTAACTGTTTCATCAGTTCTGTTAAAGTCATATCCCTTCTATTGCTTAAATTAAAAGTAGCTCTAAACGGAATAAATTCCTTAGACAGAGTCTCAAAGACCATAGTCATCTGAGTTTCAGCATCGATGTCGGCTCCATTGGTTTGAGCCTCAGCGAGGTAACCCATGACCAACATCATGTGCTCCTTTACAAATGTCCCCGGTCTCTGTCTACAGTTAAGAGTTTTTGAAGCGCCCCTTGCCGCTTTGTTATGGCCTGGCCTCCAAACATGTCCTCAAGATTATCCAAGATCTGCTTCACAGTCTCATAATCCTGATGTTGAGACTGCAGCACGTTGTTCATGCTAGCCATAACATAGCAGCGGGCCTAATCATTAGCATCTTTCCAGCTGTCATACGCTTGGAATTGATCATTACTTGAGTTTCCCGTAGGCTCGGGAGGACAAGGGGTTGTCAGTACATATCTCAGTTTCTCAAAGGATAGGACGATGTCCAAGTTCCGTTTCCAATCGTTATAATTATCACCGGCTAATTGGTTTTTGTCAAGTATCGATGATAAAGCGTTTTTAGACATTTTCAATGTACAATAAAGAATCATATACCAAACATAAGCAAACATATATAATGATTTAGTAAGATAACACAATCATTTAAAATCATACAAATGTGTTTATGTGTCAAAACCTTGAAAATATCACAACCTTACAACGATAATTCCCAACTCAGAATTCAACAAGCTCCTAGGGGAGTCATGCCAAATTCAATCAGGAACACGGATCCCCTCCTGATTAATATATGCCATCCAGGACACATATGATCCAGCATATACTAATAATCGTTTCTTTGGCCATTAATTTTATTAACAGAGCTGCTAAGGGAGGTTAATAATAAAATTAACGTGAGTGTATAACCACCGTTTCAATATTTTATCCATGATTTATAATCACCACCTAGGGGTGTGCAACCATAAATCATACTAAAATACCTTATCCTTTCATAGATCCAATCTGGTACATGATAGAAGTCCCTTCCTAGAGGTCGGGACTACTATGTTCTTCCTATTGACCAACGATGGAGGCCTTAGGTCCACTCTTCGAAAACCTTCTCCCACTCAATCTTTTGAAGTCAAGGTTTTATTTTAAAATCATGCATGAACAATTTTAATATGAGCAGCACTCCCTATTCTATATGACATGTTATCAATATACATGGTAAATCATATTATAATGCAGACAAGCAAAGCAATCAAGCAAAGCTTCAAGCAAAATAATAATAACCGTAATATTATGGTTCCACCCTAGAGAATAGAAAACTAAGATTACAAGAGAATAATCGAGACATTTATCGATTCTTCATCCTTGAATCCTCAAGCTGTATCCTTCTTCATGTAATATCCATATTCAAGTTTTCAATCCCGTATGAATCGAATACTTCATATTTTTGGTCATATCCAAATTTAATGTTTCTCAGAATCGTCCCAAAAATAAAATTAAAACTGCATCGGAAAAATCACACCTTTTCTTGACACTTGGCAGCTCTCGGTCGGCAGGCTGATCTAGGTGATCGCCCTGCCGGTCTTGCTTCATCGGCCTACTGATCTGATACATCGGCCTGCCGAACTGAAAGTTTGGCCTGCCGGCAGAGCACCAAATTTTCTGCCCCACTGTCGGCCTGCCAGACCACACGTCCGGCCTGCCGAACTGTGACCTTCGGCCTGCCGAACTGTGAGATTCGGCATGCCGACCGAGCAGAAAACCCTCATTCCAGAAAATACAATTTTAATGCAATTCATCAATTTTATTTTCAACAATTCAAAAACATAAAATTAGAGACTCAGGAAATACCTGGAGGCGCCATTATCAATCTTCAAGATCCGACTTCTCATTCCATCTTTTCCGAATAATTATTTAATTACAAAATTCTTACAAATTAAAAATTAAATAACAATTCCTAGACAGAGATGATAGTCCACCATCTAATTACATGAAAAACCTAGATACACATTCTAACCTCTAAGGAACCATAACCGGTATTAATAAATTAATAAATAATTAAACAACGATTTAATCAACCATAATTAATTAATAAACATTCACCACATAATACATGACAACATATATATTATATAGAAACCTAGAGTGCCATCTCTCTATAAAATTCAATTCAAGCATAGGAGATATTAAGATCACAAAATTTATGCATATAACATGATCACAAACTTGCAAATTTATCTAAAAACCTCGGCTCTGATACCAATTGTTGGAAAAAAAGTGCGCAGCGGAATTTTAAAATTTTTTCATCATAGTAATTTCCAAAACACAAGTTTGACATGTTATATGTATAAATTAGACAGATCTTACTAACTTCAGTGTGCCGAAGAACCTCCGCAACCTGTGTAGAGAAGTAACGTTCCAGAAGAGCCTCAACCAACTGGTCTTCTTTGCTATTCTCTATCCATAACCGGAGTGAGTGTGGGCTCACACGTACAGCTCTTCCACCTTTGACTCTCCCTCCAACCAATAGAGAGAACCCAAAGCTAGTGTTCGTGATTTGTGAACAAAAGCTCTCAGGGAGTTTTAAGATGCTCACTAAAACAGTATCACTCTTAATCTCTCAAATTGATCTCTATTGATCTGAGTAAATCATGTGACTCACTCCTTTTTTATAGTTGTTGGTCCTGGGGTCAGTCCATATCAGATTAGGTCTCAAAAAATCGAAACAGAATCAAGTTCGGATCAATATCTGATAAGATCCGCGTGAAAACGCGTAATCTTATCTCCGCTGATCGGCAGGCCAAACACGTCATCCGACAGGCCGAACACGTCATCCGACAGGCCGAACTCCCGAGAAAAAATCTCTGCGAATCTTTTATTTTCCACCCGAGATTCTAAAAGATAAAGTCTCAGTTTTGATTCAAATAACCCAATAGAGAAGTTATCTGATCAAAACAAACTTTATCAAGATAAACTCTAAGAAAATAAATCAATTCACAATAATTCTACAAGTTTATCTTGTTCTAATTTGTCCAAAATTAAAACAACCGATAAACAGACAAGAATTATCTGATCGCAATAATTCAACAAGTTTATCTTGAACTAATTTCTTACAAAATTAATTCAACCGATAAACAGACATGAATTATTTGATTCTTACAAATCTTAAACCAATCTGATAAATCCAACATAAGTCACCAATTATTGGAAAAGCACGCCGTGTTGTTACAGGATTTTGTGAGCTTGCAAAGGGGACCAAAATGGACCTATAAAGTTCAAGCTCATGATAATTATGAAACCCAATATCCCAGATATGCATTTCACAATTATCAACTACAACGCTACTCCGCTAAAAGCTTGGAGCTGCACTCTCGAACTTTATAGAATTATGAAGCTCTTGCAACTAAGTCCCCATGACATATCATAGTGTATTGCATCCCCATATGATCATCCATAATCGGCTTAAGGACAAGTTCTGTCTTACCTTCCCGATTATTTTTATCTTACGTTCCATTGTCTCACCATTAGAAAACTTACCATTCAAAGATAGTATACCATTCGGTTACACCTATGTATCCAAATGGTTTAGCGCTCCAGTTTTCCAATTACAGGATAACGCATATAAGAGGATATCATTACTCCTAAAGAGGAGCTATGGATTCCATATCTATGAATAACAAGTCTATGCTATCAAGAATCATGCCTCCAACGTACCGGCATGCATACCACTATAGAGATGTGAGAGTCACCCATTGGTACATCAAAAGACACAAGTCCAGACAACGGGCCCACTATTCATCTTAGGATTAAGATACATTACAAATGACTGTCTAAAGTGAATCGATTTGCCAAGACAGAATTATTAATCCAAATCAATTCACTTTATGTCCCGATCCAACATGTCGTCACCTATGACAACGCGCCAATGTTTCTATTCACGAAGTCCAACTCTGATGGTCAAGACAAATTATCTCCCAGAAGGGATATAGACAACATAATAATCTTTACATGAATAAAGCGCCCAACTTTACTCCCTCGATTGCAGATCATATGTTTTAGACCGTCACCTTAAGAATTGTGTCTTCCGCATAATCAGTCCATCATTTGCCCAATTCTTAAGGTTTAGACTGACAGTCTCAGACTACTGTTTGCTTATCATACATTCAACAAATATGAACGTAAAGAGGACAAGATTTGGTATATATAAATGAATAAATTCTTTATTGATAAAAAATGTCTCCAAAATCGTATTACATTTTTACTCCTTAGGGCATACATGTCTAACATCTTGTTCACAGGTTGGCAAGGTTCATATCATTCAAGACCATTGCAATATGCAGAAAACTTAGGCAAAATTTGAGCCCCTTTGGTGTATAATTAAAGTAGTATGATAGCAAATATATTAAATACATAGTATCCATCATTATTCTCCAACATGTACCGCAAGTTTTATTCACTCCATAACGACCTCCATGTGCTCACGTTCCCTCCTTTCCCAAGAGCTATCTTTTCTTTTGTTTAATTTTTCTTCAATGCATTGATATCACTTGATATGTCTAATAATTCAATACAATGAACACAAACTTTTCCCACCACTCTCTCTTCCCCTTACCTGCATGTCATTTTCTACCACCTTATCACCATCTTATTATTATTATTATTTCTTTTGATTATGTACATTAAGTGAAATCCACAATATACTGCATACATTTATAAAACTAAAATAACTACCCTTCATCATTAACCCATATCAGCTACCCTCTTTTAAAAATTCAGGGTGTGCTTGTTGGAAAAATACTATGTAGCAGTTTCCAAAACGCAAGTTTAACATGCTATATGCATAAATTAACTAGATCTTACTAACTTTGTGTGCCGAAAAGCTCCTGTAATCAATGAAGAGAAGTAATGTTTCAAAAGGACCTCAACCAACTGGCCTTCTTTGCTATTCTTTATTCACGATTGGAGTTAGTGTGGGCTTATGTCTTTCAGCTTTTCCCACTAGGTGATTCTCCTTCCAACCAATTGAGACATACCCAAAGCAATAATTCGTGATTTGTGAATGATATCTCTTTGGGGAGTTTTAGAGTTTCATTGACAGAGTCTCAATCTAGATTTCTCAACTAATCTAACTAATAATGAGACTCACACCCCTTTTATAGAGGTTGGGCCTTGGAGTCAATCCTTATCGGATAAGTTCTCAAAAATTCGAATCAGAATCAAATCAAAATCAATATATGATAAAATCCATGTGAAAACACGTATTCCTTTTATCGCCCGGTCTGTAGGTAGAACTGGCAGATCGGTCTGCCGATCCTCCTCAATCGGCAGGCCAAATTTAAAGATCAGCTTACCAAACTTGCGATAAAAAGTTCCCTGCAAATCTTTATTTCCCACTCAAGATTCTTAGGATAAAGCTTCAGTTTTAATTCAAGTAGCCCAATAGAGAAGTTATCTAATTCAAACAATCATATTTAGACAATCTCTAGGAAAATAAATATTTCTGATAATTCAATAAGCTTATCTTAAATTTTTTTATTCAAAATTAAATTCAATCGATAAACAGACATGAATTATCTGATCTCGATAATTCAACAAGTTTATCTTGAATTAATTTTATCATAAAATTAATTCAACCAATAAACAAACATTAATTATCTGATTTTACTGAATTTCGGCCAATCTGATAAATCTGACATAAGTCACCAATTATTGGAAAAGCACGCCGTATTATTACAGGATTTTTATGAGCTAGCAAAGTGGACCAAATTAACCTATATAATTCAAGCTCCTGATAATTATTAAACCCAATATCCTAGATATACATTTCATAATTATCAACTCCACTGCTACTCAACTAAAAGCTTAGAGTTGCACTATCGAACTATATAGAATTACAAAGCCCGAATAGTATGTTATTAACATACATGGTAAATCATATTATAATGTAGACAAGGAAATCAACATGCAAAACCACAAGCAAAATAATAATAAATAACTGTAATATCTGTAATCGGCTTAAGGATAAGTTCTATCTTATCTTCCTAATTATTTTTATTTTATGTTCTATTATTTCACCATCGAAAAAGTTACCATCTAAAGATAATATACCATTTGGTTACACCTATGTATCCAAATGGTTGAGCTCTCTTGTTTTCCAATTACAAGATAACCCATATAAGAGGATATCAACTATTCTGAAAGAGGAGCTATAGATTCCATATTTATGAATAAAAGGTCTAGGGTATCAAGAGTCATGTCTCCAATGTACCGGCATGCTTACCACTTTAAAATGTGGATGCCACCCTTTGGTACATCAAAAAATATAAGTCAGGACAACGGGCCTACTATTCATCTCAGGATTAATATACAATACAAAGGATTGCCTAAAGTGAATCGATTTGCTGAGATAGAATTATTAATCCAATCAATTCACTTTATGTCCCTATCCAACACATCATCACTAATGATAATGTGCCAATGTTTCTATTCGTAGAGTCCACCTCCGATGGCCAAGACAAGCCATCTCCCATTAGAGATTTAGACAACATAACAATCTTTGCATGAATAAAGTGTCCAACTTTATTCCCTCAATTGCAGATCTCATAATTTAGACCATCACCTTAAGAATCGTGTCTTTCGCATAATCTGTTCATCATATGCCCAATTCTTAAAGGTTTAGACTGGCAGTCTCAGATTATTATTTGCTTAACATACATCCCATAAATATGAATGTAAAGAAGATCAGATTTGGTATATAAATAATAAATAAATTCTTTATTGATAAAAAGGTCTCCAAAAACATGTTACATTTTTACACCCTAGGGCATACACGTCTAACAATCTCCCTCTTGCACTAAGTGAGACAAAGTATGCACAAGTTCTAGAACCCCTTAGGAAGACAAAGTACTCATACCCTCCTCATGGCCAAATGTTCATCGGTCCATAAACATCACTATGCACAAGTTCTAGAACCCCTTCGGCCCTATTGCCCTTAGACTCGAATGCTCTTTTGGTCATTTTACACTCCAAACAAGATTCACAATGAAGTATAGGTTCCACCTTTAAGTGACTTAAAGGTCCATCCCTTACCAACCTTTAAATCCTATTCAGGTTAATATGACCAAGGCGCAAATGCCAAACATAAGTCTTATTAGAGTGAGAAGTTTTAAGTCTTTTAGAGTTATTATCATTCATCTCAGCATTAAGCAATAAGTCCATCTTAGGTTTGATAAAGTATAGATTATTTTGCATCCATCTAGAACAGATAAAAGATTTGTTTTTACGAATCACCACTTTATCATTAAAAGAAACCAAATAGGAGTCTTTAAATAAACAAGATACATAAATTAAATTCCTTTTAAATTTAGGAACATAAAAAAATCTTACAAAAATAAATTCCTATAGTTATCAAAATAAAGATGGACGTCGCCCACTGCTTCCGCTGAGACTAAGGATCCATCGCCCATCTGAAGCGTGAAGTCCTCATGCAGTAGACTTCTCGTTTCTTTGAACCCCTGTAGAGAAACACAAACATGATTAGTTGCACCGGAATCTAGGACCCAAATGTCACTTGATTCCTTAACCAAACAAGTTTCTAAATACAGAAGATCACACCTACCTCCTTGGGAAAGGAAGTCCTTGCAATGCATCTTGACATGCCCGACCTTTCCATAGAAGAAGCACTTAAGCTTCTTCAGGTTCTTCTTCTTCTTCTTCTTCTTCTTGCTCTTGGTAGTAGCCGGAATAGAAGACTTCCCGTTCTTGGCCCGTTGCTTCTTTCCATTCTTAGAGCTAGGATTGGAATCAGAAGCAGCTACCATGTTGCCTTACCACCCGCAGGAGACTCCCTGATCAGCAGTTCGAACCCCTGTAACTGTTTCATCAATTTCGTCAAGGTCATATCCCGTCTATTGGTTAAATTAAATGTAGCTCTACATAGAATAAATTCCTTAGATAGAGTTTTAAAGACCATAGTCATCTGAGTTTCAGCATCAATTTTGGCTCCATTGGTTTGAGCCTTAGCGAGGTAACCCATGACCAACATCATATGCTCATTTATAGATGTCCCCGGCCTCTGTCTGAAGCGCCCCTTGCCGCTTTGTTATGGCCTGGCCTCTAAACATAGCCTCAAGTTTATCCAAGATCTACTTCGCAGTCTCATAATCTTGATGTTGAGTCTCCCATAGGCTTGGGAGGACAAGGGGTTGTCAGTACATATTTCAGTTTCTCAAAGGACAGGACGATATCTAGGTTCCGTTTCCAATCGTTATAATTCTCATCGGATAATAGGTTTTTGTCAAGTATTGATGATAAAGCGTTTTTAGACATTTTTAAACTATAATAAAGAATCATATACCAAACATAAGCAAACATATAATAATAATTTAGTAAGATAACATAATCATGTAAAAAATACAAATGTGTTTATGTGTCAAAACCTTGAAAGTATCACAACCTTACAACGATAATTGCCAACTCAGAATTCAACAAGCTCCTAGGGGAGTCATGCCAAATTCAATCAGGAACACGGATCCCCTCCTGATTAATATATGCCATCCAAGACCCATATGATCCAGCATATATTAATAATCATTTCTTTAGCCATCGTTTCAATAAAATTAACATGAGTCTAGAACCATCGTTTCAATATTTTATCCATGATTTATAATCACCACCTAGGGGTGTGCAACCATAAATCATGCTAAAATACCTTATCTTCTTAAAGATCCAATCTGGTACATGATAGAAATCCCTTCCTAGGGGTCGGTGTTGGAAAAAACAGAGTGAGGTGCACAGCAGGAATTTTAAAAATTTTAACATCAAAGTATTTTTCCAAAACACAAGTTTGACATGCTATATGTATAAATTAAACAGATCTTACTAGCCTTTGTATGCCGAAGAACCTCCGCAACCCGTGAAGAGAAGTAATGTTCCAGAAGAGACTCAACCAACTGGTCTTCTTTGCTATTCTCTATCCATGATCGGAGTGAGTGTAGGCTCACACGTACAGCTCTTCCACCGGTGACTCTCCTTCCAACCAATCGAGAGAACCCAAAGCTAGTGTTCGTGATTTGTGAACAAAAGCTCTCAGGGAGTTTTCAAATGCTCTTCAGAAGAGTATCACTCTTAATCTCTCAATTGATCTAAGTAACTAATGAGACTTACTCCCTTTTTATAGTGATTGGTCCTGGGGCCAGTCCTTATCAAATTAGGTCTCAAAAACTCAAAATAGAATCAAGTTTGGATCAACATCTGATAAGATCCGCGTAAAAACGCGTAATCATATCTCTCGCTGATCAGCAGGCCGAACAGGCCCCATCGACAGGCCAAACACGTAGATCGGCAGGCCAAACTATCGCGTAAATATCTCCGTGAATCTTTTATTTTCCACCCGAGATTCTATAAGATAAAGTCTTAGTTTTGGTTCAAATAACCCAATAGAGAAGTTGTCTGATCAAAACAAACTTTATCAAGATAATCTCTAAGAAAATAAATCAATTCACAATAATTCTACAAGTTTATCTTGATTTAATTTTCCAATTAAATCATTTGAAAAATACACAAGAATTATCCGATCCCAATAATTCAACAAGTTTATCTTAAATTAATTTTATTACAAAATTAATTCAACTAATAAACAGATAAGAATTATTTGATTCTTTCAAATTTTAAACCAATCCGATAAATCCGACATAATTCATCAATTATTGAAAAAGCACGCCGTATCGTTATAGGATTTTGTGAGCTAGCAAAGGGGACCAAAATAGACCTATAAAGTTCAAGCTCTTGATAATTATGAAACTCAATATCCCAGATATACATTTCACAATTATCAACTCCAACGCTACTCCACTAAAAGCTTGGAGCTGCACTCTGAACTTTATAGAATTACGAAGCCCGTATAGCTAAGTCTCCATGACATATCATAGTGTATCGTATCCCCATATGATAATCTATAATCGGCTTAAGAACAAGTTCTGTCTTACCTTCCTGATTATTTTTATCTTACGTTCCATTATCTCACCATTAGAAAACTTACCATTCAAAGATAGTATACCATTCGGTTGCACCTATGTATCCAAATGGTTGAGCGTTCTAGTTTTTCAATTACAGGATAACGCATATAAGAGGATATCATTACTCCTAAAGAGGAGCTATGGATTCCATATCTATAAATGACAAGTCTACACTATCAAGAGTCATGCCTCCAACGTACCGACATGCATACCACTATTGAGATGTGGGAGTCACCCTTTAGTACATCAAAAGACACACGTCGAGACAACAGGCCCACTATCCATCTCAGGATTAAGATACAACACAAATGATTGTCTAAAGTGAATCGATTTGCCAAGACAGAATTATTAATCCAAATCAATTCACTTTGTGTCCCGATTCAACACATCGTCACCTATGACAACGTGCCAATGTTTCTATTCACGGAGTCCAACACCGATGGTCAAGACAAACCATCTCCCAATAGGGATATTGACAACATAACAATCTTTGCATGAATAAAGCGCCCAACTTTATTCCCTCGATTGCAGATCATATGTTTTAGACCGTCACCTTAAGAATCGTGTCTTCCGCATAATCAATCCATCATATGCCCAATTCTTAAGGTTTAGACCGACAGTCTCAAACTACTGCTTGCTTAACATATATTCAACAAATATGAACGTAAAGAGGACAAGATTTGGTATATATAAATGAATAAATTCTTTATTGATAAAAATGTCTCCAAAAACTTATTACATTTTTACTCCTTAGGGCATACATATCTAATAATCTCCCATTTGCACTAAGTGAGTAAATACAGTAAATCTCGCATCCCCATATCTTCCATATGCCTCTCGAAGACACTTACTGACTCTCCTAGTAAGTGTCTTCGTAAATGGATCAGCTAAATTGTCCTCTGACACGATCTTGCACACCGTGACATGCCCGCCCTCAATGAAGTCCTTTATCACATGAAACTTCCCATCAATATGCTTACTCTTCTTGTGAAATCTTGGTTCCTTAGCATTAGCTACCGCCGCACTGTTATCACAGTACAATGATACCTCCATATCCATACTAGGAACTACCTCAAGATCCCCAAGGAACTTGCGGAGCCACACTGCTTCTTTCGAAGCATCATTAGCTGCCACATACTCGGCCTCCATCGTTGAATCCAAAGTGCAATCTTGCTTCGTACTTCTGCAACTGATGGCACCGTTGCCTAGAG
The DNA here is from genome assembly GCA_025403435.1 of Artocarpus heterophyllus. Classification (NCBI taxonomy): domain Eukaryota; kingdom Viridiplantae; phylum Streptophyta; class Magnoliopsida; order Rosales; family Moraceae; genus Artocarpus; species Artocarpus heterophyllus. The sequence goes on along the minus strand of CM046354.1, from coordinate 32,860,852 downwards.
TAAACACAAACCTCGAAGTCGATTTCCTAGAATCCAGATAGGATTGAAAATCCAAGTCAGTGTATCCTAGAAGAGTCAAGTCCTCACCCAAATACACAATCATATATCCTCGAGTCCTTCTTAGGTACTTGAAAATATGCTTTACCGCAACCCAGTGGTTCGGTCCTAGATCTGCCTGAAATCGACTTACAATCCCAATCGCATAACTTATATTCAGTCGTGTGCAAAACATGGCATACATGAGACTACCCACTGCCGAAGCATAAGGCACCTTCTTCATGTATTCTCTTTCTTCATAAGACTTTGGGGAGTCATTCTTAGAAAGAGTAATTCCAAACCTAGATGGTTGCCCACCTTTCTTGGAATCCTGCATTGGAAACCTTCTGAGAATTTTCTCTATGTAGCTAGCCTGTGACAAAGCTATCATTTTGTTCTTCCTATCCCAAAAGATATAGATACTGACAACAAATTAGCCTCACCCAAGTCCTTCATGTCAAACTGCTTAGTCAACCATAATTTGACCGATGACAACGCCCCAACGTCATTGCCAATTAGCAGAATGTCATCTACATAGAGCAGTAGAAAAACCACCTTCCTATCCTTAATGTGTTTGTAAACACATGGTTCATCCACATTTTGTGAGAACCCATAAGTCTTGATCACCTGATCAAATCTTATGTCCAAGAACGAGAAGCTTGCTTAAGTCCATAAATTGACTTTAGCAGCTTACAAACCTTACCCTCTTGACCCGTGACCTTGAACCTGTTTGGTTGTTCCATATAAAAGGACTCATCAAGATAGCCATTTAGAAAAGTTGTCTTGACATCCATCTACCAAATCTCATAGTGGAGAGCGGTAGCTATGGATAAGAGAATCCAGATGGACTTAAGCATGCCTACAGGCAAAAGGGTTTCCTCATAATCGATTCCTTCCTTTTGCGTATAACCCTTAGCTACCAGTCTAGCCTTAAAGGTTTCGACCTTTCCATCCACTCCTCTTTTCCTCTTGAAGATCCACTTACACCCTATGGGTTTTACCCCTTCGGGAAGATCCACAAGCTCCTAGACCTGATTAGTCTCCATAGACTTCATCTCTATGTTCATGGCCTCTGTCCAGAGTTTTGAATCAACATCCTCCATAGCTTCTGCGTAAGTATAAGGATCCCTGTCATGTTCATCCGGTTCAACCATTAAGACCTCCCCATTGAACATATACCTCTCAGATTGACGCCCGATCCTCCCACTACGCCGAAGCCCCTAAGATTGTTGTTCAAGTTTGTTTGGTTTTTCTACACTGATCCGAACGGTTTCATTCGGAACCTCCGGAGTGATTAGATCACTCCTTAACTCCTCAAGCACCACTTTGCTTCGAGGTTTAAAGTCGTCCATGTAACTCTCCTCAAAGAAAGTTGCATTAGCAGAAACCACGACTTTATTTTCCTTTGGGTTGTAAAAATAACCCCCTTTAGTCCCATTTGGATATCCTACAAACACACAAACTTTTGAACATTCTTCCAACTTATTCGGATCCTTAAACAGGACATGAGTTGGACATCCCCATATGCGAATATGGTTTAAGGATGTCTTCCTTCTTGCCCACAACTCGTGAGGAGTTTTAGGGACCGATTTTGAAGGCACATTGTTCAAAAGATAACATGCAGTTTATAGTGCATATCCCCAAAAGGATAAAGGTAATGATGAATAACTCATCATGGACCTAACCATGTCCAACAAAGTCATATTTCTTCTCTCCGCTACCCCATTCTGCTGCGGAGTGCCCGACGCAGTCAAATGGGATAAAATCTCATTCTCTAATAAGCGTCCCAAGAACTCATTAGAAATGTATTCCCCACCTAGATCTGATCAAAGTGCCTTTATGGGTCTACCCAATTGCTTTTACACTTCAGCTCGAAACTCCCTGAACTTGTCAAAAATTTCGCTTTGTGGTGCATCAGGCACACATACCCATATCTTGAGTAACCGTCAATAAAAGTGACGAAGTACTCATACCCTCCTCGTGCCCAGATGTCAATCGGTCCGCAAACATCACTATGCACAAGTTCTAGAACCCCTTTGGCCCTATTGCCTTTAGACCCGTATGGTCTTTTGGTCATTTTACCCTGTAAACAAGATTCACATTGAGGCATAGATTCCACCTTTAAGTGACTTAAAGGTCCATCCTTTACCAACCTTTGAATCCTATTCAGGTTAATGTGACCAAGGCGCAAATGCCAAAGATAAGTCTTATTAGAGTGAGAAGTTTTAAGTCTTTTAGAGTTATTATCATTCATCTCAGCATTAAGCAATAAGTCCATCTTAGGTTTGATAAAATATAGATTATTTTGCATCCATCCAGAACAGATAAAAGATTTATTTTTACGAATCACCACTTTTTCATTAAAAGATACCACGTAGGAGTCTTTAAATAAACAAGATACAGAAATTAAATTCCTTTTAAATTTAGGAACATAAAAACAATCTTGCAAAAATAAATTCCTATATTTATCAATGTAAAGATGGACGTCTCCCGCTGCTTCTGCTGAGACCAAGGATCCATCGCCCATCCGAAGCGTGAAGTCTTCATGTAGCAGACTTCTTGTTTCTTTGAACCCCTGCAGAGAAACACAAACATGATTAGTTGCACCGGAATCTATGACCCAAATGTCACTGGATTCCTTAACCATAAAAGTTTGTAAATACAGAAGATCACACCTACCTCCTTTGGAAAGGAAGTCCTTGCAATGCTTCTTAATATGCTCGACCTTTCCACAGAAGAAGCACTTAAGCTTCTTTCTGTTCTTCTTCTTCTTCTTCTTGCTCTTGGTGTTAGCAGGAACAGAAGACTTCCCGTTCTTGGCCCATTGCTTCTTTCCATTCCTAAAGTTGGGGTTGGAACCAGAAGCAGCTACCATGTTAGCCTCACCACCCGCAGGAGACTCCTTGATCAGTAGTTCAAACTCCTGTGACTATTTCATTAATTTTATCAAGGTCATATTCCATCTATTGCTCAAATTAAATGTAACTCTAAGTGGAATAAATTCCTTAGACAGAGTCTGAAAGACCATAGTCATTTGAGTTTCAGCATCGATGTCGGCTCCATTAGTTTGAGCCTCAGCGAGGTAACCCATGACCAACATCATATGCTCCTTTATAGATGTCCCTGGTCTCTGTCTATAGTTTAAGAGTTTCTGAAGCGCCCCTTGCCGTTTTGTTATGGCCTGGCCTCCAAACATGTCCTCAAGATTATCCAAGATCTGCTTCGCAGTCTTATAATCTTGATGTTGAGCCTAAAGCACATTATTCATGCTAGCCATAACATAGCAGCGGGCCTGATCATTGGCATCTTTCCAGCGGTCATACACTTGGAATTGCTCATTAGATGAGTCTCCCGTAGGCTCGGGAGGACAAGGGGTTGTCAGAACATATTTCAGTTTCTCAAAGGACAGGATGATATCCAAGTTCCATTTTCAATCATTGTAATTCTCACCAGTTAACAGGTTTTTGTCAAGTATCGATGATAAAACGTTTTCAGACATTTTTAATCTACAATAAAGAATCATATACCAAACATAAGCAAACATATAATAATTTAGTAAGATAACACAATCATGTAAAAAAAATACAAATGTGTTTATGTGTCAAAACCTTGAAAATATCACAACTTTACAACGATAATTCCCAACTCAGAATTCAACAAGCTCCTAGGGGAGTCATGCCAAATTCAATCAGGAACACGGATACCTTCCTAATTAATATATACCATCTAGGACCCGTATGATCCAGCATATATTAATAATCGTTTATTTGGCCATTAATTTTATTAACAGAGCTCCTAAGGGAGATTAATAATAAAATTAACGTGAGTGTATAACCATCGTTTCAATATTTTATCCATGATTTAAAATCACCACCTAGGGGTGTGCAACCATAAATCATGCTAAAATACCTTATCCTCTCAGAGATCCAATCTGGTACATGATAGAAATCCCTTCCTAGGGGTCGGGACCACCATGTTCTTCCTATGGACCAACGATGGAGGCCTTAGGTTCTTCCTTCGAAAACCTTCTTCCACTCAATCTTTTGATATCAAGGTTTTATTTTAAAATTATGTGTGAACAATTTTAATATGAGTGGTACTTCGTATTCCATATGACATGTTATTAATAAACATAGCAAATCATATTATAATGTAGACAAGCAAAGTAATCAAGCAAAGCTAGAAGCAAATAATAATTACCATAATATTATGGTTCCACCCTAGAGAATATAAAACTAAGATTACAAGAGAATAATCGAGACATATATCAATTCTTCATCCTTGAATCCTCATGTTGTATCCTTCTTCACGTAATTCCCATCTCCAAGTCTTCAATCTCGTATGAATCGAATACTTCATATTTCAGGTCATATCCAAATTTAATGTTTCTCAGAATCATCCCAAAAATAAAATTAAAACTGCACCGTAAAAATTGTACCTTTTCTAAGAAATATGTAGCTCTCGGTCGGCAGGCCGATCTGGGTGATCGGCCTGCCGGTCATGCTTCATCGGCTTGCCGATCAAAAAGATCGACCTACCGACCCATGAAAGTTCGGCATGCCAAACTGGAAGTTCATCCTGCTGGTAGAGCCTGTCAATTTCTGCTCCACTGATGGCCTGTCGAACCACACGTCCGGCCTGCCGATCTGTGACCATCGGCCTGCCAAACTGTGATGTTCGACATGCCGACCGAGCAAAAATCTCCATTCTAGAAAATACAATTTTAAAGCAATTCATCAATTTTATTTTCAACAATTCAAAAACATAAAATTAGAGACTCAAGAAATACCTGGGTACGCCATCATCCATCTTCTAGATCCACCTTCCCGATCCGTCCTTTTCGAATAATTATTTAATTACAAAATTCTTACAAATTTAAAATTAAATAACAATTCCTAGACGGAGATGATAGTCCGCTATCTAATTACATGAAAAACCTAGATACATATTCTAACCTCTAAGGAACCATAACCGGTATAAATTAATTAATCAATAAATAATTAAATAATAATTTAATCAACCCTAATTAATTAATGAAAATTCACCATATAATCCATGACAACATTTAATTATATAGAAACCTAGAGTGCCAACTCTTTATAAAATTAAATTCAAGCATAGGAGAGATTAAGATCACAAAATTTATACATATAACATGAGCACAAACTCGTAAATTTATGTAAAAACCAATGGCTCTGATAACGATTGTTGGAAAAAACAGTGTAAGGTGCGCAACAGAAATTTTAAAAATTTTAACATCAGAGTATTTTTCCAAAACACAAGTTTGACATGCTATTTGTATAAATTAAACAGATCTTACTAACCTTTGTGTGCCAAAGAACCTCCGCAACCCATGACGAGAAGTAACGTTCCAGAAGAGCCTCAACCAACTGGTCTTCTTTACTATTCTCTATCCACGATCGGAGTGAGTGTGGGCTCACATGTATAGCTCTTCCACCGGTGACTCTCCTTCCAACCAATTGAGAGAACCCAAAGCTAGTGTTCATGATTTGTGAACAAAAGCTCTCATGGAGTTTTCAGATGCTCACCAGCAGAGTATCACTCTTAATCTCTCAATTGATCTGAGTAACTCATGAGACTTACTCCCTTTTTATAGCGATTGGACCTGGGGTCAGTCCTTATCAGATTAGGTTTCAAAAACTCGAAACAAAATCAAGTTCAGATCAGTATCTGATAAGATCCGCGTAAAAACATGTAATCTTATCTCTCGCTGATCGGCAGGCCGAACAAGCCCCATCGGCAGGCCAAACACGTAGATTGGTAGGCCGAACTACCGCGTAAATATCTCTGTGAATCTTTTATTTTCCACCCGAGATTCTATAGGATAAAGTCTTAGTTTTGATTCAAATAACCCAATAGAGAAGTTATCTGATCAAAACAAACTTTATCAAGATAATCTCTAAGAAAATAAATCAATTCACAATAATTCTACAAGTTTATCTTGATTTAATTTATCCAATTAAATCATCCGAAAAATAGACAAGAATTATCCGATCCTAATAATTCAACAAGTTTATCTTAAATTAATTTTATTACAAAATTAATTCAACCAATAAATAGACATGAATTATTTGATTCTTTCAAATTTTAAACCAATCCTATAAATCCGACATAAGTCACCAATTATTGAAAAAGCATGTCGTATCGTTACAGGATTTTGTGAGCTAGCAAAGGGGACCAAAATGGACCTATAAAGTTCAAGCTCTCGATAATTATTAATCTCAATATCCTAGATATACATTTCACAATTATCAACTCCAACGCTACTCCACTAAAAGCTTGGAGCTGCACTCTCGAACTTTATAGAATTATGAAGCCCGTATAGCTAAGTCTTCATGACATATCATAGTATATCGTATCCCCATATGATAATCCATAATCGGCTTAAGGACAAGTTTTGTCTTACCTTCCCGATTATTTTTATCTTACGTTCCATTATCTCACTATTAGAAAACTTACCATCCAAAGATAGTATACCATTCGGTTACACCTATGTATCCAAATAGTTGAGCGCTCTAGTTTTCCAATTACAGGATAACGCATATAAGAGGATATTATTACTCCTAAAGAGGAGCTATGGATTCCATATCTATGAATAACAAGTCTACGTTATCAAGAGTCATGCCTCCAACGTACCGGCATGCATACCACTATTGAGATGTGGGAGTCACCCTTTGGTACATCAAAAGATACAAGTCGAGACAACGGGCCCACTATCCATCTCAGGATTAAGATACAATACAAATGATTGTCTAAAGTGAATCGATTTGCCAAGACAAAATTATTAATCCAAATCAATTCACTTTCTGTCCCGATCCAACACATCGTCACCTATGACAACGTGCCAATGTTTCTATTCACGGAGTCCAACTCCGATGGTCAAGACAAACCATCTCCCAATAGGGATATAGACAACATAACAATCTTTGCATAAATAAAGTGCCCAACTTTATTCCCTCGATTGCGAATCATATTTTTAGACCGTCACCTTAAGAATCATGTCTTTCGCATAATCAATCCATCATATGCCCAATTCTTAAGGTTTAGACTGACAGTCTTAGACTACTATTTGCTTAACATACATTCAACAAATATGAACGTAAAGAGGACAAGATTTGGTATATATAAATGAATAAATTCTTTATTGATAAAAATGTCTCCAAAAACGTATTACATTTTTACTCCTTAGGGCATACATATCTAACAGTCGGGACCACCATGTTCTGCCTATGGACCAACAATGGAGGCCTTAGGTCCTTTCTTCGAAAACCTTCTCCCACTCAATCTTTTGAAATCAAGGTTTTATTTTAAGAATATACATGAACAATTTTAATATGAGCAGCACTCCCTATTCTATATGACATGTTATCAATATACATGGCAAATCATATTATAATGCAGACAAACAAAGCAATTAAGCAAAGCTAGAAGCAAAATAATAAATAACCGTAATATTATGGCTCCACCCTAGAGAATAGAAAACTAAGATTACAAGAGAATGATCGAGACATATTATCGATTCTTCATCCTTAAATCCTCAAGCTATATCCATCTTCATGTAATACCCATCTTCAAGTCTTCAATCCCGTATGAATTGAATACTTCATATTTTTGGTCATATTCAAATTTAATGTTTCTCAACATTGTCCTAAAATAAAATTAAAATTGCATCGAAAAAAACTGCGCCTTTTTTTGAAATTTTCCAGCTCTCAGCCGGCAGGCCGATCACACCGATCCTTGAAAGTTTGGCCTACGGAGCTGGAAGTTCGGCCTACTGCCAGAGCCACTTGATTTCTACCCCACTAGTGGCCTACCGAACCACAAGTCTGCCTGCCGATCTGCGACCATCAGCCTGCCAAACTATGAGGTTTGGCATGCTGACCGAGCAGAAATCTCTCATTCTAGAAAATACAATTTTTAATGCAATTCATCGATTTTATTTTCAACAATTCAAAAACATAAAATTAGAGACTCAGAAAATACCTGGGAGCATCATCATCAATCTTCTCGATCCGTCTTCTCCAAATAATTATTTAATTACAAAATTCTTACAAATTTAAAATTAAATAATAATTCTTAGACGGAGATGATAGTCCGCTATCTAATTATATGAAAATTTTAAATGCACATTCTAACCTCTAAGGAACCATAACCGGTATAAATTAATTAATTAATAAATAATTCAATAAGAATTTAATCAACCATAATTAATTAATAAACATTTACCACATAATCTATGAGAACATATATAATATATAGAAACCTAAAGTGCCAACTCTCTATAAAATTAAATTCAAGCATAGGAGAGATTAAGATCACAAAATTTATACATATAACATGATGACAAACTCGTAAATTTATGTAAAAACCATGGCTCTGATACCAATTGTTGGAAAAAGAGTGCGCAACAGAATTTTAAAAATTTTACATTAGTGTATTTTCCAAAACACAAGTTTGACTGTTATATGCATAAATTAACCAGATCTTATAACATTTGTGTGCTAAAGAAACCTTGCAAAACATGAAGAGAAGTAACGTTCCAAAAGAGCCTTAACCAACTGGTCTTGTTTGCTATTTTCTATCCATGACCGGAGTGAGTGTGGGCTCACTTGTGCAGCTGTTCCACCAGGTGACTCTCTTTCCAAGCAATCGAGAGAATCCAAAGTAAGTGTTCATGATTGGTGAACAATAGCTCTCAGGGAGTTTTCAGATTCTCACTAGCAGAGTATCACTCTTAATCTCTCAATTGATCTTAGTTACTCTTAAGACTTACTCCCTTTATATAGAGATTGGTCCTAGGGTCAGTCCTTATTAGATTAGGTCTCAAAAACTCGAAACAGAATCAAGTTCAGATCAATATCTGATAAGATTCGCTGGAAATGCGTGATCTTATCCTTCGCTGATCGGTAGGCCGAACCACCTGATCAGTAGTCCGAACAGGTCCCATCGGCAGGCTGAACACGTCCATCGACAAGCCAAACTGTCGAATAAAAATCTCGCGAATCTTTTATTTTTCACTAGAGATTCTATAGGATAAAGTCTCAGTTTTAATTCGACTCTTTTATTTTCCACGCTATCAAGAGTCATGCCTTTAACGTACCGGCATGCATACAACTATTAAGATGTGGGTGTCACCCTTTGGTACATCAAAAGACATAAGCCAAGACAACGAGCCTACTATTCATTTGAGGATTAAGATACAACACAAATGATTGTCTAAAATGAATCGATTTGCTGAGACAGAATTATTAATCCAAATCAATTCACTTTATATCCTGATCCAACACATCGTCACCTATGACAACGTGCCAATATTTTTGTTCACGGAGTCCACCTCCAATGGTCAAGACAAACCATCCCCCAAAGGGATATAGACAACATAACAATCTTTGCATAAATAAAGAGCCCAACTTTATTCCCTCGATTACGGATCGTATGATTTAGACCATCACCTTAAGAATCGTGTCTTCCGCATAATCCGTCCATCATATGCCCAATTCTTAAGGTTTAGACTGACAGTCTCAAACTATTGTTTGCTTAATATACATTCAACAAATATGAACGTAAAGAGGACAAGATTTGGTATATAAACAATGAATAAATTCTTTATTGATTAAAATGTCTCTAAGGACTTATTACATTTTTACTCCTAAGGGCGTACATGTCTAACATCTAAATGGTTGAGCGCTCTAGTTTTCCAATTACACGATAACGCATATAAGAGGATATCAACTACTCCTA